>JAJJWW010007818.1:0-78405 GCA_023531295.1 Papaver armeniacum | reverse complement strand
CATCACGTTAGCTTGGTACGGTCAAACAATAATGACCAACCAGCAGCTTCCATGTCGTTGATGGTCGATCAATGATTCTGATCGACAATTCTGATCTATGCAGAATATTCCGTTACCGTCGGCATATATCGTTAACATCTAACGTCGTTAGCCGACAACAAATATAGGACGTTCATTCATGACGCCGTTAGGTAGCCATTACCGTTACCGTCATCGTGAGCTTTACCTCGCTGGCCTTGCGTCATGATGACATCACTTACACCTGTCATATTCCCAGGCGCAGATCTTCTCCGGAGACGGTGTGTCCGGCGGCCACCATTTCCGTCCGGACACGGTCGGTCGTGACTTCCGTGCATCGCAGTGTACCAGTAAGCATGCTCCTCGGTTGTTTCCAACCCGTTTATCTTCTAAGGATGTTTAATGACCACTTGTTGAAGTCGGTCGGCTCACCAAGTTCTAGCCCTAGTTTAGGTCTTTGACTCACCGATATTTCAGCCCATCCTCATTTGGCTGCAGTTTCTCGCCCCATTGTGTGGGCTTAGCCAATTGAACTAATTCTTGGGCTTGGTCTTTTATATCCTTTTGCTTAGCTAATTCCATAACCCAAGAGGAAGTTTGCAAACATCTAAAAAGGGTTGTTGGCCAAGTCACGGGGAATGTTTGGAATATTCGAGGAAGACATGCGAGGCCAAGTTAATGCAATTTATGCCGGGAGGCATGCGGGAAAGTCAATGCAATTTATGCCGGCGGCATGTAGGGAAATTAATACAATTCATTGTTACCTCGAAATGAGGGTAAGACCTTGATTTGAAACATATAAATAGATGGGTTCATAACCCTAAAGGTATGCAATCTCCCTACTAAAACTCCTGTGAAAACTCTAGCTAACTTAAGCATCGGAAGGTTTTAGGTACCCCCAACAATCGTTCAATGAAGAGAAAGGAATCGGTTCGATCAATATCAACATCATCATCGGTTCGTGTTTGGAGGTGAAAATATTTTACCATCCAAACATTGGAGCTGACCAAGGGATTCGAAAGAGATCTTGTTTTTCACGAATCGAGATTATGGCAAAAGTAAGACAGACCTGACGAAAGATCATTTCTTCTACCAACCTCGACACTCAGTCCAAACCAAGCACCTTTAGTGCCTGGGGAAATGACAGGACGAGATCGTGTTGTGAACCCGGATCATAGTCAGAGATGGATCGTGTTCGTGACAAACCCCGGATCGGAGAAGCGAAAAACGACCAATGATTGAAGACGAAGGAATGGATGTTGACTCCATACACGATGGACAAAACCCACGAGTTCAAGCAGATAAAAGGCTTGTATTCAGCAGCCCGTAAAGGAGGAATAACGATCGACATGATCTGCGTGATGGACGAACTGCAACTCCTAGTACGGAGGAAGAACAGTTGTGTCGTCAGCTGAACGAGGTGGAGAAAGAGAACGCTCTCCTAATATTAGAACGTGAGAACCAATATCGACCTAGGACTGTTAATCTGAACAACCAGAAGGGTCGATGCGTATGGAGCGTCTTGGAAGTCGAGTTGCCCATGAGATGTAGACCAAAACAGAGAAGTGATCGATCTTGATAGACCAGAGAAAAATATGTTGGTAACTGGAGATCTACCTAGACGAAGGCGTGTCTGAAACCGACGAGCAAGAAACCTGAGCACGGCCAACTACAACTCAACAGAGTACGGCCAGAACTACCGCCGCGCTCAAAATGCCCCAGGATTGACGAAGATGAGTTTCGAGATCGGCACAATGAGAGAGAATTTTCGCGTGATTACTATGCTCGTTCGGAGGAAGACATAGTTGGAAAAAAGTCCACTGGACCCAAAGGAAAAGAATAAGATCCAAAGTTGATATTCCAGAGAATCAGGACTATGAGCAGGAAGACATTTCCTCTGATGGCGATGTAAACGCAATAACTGATGCTCACCTCTGCAAGATGATCGAGAAAGTAATGTCAAAAAAGCGCTCCTGAGAGGAAAGGATAGACAGATTGCATCGAGCCGCAGGAGCTCCCTTCAAACTGAATATCAGAGAATTCCGGCCGCCAATGAATTTTCAAATTCCCAAGTCACGGAAATGGATGATCAGATCAGCATGTTTAACACTATGAAACTGCCGTGACTGACGGGCGATCTGACGATGAGTTGATGTGCAAGATGTTTCCCATTCAGCGGCCCCGGTGGATCAATAACGTGGTTCAATCAGCTCCGGGCACAGTCGATCGGGACTTACCACGAGCTGGTTGGTGAATTCTGATCTCACTACAAATACAACAGACGTGATCGGAAGGGATTCCACGCATTGTTCCTTTTGAGAATTCGGAAGGAGGAAAGCATCAGACAGTTTACTTGACGCTTCAAGCAAGAGTTGGCCGATGTGGATGGTGTCAACGATCAAGTCATCATCGCAGCTTACAAACATGCATACCCGGTATGATCAAAGAGGTGTGTACGGTTCCTTGGTCAAGAGACCACCAAAGACTCTGGAAGAACTGTATGATCGAGCAGAAGAATACGCTCGAGTTGAGGATGATTCAAAAGCTCGAGAAACAAGAGAAGTTAACAGATCATTGGTGCGCGTCGTTTACGCAACAAATTAATTACACCTTTCCAAACAATTAATCAAAATATAATGGCAAGGAGTTCGTTCCCCACGAAGAAGCGGGAGTTTCTAGTTAAAAAGTAACTGAAAGGGGGGTTTTTAGATTTTCAATAAAAGATAACTAATAAAGGAAAATAATAGAACTTTGCTGTAAATAATAATAAAGAAGATGATTAGGAATCATTCGCGCATTACTAGACCAAAACATAATTAAATATAAATTTAATTCTTGTTGAACTTATCTTGTTACCAACCGAATAGCAATAAGCTCTGCTATCCCCAGATTCCTACTACCACTGGATACGGAAGCGCTCGACTACCAGATTCTATCCAACCAATCCACCAAGAATAAGCTCTCAAGGTGTAAATTAGTCGAATGATTTACACTCTGTGAATCAGGTTGATCCTAGCATCAGACGCATAAGCTCGATGCAACACTAGTGTTATCTTTACACACAATTGCTTAACAAAATCCCTCTTCGGCTCTTGCGATTTACTCATCGTAAAAGAGTTGATGTGACAATTACACGTATCACACAACCCTAAACTAGTAGAAGAAATATTGATTGGTTAATTTAATTGATCATTTTAAATAACCCCTCAATATTCTTAGGTAATAAAAATAATAAAGATAATCAACAATTAAATAAAACTTAAAATAAACATGGTTAAAGAAAATAATGCTTCATTGTTCGTGGACTTTGAAATCATCCTAATCGAGATAGAAGTTTAGCTACTCATAATACTAATAAAGAAAAGAGAAAGAGTTAAAGTAAAACTTAAAATGAAAACACCTGTCTCTGTTTCTCTATTCTCGCAACAAATGTAAAGGAAGAAGTGTCCAGCGCCCTTTGCATGAAACTTTAGAGTCTCTATTTATAGCCTCACAACCGTCTGTCCATCTTTGAAAATCCGTAATTGATATAGAGTAATTTGCATCCTCGATCGACTTCATTAACCTCACGGTCCAATAACAAAATGTCACGTGGCTCTGTTCTTTATCCAGTTTGTCCTCCAAAAAGAGTTTCCGTGTTGATGAAATTAATTATTCTTGATTTGGTGTAGCCGGAGCATCATAGCAAGATGTACAAGCCTTCTTATTGGACCAATTTTCGGTAGGACCCCTTCAAGCTTATGTGTCCTCTTAATTTGATTGCACATCCAACTCTATATACAATCACACAATAAATTCTATCACACACAAAACATGTCGAAACATGTTTCTGCCATTCTTGTGACCTGCACGTCAAACCCACTTTTGGGGACCCACCATTGTTTTCTTTCTTTTAATAAAACAATATTCAATTCCATAGGACCCGCCATTTGTTTTATAATTACTGCATCTTTTGTTTAACAAAGCTAAGAAAGGTTGATGCTAATCCAGTGCTTCACGATTCCTCCCGGTAAAATGTATCGGCAAGCTCCAGCCAATAGTAATCTTTCCAAAGACATAAAATGTCCTTTTTACCCTTTGCCCAAAACTCCTGCCGACCGCAGCAGGCACCTCAAACCTTTCATTTTCCTGGCCGTGATAAATAGATAAACTTGGGCCCTCCTTAAACGTGGAAGGGTGCCAAAATCAGTTTCCTGCAAAATGACCATTTTGCCCTTTTTAGTTTTCCAAATTCTTGTTTTGCTCATAACTTCCTCGTACGAACTCAGAATGACTCGTTCTTTCGCCATTGATTTCGTCTTTTCCTCCCCTTCAATGTGAAAAGTAGAAATCTTGTACCGAACAGTTTCACTTTGTTTTCGCCATTTTCCACTTGTAGCTAGCTTCTTTTATTGCACAATTAAGCACAAATTCACTTCTTTTGGACGATTCTCCTAATGAAACACGAGATAAGAGAAAACAAACGTAATATACAATAATTTGAAAGAATATAAGCAATTACTAGCATGGAATTGACACTAAAATCATGTGAATTATGTACTTATCAGATTCCCCCACACTTGACTTTTGCTAGTCCTCGAGCAAACTATCTAACCTAAAATAAAACAAATCTCTGTCGTTGAGGACCTTTGCACTTAGCATGTGCAATAAGCCTTTAAACCCTAGGTGTCCCTAGTGGACGAGTTATAGTCTCGTGAGGGTTTACCGAGAGATATACCCACAAAACTCCGATCCAACTTCAAAGTGTTCCCAGTCCCAAGCATCCAAAGAGCTATGAGGACATAGAGTTTTCCGCATGCTAGTAATAAGAAGTTAGAAATACCAAAGAACATATTCTCATACTTAAATGTTGAGTGAGAAATAACCACACCATAATGAGAGAACGCGTGTTTGAGAGCGATCAATAAGCATTTCGCCTCGACTTCTTCCTCACTTAAAAGGATTTTATGATAATTGCACTCAATAAGACTGCTTTTTTATGGGTCTCACATGTGTGCAGGTAAGAACGAAGAGAGAAATCCTACACACGTTGAATGGTGGGAAGGATACCTTCCGAATTATTTCTGGAGACCCCACAACATCGTGGGAACTAAAAATCTTTCTGACGATCTCTAAGAAAGGAAATCAACCATTATGCAAGGATGAGAGTACTCACTCACCTTCACATCCGATTGGCAGTAATGATAGCACCACCCTCACATCATCCAATAGAAACGTCTTGGATCGTCTTCTTCGGCAAATCCGCGGCTTCAACTCGTTGATGATAAACCTTTGAACTTCATAAAACTTTGACAATTTGTAACTCTTTTCCTCTATTTCCTCGTTTGCTTGAAATTTCTTTCTGATTTTACTTCCTCATGGCTTTATTGATGAAATAAATCCTAAATGCAAATCTTTTTTTTTTTTTTGTTGTTGTAAAAAGATTGCAACTACAATAAAAATAAAATTAACATGGCCATGAAAAAAGTATTTTACCACCTTGATCTTCACAACTTGTATTGTCTTCGTATTATAAACTTCAATAACTCTCATCTTCTGATTTTCTTTGCTCTTTTAAATAAGTCTTCAACTTGGATATAGAATTATGCTCATTATATGTAAGTCTTCAACATGTATATAAAATCTGCTCATTGTATGTTGCTTCACTTGGATATGAAATTTTCTCTTCTATGTATTGTTGCTTATAAACCTTAAACGTCTTCAACTTTCCTTGTAGATTTTGATGTCGCTTCATTGTTGATGATGATGTGTTTCTATGGACTCGTTGTTGGCGAAAGAGAGAATGGTCTTGATCGCAAATCAAACTACAAGAAGGTGGTTTTCATCTATAGACGTCACCCTCATGATTGACAAAATTAGCACTCAAGAGATCAAAAATAAATCTTTGAAAAATGGTGTGAAGTTGGGTAGCTCACCATTCTACCCTAATTAACGTGCGGTGACACACACTCAAAAGAAAGCTCTTTAGTCATCTACAAAGATTTTTTGTCCGTGCCTCGGTTGATTTGAAAAAGGTAGTCTCCACTAATGATTGATCAGCAATTCTAATAATGCATTTCTCTCTCGCTCCTCATTTGCATCACCGACATGATTAAATCCATTATTTAACACTCTAACAAGTAAGAAATCCAGAACGTAGTTCCCTAACACTTCCAAGTTCAGGTTATGTCATTGAGAATTCTCTATGTAAACATACCTAGAAGTATGCAAGTGACGCTAAAATCTCTACAAGTTGGAGTTTTTTTTTTTTTTTTTTTTTTTTTTTTTTTTAATGCAAATATTTACAAGATTTTGAAAAATTCAACTAAAAAAAGTTAAAAACTCTATATGCAACATATGGAAACACTCCCCACACTTAAACTTTACATTGTCCTCAATGTAATTGATTCATCAAAGTAAAATAAGGTGGGAAATCCAAATATGATATGCAAAACTAAGAAAAATAAAACATAAAGATAGAAATACAAAACCAAATAGGTTGCCTCCCCGTCTAGCGCTTAGTTTAACGTCCTCAAATCGACTTAACATACATTCACATTACTCCTCTAGAGGGAGCAAATCACGAAGCTCAAGGGAATCTACATCCACTTTTTCGCGTGGAACCTCCCCATATACCAAGAATCTGAAAATCCGGAAGTCCACCCAGAAAACAATCTGCAATTTTTGTAACAACTTCACACAATTATTAGCATAAGGTATAGATAATGAAACTGCTACTTTATGGAAGCTTCCCCCACACTTAGTCCTTTCTACACTCAGAGTGGATAAAGAACATAAAATATGGGAACTTCTTCTGGGTTCCTCTCCGTGAACTGCACAATGCTAGAATCAAACACATCTAGTGGTGGGTAATTAGAAGTAAAATAATCCGTTAGAACTTTGGAAGCACACAAATCCAATCCTAAGTGATGTGGATCGGAAGATTTATAAATGTGCAAAGGATTAGACAAGCCTTCCACAATATCTTGTATTACAGATCTTTATCATTCTTAAAGAATTGCAATGAATTATTTACCTCATGTGTATCGTGGTCTCTATCAAGCTCTTTAGCCATTCTTCGTCAGTTTCTGCTTTGACTAAAATCTCAACATCATTATAATCTTTGGCTAGCTCAATTGGGTCTTCCACGAAATCAATCAATTTGGTTTCATTCTCAATCACCATCTCTTCAACAACCTCGTCATGGAATCAATCATCTCTTATAAAGTCTAGTTCATTGGTGCAAATCCTATAATCCTCGTTTGTGTACGACACACCATTTATAACAACAGTTATATCATATCCATTCTCCTCCTTTTGAATAAAGCGGTGATCGTTATTATGATCCGGAGTTGGAATAATCGTATCATTGTTACAAGGACTTTGCAAAGGTTCCTCACCATCAGAATCTTCCTCATAATCTTCCCGTATCAAACGACGTTCTAATTCCAATTCTATGACCTAGTTAATTTCATCAAGAATATTTTGTGATGCACAGCTTCTTCTAGCTGCTCGTGTTGCTTGAAAAGTTTTCTCGACATTGACACGTTTTCCACCATTGTGCTCAATAGAGTTTTTAGACAATATCTCTTCTTTAAGTGAAGGAAAAACACAATAAAGAGGAGTATATCTTGATTCGTTATCATAAGTTTTTGGATCCAAACTCTCTCCCACACCGCACATCACTAGAAAACAAATGATTAAAAAGTATAACTATCCTTCCATCCTCGTGATTGTTGACTTACATGCCCGTCATAAGGTTGTTGACATGTATGAGAATATCCGTAAGGTTCCATAAGATATGGATCATGGGAAAATGATTGGTTTTGATTATATCCTTGATATGGTTGGTAATTATCATAAGACTGAGATTGAAAACCATATTGAATAGTATCAAATTGATCACCATTGTGATGTGATTGATCTTGTACACCGTACATGTTATTTCCAAAGGAAACATGACGATGATACAAAACTGTAAGGATTAAAAGTAACAAAACCTAAGCCTAAAAATAAAAATAAAAATAAAAGTTATGCGCACAAATCGTTTATAGAATTTCCCCCCGTTCTAGACGGGTCATGAATACTATTAATCCATTATGAACACATAAAAAATAGATAAAAATAAAATAAAAGCTAGAAGCAAAATCTAAAAACAAAAGTATTAAATAAAATTACTAAAAGAAAATAAACTAACTAAAAATAAATAAATAAAAATAAATTTATATAATTAAGAAAATAAATAAATAAATAAATAAAAGACTAAAAAGACTAAAAAAAAAAAACAACTAAAAGCTACCGATCGCTCCCGTTAGCCGCGCTAAAATTTGGTGCGCGTCGTTTACGTAACAAAATTAATTACACCTTTCCACACAATTAACTGGTAATATAATGGCAAGGAGTTCGTTCCCACGAAGAGCAGGGAGTTTCTAACTGTTAAAAAGTAACTGAAAGGGGGGTTTTTAGATTTTCAATAAAAGATAACTAATAAAGGAAAATAATAGAACTTTGTCAGAATAATAATAAAGAAGATGATTAGGGAATCATTCGCCGCCGCTGAACCGAAACATAATTAAATATAAATTTAATTCTTGTTGAACTTATACTGTTACCAACCGTAGAATAGCAATAAGCTCTGCTATCCCCCGGATTCCTACTACCACCGGGATACGGAAGCGCTCGATCACCAGATTCTATCCAACCAATCCACCAAGAATAAGCTCTCAAGGTGTAAATTAGTCGAATGCTTTACACTCGTGAATCGGGTTGATCCTAGCATCGACGCATAAGCTTGGCCGCTTACTAGTGTTATCTTTACACACAATTGCTTAACAAAATCCCTCTCACGGCTCTTGCGATTTACTCATCGTGTAAAGAGTTGATGTGACAATTACACGTATCACACAACCCTAAACTAGTAGAAGAAATATTGATTGGTTAATTTAATTGATCATTTTAAATAACCCCTCAATATTCTTAGGTAATAAAAATAATAAAGATAATCAACAATTAAATAAAACTTAAAATAAACATGGTTAAAGAAAATAATGCTTCATTGTTCGGGACTTTGAAATCATCCTAATCGGATAAGTTTAGCTACTCATAATACTAATAAAGAAAAGAGAAATAGTTAAAGTAAAACTTAAAATGAAAACACTCTGTCTGTTTCTCTATTCTCAAACAAATGTAAAGGAAGAAGTGTCCAGTGCCCTTTGCATGAAACTTTCTGGTCTCTATTTATAGCCTCCAACTCATTCGTCCATCTTTGAAAATCCGTAATTGATATAGAAAGTAATTTGCATCCTCGACTGACTTCATTAACCTCACGGTCCAATAACAAAATGTCACGTGGCTCTGTTCTTTATCCAGTTGTCTGCCAAAAGAGTTTTCTTGCGGATGAAATTAATTGTTACTGATTTGGTGTAGCTGGAGCATCATAGCAAGATGTACAAGCCTTCTTATTGGACCAATTTTCGGCGGGACCCTATCGAAGCTTATGTGCCCTCTTCTAATTTGATTGCACATCCAACTCTATATACAATCACACAATAAATTCTATCACACACAAAACATGTCAGAAACATGTTTCTGCCATTCTTGTGACCTGCACGTCAAACCCACTTTTGGGGACCCACCATTGTTTTCTTTCTTTTAATAAAACAATATTCAATTCCATAGGACCCACCATTTGTTTTATAATTCTGCATCTTTTGTTTAACAAAGCTAAGAAAGGTTGATGCTAATCCAGTGCTTCACAGTTCACTCCAAGTAAAATGTATCGGCAAGCTCCAGCCAATAGTAATCTTTCCAGTGACATAAAATGTCCTTTTTACCCTTTTGCCCAAAACTCCTGCCGACCGCAACAGGCACCTCAAACCTTTCATTTTCCTGGCTGTGATAAATAGATAAACTTGGGCCCTCCTTAACCGATGGAAGGGTGCCAAAATCGTTGCCCGTAAAATGACCATTTTGCCCTTTTTAGTTTTCCAAATTCTTGTTTTGCTCATAACTTCCTCATACGAACTCGGAATGACTCGTTTCTTTCGCCATTGATTTCGTCTTTTCCTCCTTCAATGTGAAAAGTAGAAATCTTGTACTTGAACGAGTTTCACTTTGTTTTTGGCCATTTTCCACTTGTAGCTAGCTTCTTTTATTGCACAATTAAGCACAAATTCACTTCTTTTTGGACGATTCTCCTAATGAAACACAGATAAGAGAAAACAAACGTAATATACAATAATTTGCAAGAATATAAGCAATTACTAGCATGGAATTGACACTAAAATCATGTGAATTATGCACTTATCAATCATCCAATCATCCAAATGATGGGAAGAAAGACAAGTCGAAGAACCGTTCGAGTGGGCAGCATAACGATCGAGGTGAAGTTCGAGATAAAAACCATGGGGAATGAATGGAAACTGGATATTAGAAACATCATGATATGAAGCTGACACCATTGAACATACGGCTTACAGAGTTGTATGAGAAAATAAGCAAGGATTTGAGCCCCCCACGCCTTTGCCAGCGGAGACACGTGATAAACGTGATAAAAGAAAATACTGCAATTATCATAAAGACATTGGTCACAAGACTGAGAATTGTCGCTCCTTACAGATCGAAGTCCAGCGAATGATAGATGTTGGAAAGCTACAAGAGTAAGTGAAAAAGGATTTTGGGAAAGGCTCGGGATAATTTGGAACAACACATGTGATTAATGCACATGTGATTAATGTCAGTCACGCCAGGATCCATTCAATGAACAGACGACATCAGAAGATGAGACCAGGAGAAAGCTCGGGCAATTAAAGGAACGCGTGAGAAATCACATCGATTTTGTCAGCGGAAATGGAGCAGAAATTCTGGAGCTTGGATGCACAAAGATCGAGTTCTCTGAAGCAGACATGATAGGTGTATATGCTCCCCACAATGATGCTATCGTTATAACAGCTTGGATTGGCATGTTCCATGTACACCGTATTCTAGTGGATACGGGAAGCTAAGTGAGCGTGCTGTTTTCAGGAGCCTATTCATGTATGAATCTCTCACACGACTTGATCGAGGAGGAAGAAAATCCAATTATCGGCTTCAATTGAGAAATTACAAAGGCGATTAGGAAAGTAAAGATGCCTATAACAGTGGCTGACAAGTCCATTCTAGGCAGTTTCTTGTTACTGGATTGTCGATCTCCTTATAATGCGATCGTATGACGAGACTGGCTGCATGCGATCGGTGCAGTCATATCCTCGTATCATCAATGCCTGAAGTTTATTACCCCTGAAGGGGTCATAAAGGTTAGAAGCGACCAGATGGCCACCCATAAGTGTCACGAGAATGCTATGCATAAATATAGGAAATCAGAAGTTAGCGGGCACCATATCCTGCGAGTCGAACAAAAATAGCAATAAAAAATCCTCTCCCTCCGAATCATATGTGGGAGAGGGACGCCGCCGAACCCCCAACAATCGAGAAACTGATCGAGGTCCAGATTGGGGATGAGAAGCACAAAACCACATTCATAGGGGCAAATATACCCACGCATGAACGTGATGGTTTGATTACATTGTTAAGGGCAAACGTTGACGTTTTCGCATGGAGTTTTTTGAAATGCCCGGATAGATCCGAACGTAGGCACCACATGCTAAATATCGTTGAGAAGTTCCATCCGGTTTCGTCGAAAAATTAGGAATATGGCACAAAGAAAAAATATGGAGTTATTGTTGAAATCGAGAAGTTGTTGGAAGCAAGCTTTTTTTGCCTGCAGATACAAGTATCCTCGATGGCTGTCAATGTCGATCCCATTTCAAAAAAAAAGAATGGCAAAATTCATATTACGTATCGATTTTACTGATTTGAATAAAGCATGTCCGAGTGATCCGTACCCACTTCCGCGGATCTGAGATTTGGTGGATGCAACCTCAGGGTATGGGAGACTGTCATTCATGGACGGTTTTTCGGGGTATAACCAAATACCTTTGTTCGAGGGAGATCAAGAGCATACTGCCTTTGTGACTGACAGAGGAGTTTACTGCTATACTATAATGTCGTTCGGGCTAAAGAACGTAGGGGAGACCTACCAACATTTGGTAGACCATATGTTCAAATATTTGATTGGGAAGACGATGGAAGTATACATCGACGATATGGTAGTAAAATCTGAGCAAAAGGAGTCCCATTTTATCGATCTACAGAAGACGTTAGATATCTTGAGGCGATATCGTATGAAGCTCAATCCAGCAAAATGTTCATTCGGTCTATCCTCGAAAGTTCCTTGGATACTTGATGACGCCTCGGAATCGAGGCGAATCCGGGGCAAATTAGAGCCATCAGAGAGATGACATCCCCAAGAACGAAGAAGGAGGTCCAGAAGCTAGCGGGGCGATTAGTAGCTTTAAATCGTTTCATTTCACGTTCGTCAGATCGATTCAAACCATTCTTTGACGTTTTGAAGAAAGCAATGAATTTTGGTTGAACGGATAAGTGCGAAAGAGCCTTCGATGAGATCAAACAATATTTTTCAACTCCCCCAGTATTGGTGAGTCCAAAACTGGACAACCTGTCGAAGTATATCTGGCTGCAACGGAGAACGTTGTAAGTACAGTGCTATTTGTTATGGATCCACATGAAAAGCTTGTTTACTTCGTCAGTAAATCTTTGATGGGGCGGAAACACGGTACAAAAAAATTGAGAAGATAGCACTTGCCTTTATTGCATGCATCTCGTCGCCTCAAACCATATTTCCAAGGAGATGGTCGTAGTCTACTCGAATATCCGGCGAAGAGAATCTGGAACGTCTCTGATGATTCCATCCGACTATCCATATGGTCAAATTTCTTGGGGGCGTATGAAATCAAGTAAGAAACCAGAATTACAGAGAAGGGACACGCTCTGGCTGCACTGTTAGCAGATTTTCCTGTGGACGACATATAAACGGTTACCGAAAAATAAGGAGAGTTATTGCACAAACCCATAGAGTCAACCACTAATCAAACTGGGGGCGAGTCCGCAATGGAGGTTGATACACCTGAGCCGCTATGGACTGTGTTTACTGATGGGTCATCAAATGTTGGTGGAGCTGGAGTTGGATGTGTCATCCTTACTCCCGAAGGTTCAAGGATCGAGAAAGCGACTAGATTAGGCTTTCGAGCATCAAACAATGAAGCTGAATATGAAGCAGCAATTATCGGTTTAAAAGCTGTCAAACAATTAGATGTGAAGAACGTGAAGCTGATAACTGATTCTATGTTAGTAGTTAACCAGTTTCTGGGGACCTACAGAGCCAAGGAAAAGAGGATGGCCTTATATTTAGATCGTATGAGAGAGATGGTAAATGAATTCGACTAATTCTCTATTGGGCAGCGACCACGGTTGGAAAACGGACACGCAGACGCTTTAGCGTATCTGTCTTCCGCAGTCGATACTGATACCACCCGTTTTGTTGTAGTGGATTTCCAAGCGTTACCTAGCATCTCCGACAGCCACTTTGTTATGTATCTCGAACACGCTAGTGGGGGCGAGAGGGTAACTACATCAGCACATGAAGATATCGAAAACATTGACAGCAATATGGATGTTGACAGTCCAGTGATAGACGATTCAGGCAATTCTGCTGAAAATGCTTCAGATTGGCGTCAACCTTATATTCGGTATTTGACAACCAGTGAACTCCCTGAAGATGAGCATCTCACTTCAAAAGTGAAAAAGAATGCGTGGAGATATTCAATGATCGGGGGACATTTATACCGCAAACCTGTAGCTTTGGAGGCATTTTTGCGATGCATATCAGCCGAGGAAGGAAGACAGATATTGGCGGAGGCTCATGAAGGAATATGTGGCAATCATTCTGGAGGGCGCAGTCTCGCGCACATGATACTTACCCAAACGTACTTCTGGCCATTCATGCAGAAAGACGCTAAAGAGTACGCACAGAAGTGTGTGTCATGCCAAGAGCACGCTCCAATTCCTAAAAGGCCCACCAACGAGCTGCATCCAGTTTTAAGTCCCCGGACATTCGCTAAGTGGGTACTAGACGTCGTCGGACCACTCCCCTGAGCTCCTGGAGGAGTGAAATATGTATTGGCCGCTACTGATTATTTTACCAAATGGGTCGAGGCGGTGGCATTGGTACATGTTACCAGGTACCACGTAAAAAGGTTCATATGGGAGAACATCGTCTGCAGATTTGGAATACCACATGAGTTAGTGTCAGACAATGGCAAGCAGTCTGGAGTGATCAAAGAATTCTGCAAGAATTTGAGCATTCACCAGAACTTTTTTGCTCCATATTATGCTCAAAGCAATGGGCAGGAAGAATCAACAAATCGTGTTATTATGGACAACCTCAAGAAAAGGCTGGAGAATGCGAAGAGAAAGTGGACATAGGAGTTCCCTGGAGTCTTATGGTCTTACCGGACCACCCCAAAAAGATCCACTGGATTCTCCCCATTCACGCTGGCTTATGGAACAGAGGCAGTCATACCCACTGAGGTACACCTGAAGACTACCAAGACATGTGCTGTCGAATCTGGAAACAATGAAAGCATATTGGCTTTAGATAAAGAGAAGCTGGAAGAACAAAGAGAAACAACCTTGCATCAGTTGGTTCGATATCAGTAGGCAATCAAGGCCGATTCGACCGAAAGTTCAAAGAATGAGCATTTAAGCCGTGGAAATATGTGTTGAAGAAAACTCGAGCGACCACAATGGAGCCAAACTGGGAAAAGCTCGGAGCAAATTGGGAAGGTCCATACATAGTAGACAGGCCCGTATCTCGTGGCTCCTACTACCTAAGGAACCTCGATGGAACTCAATATTCAAAACCATGGAAGCCATGTAATTCGTTCCACTTGAAGAAGTTTTATCATTAGCTAAATTCACATAGGATTAGTTTCATTCAAATCCTTCTGTGATGCACTCTTTTTCCTTTATGATGGTTTTATCCCATTGGGTTTTCCACGCAAAGGTTTTAACGAGGCAGGTTTTGTTGGGCAGTAGGTATTTATCTTGTTGTTCCTATTCAGATATTTAATTCAATATTATTTTGGTACTCCACACTCTATTAAGATTGTTCGTGTTTAATTATAAGCTGCTACGGGTGGTTTAAATCCACAGTCAGTCCTAAATGGCAAAGTAGTACAGTTCGAGTCTTTTGTTAGCAACATCTCCAACACCTTGCAGATAGGATGAATGCACATTTCGAGCATTTTTACCTTATTCTAAGCATATCCCCATCATATGGGACGTCAACAAATGTGGCGAACATTTTTTCCTGTCCAGACACATGGGAAAATGTACACATCTCAACTCTGCGTGCATCTTGAATAGTGGGATTGGCCCCTGCGCGAATTCAAGATAGCAGAAAAACACAAATTCTCTTTCCATGCGCGAGCAAAATGCAATAAGGAAGTGCACCCTTGCGCGAGCATTGAGCAGCATGACATAGTTACATGATGGGGGCGAGTTTTATATCACCTCAATCACTTGGGGGGGGGGGAGATATATAACACCTCGGCTCACAAGCAAAAAAAATACCTGGGGACGAGTTGCATAACACTCCATAACGCGCTTGGGGGCGAGTTATGCAACACTCCAGAACAATGCGAAGTTAAGTCGCAAATAGAATTGGGAAACCCGAACTTCTTAACCCAAAACAAGTTATGGATTAAGAGCGGGCGATGTTTGCACCTAATATTTTACACTGGAAATTGGCTTACTTGAGCCTAATATGCTCATCTTATTAGTCAAGTATGGCTCACTAGGCCTCCCAAGCACTATACATAGAAGCCCATGTGCAAAGATCCAAGTAAAGGCAAGGAGGGCCCATGACATCAATGCCACGTCAGCTTGCCAATATGCATTACACTTTCATGTCAGCCTGACCCGTCAGCATTGAACTGCCACGTTATCCTGACACATCAGTGCTGAACTGCCACGTCAACAATAATGACCAACCATCGGCTACCATGTCGGCGAGATGGTCCGATCCCGATTTACGGGAAGACTCGATCTATGCAGAATATTCCGTTACCGTCGGCATATATCGTTAACGTCTAACGCCGTTAGCCGACAACAAATGGGACGTTCATTCATGACGTCGTTAGGTAGTCATTATCGTTATCGTCTCTTTGCGTCGTGCGTTACCTCATCGACTTGTGTCACGATGGCGTCACTTACACATGTCATCTTCCTAGGCGCGATCTTCTCGATGACGGTGTGCCCCTGCTGCCACCATTTCCGTCCGTCCATGGTCGGTCGTGATTCCATGCATCGCAATGTACCCGATAAGCATGCTCCTCGGTTGTTTCCACCGTTCGTTTACTTGAAGGATGTTTACGCCCACCTTGTTGAACCGAAAGTGGCTCAGGAGTTCTAGCCGAGTTGAGTCTTTGACTCACTGATGTTTCAGCCCATCCTCATTTGGCTTGCGGATTTCTCCGCCCCATTGTGTGGGAATAGCCAATTGAACAAATTCTTGGGCTTGGTCTTTTGTATCCTTTTGCTTAGCTAATTCCATAACCCAAGAGGAAGTTTCTGGAAACATCTAAAAGGGTTGCTGGCCAAGTCACGCAGGGAATGTTCTGGAATATTCCAGAAGACATGCAGGCCAAGTTAATGCAATTTATGCCAGGAGGCATGCAGGGAAAGTTAATGCAATTTATGCCATGAGGCATGCGGGGAAATTAATACAATTTATGCTTACCTCGTAATGAGGTAAGACCCTGATTTGCAACATATAAATAGATGGGTTCACAACCCTAAAAGGTATGCAATCTTCCCTACTAAAACTCATGTGAAAAACTCTAGCTAACTTAAGCATCGGAGGGTTTTTTTGCAGGTACCCCCAACATTGTTCGCGTGAAGAGAAAGGAAGCAGTTCGATCAATATCAACATCATCATCAGATTCGTGTTTGGAGGTGAAAATATTTTACCATCCAAACACAAATAGGGCAGTAGACAGAAGTCATCGGGGATTATTTAAAACCACCTTTATATATATATAAATACGCGCTTTTTAAGACAATATATAATTGATGACTCCATGGTTGTGAGGAGTAACGTACTCGCGGATTATTTCTTTTTAGTTTAGATTAATATAATATGCTTTAGAAAATAGTGATATTTTGTTAAAATATGATCTTTTGCCAAATGATATTCATCATATTTTAAATAGCCTTACTGAGAAGGAGGATATTTAAATTAGTTTGAAGAATTTTTATTTTTTTTTGTCAATCAACAATTTCAATTTATTCAAATCAAAATGTTACAAATGAAACATCAAAATACAAGATAATAGGAACCCTAATACAAATGAAGATATCAATTACTGGGTAAATCGCTAAGAGAAAGAGCCATATCCGTAAAGATACCCAATTTTTGTAAATGTAGTAGGTAAGGATGATGGTAAATGTAGTAAATTCTGATGTTCTTATATAAACGTGTACAAAAATAAAATAACGACTAAATGAAATTGAAAAACAATACAAACCAGTTATAAAATAAACGACTTTCAATAACAAAAACTCTTATTACTGGTACTAGCCCCATTTTCCAGTGTGCGCTTGACAACTATATACAAATTTGTGGCTCCCTCCTTCCTCCTTGAAAAGATCGTTGATAATCTTTTGCTTTGTCTAATGAGTACCTTGGAAGTTCCTTACTTGATGTTGTTAAGAAAGAGATGCCGACAAAGTATTCCATGTCCGAGCGCGATTTATTTCTCTGGGAGTGTAACAAAATCAAGCATGCACAAGACTATCTTTTGGCCATTCCTATTAGTGGGTTGAATCAAAACATAGGGCCATGCCGATTTGCCTTAGTGTTATGCTGCCGAATGGGTATCCCACTTTTTGTGGAGGGTAGTGCGTGTCCTTGTTGTAAAGGGGGATGGATATATATGGTGATCATGCATTACATTGTGCCAAAAGAAGTTGGGTTGAAGTTTCGCCATGATTTCATGCGTGATACTTTACGGATGCTTATTCTGAGAGAGGGTGTGCCTGCTAGAAAGGAGATGTCCTTGGGCTTGTTGGTTGATGATGGTTCGGCCTTGAGGCCGGCGGATATAATGGTTTACGGATGGAACAATGGTCAAGATACTTGCTTTGATGTTCTTTGGTGTCTCTCCCTTTGCTGGTGGTGGTGCGCTTGTGCCGGCCGTGCTATCTCTAATGCGATTACTGCGGAAACACAAGAAATATTTTGATAAATGCATATCTCGGGGTTACGATTTAGGAGTTTTAGCATTTACATCACTTGGAGAGTGAGCGAAGATTTTGTTGCTTTCTGAAGAGACTGCAGTCTGTATAGCTAGCCACGACTTCAATGCGAAAGTTAGTAATTTTATTTTTCATAGAATTGGGGTTGTTATTTTGAAAGGGATTGGTGCCCAGCTTGTTGCTCAATTACCAACCAACTCTATTGTAATTGAGAATGATGATGATTAAAAACATGTCTATAAAAAAAAGAATTAGAAATTAACGACATTTATAACAAAATAAGAAAAATAAGAATTTTTTTTTTTTTAGTTCATGTTCTTTTACTCGTTTTGACTTATATTTCAAAGAATACAACTAGTCATCAAAAACAGGTTCCTTCAAGAAATTGGTTGGAAGTTTCGTTACAAGCTGAGCTCCAACCCCTTTTTGAATAACCACTCCAATCCTATGAAAAATAAAATCCCTGACCCGAACATTAGCATCATGACTGGCCATGAAATTACGCAACCTTTTCAAGAAGTCAATTGTTTCACTACCTAACTCACCAAGGGTAATAAAAGCCAATGTACCAAAACTAGCCATGAGCGCTACACTTCTCGAGATATTTAGGTTGTAGAGCAACAACACTACTAATGGCTTGGCACATCTTTGAAGGAACGAACACCATCTCCCGGTGAAGGGGGAGACACCTGTGACATCCAAACATGTATCACGACCTTTATCCCAATTATAAACCATGATGTCCGCATGTCTCATAGCCGCACCATTATTCGCAAGCAAACCAAGATCCACCTCCTTCCTAGCGAGGCACACCAAATACGATAGCATATATCAACAAAGGTGTCTCGAACAAGGTCATGTCTAAACTTAAGCCCCACTTCACTAGCACAATGAAGAGCATGATCTCCATATACATCCATCTCTACCACCCGACATGGGCATGCACTGTCTTCCTCAAAGAATGGAATCCCAAAACGATAGCGTAAGATTGCGCTTCGTGAAAAATACTATAACCCCCTTACTATATGGGTTCAATATATAAAAGCCCCACAAAATGGATCCTTCACTATCAACTCCATTCTTTCACATTTTGATATTTCTAGGCCCAAAACTTTTATTTTCAGGCTTGATAATAAAGTGACATTTTCATAATGTCAATTTTACCCTTTTCAATATCAAGAAGAAAAATCATAAGATCCATTCATTTCTCCATTTTCTTTCTCTCTCATCTCTCTCTCTCTAGGTTGCGGAGAAAAAACTTTTAGGGTTTTCTTAGATTCATTTTCATCTTCTTCTTTTAGATCTTCTATGACAATGGTAAAGAAGTTTTAGATAAGAGAGTAGAGACAATCGATTTTTTTTTCAAACTTGATTAAATTTAAGTTTGAAAATCTGAAGCGAATCATATCGGGGTAAATTGTTGTCATCGATGGCGGCGATAAAGATCACAAATCCACCACCAGGAGAAGGAGGAACATCGGTTTGAGAGAAAAATGAATTTGAGAAACAAAATTGAATTAATAGATCCCCAGATTCAACATGAATTCATCTGTAAGCTAAGTATAATTATCATCTTCTATTGAAAATGATGATTCGATTGAATTTTTAAGCTTGTAAGTTCTAGATCTGGCTTGATTTGTTAGGATTTGTTGATTTAATTTCAGATTCATAATACGATTTTAATCTTTATTTCGATTTGATTTTTAAAACTGACTTTGATTAGAAATATTTCTCACGATTTGACTAATATTCTTAGATGAACTCGTAATCGGAGTTTAGATCTATTATAGTCTCTCTTTGCATTGGTTTTTAGATGAAAATATAGAAAAAATATTACAAAAATTTGCTAGGTTTCATTATTGAGAATACATCAATCTCTTTATCTTAAATCTCGATTGAAATTATGTTTTCAGATTCGATATCAACGAATCGTCATCTCTATTACCCATCTATTTCTTACGAATTTCATATACTTTAACTGAATTGCTCAATTTTGTGTACTTTACTTCTAACACTATGTAGTTTGATATATCTTTGTCAATAAAATCAAATTTAATTGTTACATAGTATTTTTTATTGAAAATTAGTGGTGGTGATATGGTTGGTTGTGGATTTGAAATTGCAGGTTGATTTTTGAACTAAATTGTTGGAGCTAAAACAAGGAAATGTGATGTTGTTGATGGAATTTGCAGAAGAAAGGAGTGGAAGATGTATGTTGTTCATACAAGATACATCTATGCAATTAGGAGTCGTAAAAATGGGAGTTCCGGTGGAGAAAAAGTTGTTGAACACCGTGAAGCAATCACATTTGTTGACGTTGTAGGTGTAGATGAGGCTAAATAATAGTTGGAAGATATTGTGGTATACGTAAGAGCTTTCTTTATGGGTTTTTGCTTGCGTTTTATAGAAATTATGCATGGCCAATAATAAGAAGCTAACATCTGTATGATACTACTTTTATTTCTGGACATTGTTTTTTATTAGCTAATTTAAAAGTCTTATACCTATTGTAATTGTTGTTTACAGTCTTATTCGCTTCATGCAGCTAGCACACAAACAAAAAATCTGGATAACAATAATTCAGGTGCTCATGTTGGCGGAATAGAAAGGGAAGAGACTTCGAAGAAGATGCAATGATTTAGAACAAGAAGAGGATATCGAGGAAATAAAGAAGAAAGCAATGATAATGTGAGTATCTTACACATTCTTAATCTTGATTTGTCACATAGTATATCATAGCAAAGATAACTCTCAGTTTCACAAGTCATACGCATGTGTAACTAAAATCATATGCATGTGTAGCTCTCAGTTACACTAGTCATATGCACGTGTAACTCATACTTACACTAGTTAAATGCATATGTAACTCCAACTTACATTGATATTTTCTTTTCTCCATCTTTCTCATTTTCTTCTACATTAGGTATAATTATCTTCATAATAATTTGATATTTAGTCATTGTTGTGTAACTATATTATTGTATGTCTAAAAAGATTCCACATTTGTTTGGTTAAATGGTACTTTAGTAGATCAATTTCCATTCAGTAGATAATTGTCATGCATATAATTGATTATACAGGATGTTGTTCAGTTTGTTCTTTTTCTTTTTTGTTTGAATTAGCTTTGTAAGAAATCACATGAGTTAGTGGTCTGAGGATCCAAATGTATGTGCATGCACCTATTCTATGATTCCAAGGTCTCTTTGATGAAATAATGTTATTAGAAGCGTGAATGAGTATCCATCGCATTACTGATCGTTTTGAATGTTAATGTTTTAATTGATTGCAATTCATGGATGTCATCGAGATTGTTCCATAACTGTTATTATTTATATTGTTTTTGGCAGTTATTGCGGCTAATTCTGGACTGAAAAACATAAGAAAATGTTACTTATAATCTCATGCGCAGAGTAAGACATGATTTGCATTTGGAATATTTGTTACCTTTTCATTATATAACCTCGATCTTCAATAATTTTTTTCCGTTTCTTTGATTGGATTGTAATATTTCATGATGTTTAAGTAGTTGGACTAGTTTATGAGTTGCTGAGTGATCGAATTTTATATAGTGGTAAAGGTTGTCGTTCACTTGGACTTTGTTGAAATTGATTTTAGGCTTAAATAAATGAAAATAAATAAAAGTAAGAAAATATATACACAAAATAGTAGCAAGATGGATAGGTACTGGGACTCGGGATTTTACTGCCTTTCATATACATGGGTTTTAGAAATTAATCCTTGACATTTATAGCTCCAAACACAAGAAATATTAACTCTATTATTTTCCAAAGTAGATTTCATAAAACATTAGTTGTGAGTTGTGAGTATGACGCATCAAGAGTAATTAAAACTAAGCATGCGACATCAAACAAAATAACAAATAATTATTAGAAATCATAACTCATTAAAAATCAGTGCAAATAGTAATTAAGGAATTAATTAAATTTACCACGTAATGAAATTCAGCTTTGTCCGTCGTCCCATAGATGGGTTCTAGCTCCTCATGGTGCAAACACGCTCAAAATAATAACTCATGGCTCAAAAGGTGTTTTTATTGAAGAAATAATACACACAGGAATTTGTAACGTTGTATTGGCGTCACGTGTCACCTGTTACTAAAATTGTTGCAAAACGAAGATAATAGTTACTAATGGACTATTCTGAACATATTGAATATAAGACTCTAAGTAATATTTGTTCTCAGCAGCTATATGTTCTCCAGCTTAGGGTTCTTGAGAATGACACTTATGATGTATTGTCTGCAACTACTTCTTCCTGCTGCTGCTGCAACTCCTCTGGGCGTGATTCTTCAACCTCGGCCTACCCCTAACTCTCCATCCCCTTGTATGGTACTAATTCAACCTATTTAAACCCGAAAGATGCATCGAATCTCCTTCATAACTTCAAAATATCCTCTCTTTATTATTTTTATTCTCACGACAATATTTTCCATTTCTTTGATCTTCCACGCATTATCAGCTATCAAACATTCCTTATTTATCTTCTTCACGCATCTCTGTAGTGCAAAACACTCCAAACTGATGCATTAAACGCCTCAAACTCGTGTCAAATTCACTTGAACCCTTGAAAGCTTGTGTTCACTTTGTTTTGGATTGAAACACGTTATTGACCAAATTTTGTCCAAACAAACACCCATACCAACATTCTATAGTCATATCGCGTCTACCCATGAAGTTTCGGCTGATTGGTCGCCCTCTAACCCATCCAAAATCCGATCGACAAATCTGCCAGGAGTGAAACTCGTTTTCCGCCAAAATGAAAATTCAAATGAAGAAGATGAGATGCCCCTATCCTGAACCGGGGTGTGAATAGCATTTGGTGCCCCTTAGCAATTGAGGTGCCCCTTATCCAATGTGGGAGTCAACAGCAAATCCTCCTAGGTCTAAAAGTACTTTTGAGCAACTTTTTCCACACAAGTGTATTTCTCCAAAACACCTACACAAACATAAAAACACCATAATAATTACAAAATCAACCACCAATGTAACAATAGAGACACTGGAGACAATTCGGACACAAAAATGTGTCTATCAAATACCCCCAAACTTATTATTTGCTAGTCACGGAGTAAATCTAATCTAGAAAATAAAAATTCTAACTCACTAGGTGGCCTTAGTGACCAGTTAATCTCGGAGGGTTTACCAAAGGTGTACCCACAAAACCATTATATTCCAGACCCTACCTAGCTATCTCACGCGGGAACCTGGAAGGCACTAAAAATCTCCTTGGTTGGCATACTTATTGACTACGGGAGGAAGTACCCTGATGCGAAATTCAATTGATGTACACGAGTTTGCACTCAAGCATACTAAAATTCATATATAAGTGACAGAGCTCTACTCGTATAGTTTCTGAATATCATAACCGGAGTCGACCAATCACATGGAAAGATTAAGAAGGTGGATGTAGAGAAAAACGTAGATGGTTTTGATGTTGACTAAGGTGAACGGTGTTTCCCATATCTGTCTGAAGGCCTCTGCCAAGGTGAACCTATCCTAATGGACTGAGATACCGGTCTGACTAATATCAACACATCTCGCCATATACAAGGGGACCAAGTAATCGATAATCCTAACTCTAGGTCAACACAATCGGCATATACAAGGGCACCAAAGTGGTCGACTTTATTGAATATATTCCGTTGGTCGATTATGCGGTCTCAATTTTTTTTTTTTTTTTTTTTTTTTTGGGTACCTCAATCACTCTATTTCACCCTAGCAATAGTAACAACTTGATTAGTGGGCCCCACCAAATCACTTAGAAACATATTTAAAAATAAAAAATAAAAACAGTGAAAAGGATTCAACGAGATATGGCGAAACTACCATGTTTTTTTTTTTTTCTAACACCGAGCTCGTGCTTTTATGAATAGACTCTTTAGATGTTTCCATCTAATCAGTTAGTTCCTCAACTCCTACAACCAAGATGCTTCCATCCACTTAGATTGGTTAGTGCTATCCTTAATAAGCATAAATTTCTAGGCTCTGGAGTTTATTTCACCCGCAACTAAAAAGTTTCTCCCATACCCCAAAACTTAAATCTAACATTGTCCTCAATGTTCTAAAGATGAAATTAAAAACATGAACAAGGAGAAAGCTGTTACCATTTTGAAGCAAAAGAGATAAGGAAGGATATTACCGTGTCGCATGAATATTGGGTTACCTCCCAAGAAGTGCTAAGTTTAAAGTCTTGACCAGACAATGGAAGAGATTAGTCACCTCGAAGAATCATATAGCAAGCAATTTGGAATAAGCACGGTTATCCGGATCAAAAGTTCTAACCACAAGAAGAGGAAAGCGCAACATACCGGGGAAGATGACCAACACACCCTCATATATTTTTTTGTTTAAGACAACTACATCTAGTTGTGGTTGGGTTCGAGCTCTATAAAAGGGTCTAGATAAAAAGTTTCCATCTACTGGATTTCCTCAAAGGCGTATCCTGAAGATCGGGTTCTAGAGTCTGAAATACTCAATTAAGAACTTAGAAGCACATAACAATAACCTGAATAACTGGGGATCCTCTAAATCAATCAGACTTGACTCACACAGTTGACCAAAGTAGTGGTCATTCTTAAGCAAATGTGTTGACCCTAATCTCCTAAAGCAATTAGGTTTAGTCTCAAAACTTAATAATTGACACATCTGAAACTTATACGTTCCCACAATTGGAAGGAATGTTTTTGGTGGGAAAACAAAGTCAATCGTGGTATCATAGCCTGGGTTAATGGTAGGCCTGGAAAGATGTTTATGTTTATGGCCTACAAATTATACCGCAAGTGCAGTGTCTTGGTTATAGACAGAGGTGGCAAATACGGGTCGATCCACGAGACTTGTGGTGCCGTATGAGTGATCTATGGCTATGCTAGACTGAATTCAAGCAAGTGTGTAACAGAACTATAAGTTGGTGTTTTTGGTGTCGATACGAGTCGAGTTGAAGGTTGTTATAATGAAATAAAACTGAAATAGAAACAGTGAGATAAAATGATGCTAGGGTTATCAATTTCCACCACTAACTCCTATTGTATGTTCAACTAGATTGAGTTCTTCTTGTCCACTTGACCGATAAGGGCGGGGTGTCAATTCCACCACCTATCTCTCCTGTAATGCTTCAAAGAACTAAAGTGCTAACTTGAGCACTAGTTGTCTAATTAAGTACAACTAGTCAAGGGAATCGGCATTTGGGTCTAAGGGTTGAGTCTGAAAGACACTCAAAGCATTTGTAACCTAACTACAATGGATACAAGGCATCCATTGTGAGAGAAAAGCCTTGGGTACTTGAATTGAAGACATCTTTATAGTTTAAACACTCAAGAAAAACTTAACACAGTTAATCATCACAATCAGGAAATTAGGGTTTCACTGAAACCCTAGCAACTAAATTAGAACATCATAAAACAACAATTAACAAAAATAACTCTACAGTGGTGCTCTGGCTAGCCCAGGCATAAAGTTTTAACATTCACAGACCTTCTCTATTTATACATCCAAATAACAACCTAATTTACTTCAAAACATAAATTAAAAAGAGACCTCTCTCACCCATACTCTCGAATCGGTGGTTGCCTCACTCTCATGCATCTCGACCTCCGAATCGACCATGCAAGGGTGCAGTGAAGACCCTAACCTAATTATCTCTAACCTAGCTTCTAGGGTGATGAGAAGCTATGAAAGAGATAATTGAGAGAGAGTGGCGGAGAAGGAGCTAGTGGTGATTGCGACTGAAGAAGGAGATGGAGGTGATGATGGAGCTCTGCCATGGGCGTGGGAAGATGAAGGAGAAGGGATGGGTTAGCAGAGTATGGGAGAAGAAAGAGAAGAAGGAAGAGGAAATGAATTTTCTCGAGTGGGGGTATAGGTGTCGGAGGTTTCGTTGTGAGGCGGGTGCATCGATGTTTGATGGGGAAGGCGAAGCGAGCATTGGATTTAGCTGAGGAAGATCTGGACGGCTCAGGGTGAACTGGGGCGATTTGGTGTTGAGCGAGCGCATCAAGATATGATGAGGAAGTCGGAGGCGAGCGTAGGATGTGGCGAGTGAAGATCTTAACGGCTCGGGATGAGCGGGTTCGGATCCGGGTCATGGGTAGCTCTAGCCCATGTCTTGAGATGAGTTGCTACTTGTTGGGTTGCAACTTGTTTGCGCTGTGGCTTTGGCTTCTGCTCCATGGATGCTCGACTCCAATTCTTCGCTCTTTGGCTCCTCGGTTTCTCCAACTTTATTTATTGCCTAAAAACACAAAATTAATTAATACAAATATTTATTCTTGAAAACAAGGAAAATACAGAATATGGGATAATATCGATTTCTAAGCGCAAAGATGAGTAAAATGCCAATAAAAAGGTGTATAAATATGCACTATTTGGCACTCATCAAATACCCCCAAACCCGAATTTTACTTGTCCTCAAGTGAAACAAATGAAGAAATCCTAACTATACCCCCGTCGAGTCTCTCGAATGCATTTAGCGTATGCACTAAGCCTTTAAACCCCTAGGTGTCCCTAGTGGACGAGTTGTAGTCTCGTGAGGTTTAACAGAGGTGTACCCACAAAACCTTCTCCAACTTCGAGTGTAAAGAGTCTCAAGCATCCAAGAAGCTATGAGTACATAGAGTTTCGCATGCTAGTAACATGAAGTTAGAACTACCAAAGAACGCATCCTCATCCTTAAGTGCCGAGCGAGAAGTAACCATACCATATGAAAGAATTCGGATTCGATTGTGATCATAAGCCTCGACTTCGCCTCACTATTAGGGTTTTATGATAATTGCACTCAAAAGATCGCTTTTTAGTCTCTCATGTGTGCAGGCGGGAATAAAGAGAGAAATCCCGCACACGTTGTAGGTAAGAAGGATAACCTTCCGAAATAAAATCTGGAGACTCCACAAAAGTGTGGACAAAAAGAATCTTTTCTCGATGATCTCTAAGAAAGGAAATCAACCATTAGCAAGGATGGGAGTACTCACTCACTTCTCACCCGATCGGCAATTAATATCATTCTCTCATAAGAACCATAGAAACGTCTTCAATCTTCGGTCTTCAACTGTAGATGACGAACTTCTGAACTTTACAAAAACTTGAATTTTTTTTTTTTTTTTTTTTTTTTTTTTAACTCACAACAAAACAATAAAACTCAATTTTTCACAAACTTCATTAATTCTCATCCTATTTTCTTTTCTTTTCTTTGTTGCTTGTAAACCTTGGACTATCTCAACTTTTCTTTCAATATTACGATGATGCTCCGTTTGTCGACGATGATGTATTTCTATGGTCTGTTGATTGAGAGAGAGTGATGCTAACTGCAAATCGATATTTAGAAGGAGTTTTCTTCTTTAAACGTCACCCTCATGATTGACAAAAACTAGCACTCAAGAGATCAAAAGTAGTGCTGAAATTAGTGCGAAGTTGGGTAGCTCACCATTCCTACCCGGAATTGACGTACGGTGACACACACTCTGCACAAACTTTTCTAGAAAGTTGCAAAAATTGAAGGTTGGTGCCTCACTTGATGTAAAATGGGTAGTCTCCACTATGAGTGATCACAATTCTACTACCGAATATCTAACAGCACCTAATTTGCCCTCCGGTATGGTTAAATCCAACTTTAACGCTCTAATCAACTAAGAAACCCGATTGTGTTCTCCCAGTAACTAACTTGTTATTTCGATTGATTCTCTATGTAAACATAGCTAGAAGCATGCTAGTGACTCTAAAATCTCTAAAAGTTGGAGGTTTTTACAAAAAGAGTGTTTTTTTTTTTTTTTTTTTTTTTTTAAATAAGAAGGAAAACAAAAAGACTAAAAACTCTACATGCAAATCACACCCCCAAACCTAAATCAAACATTGTCCTCAATGTGTTGACAGATAGAAAAAATTTAAACAGTCACATACCATGAGAACTATGCTGAAAAGAGAAAAGGGAAGAGATTCTGGATGTCGGCGAGCAAGGTTAGAGCTTCATTAGTTAAGGCTAAAATCCAACATTCTCGGCGGATATCATATCGGATTAGCACAATATATGTACAAGAAGACTCAACCGATTCAAGAAAGAAAAATTTAACAAGTCCTTTGGATTATATACAATGAGAATTCACCATACACTAACAATCTAAAGAGTTGAGGATCAACCCAATAGAAAATATATACAAACAACAACATGACCTTACACAAATATAACATGATAGTGCAAGTAAGATCGTATATGAGAAGGATTTTTCCCCAAACCTAAACTTGTCAACAGGTGTGCTTTTGAGAACAAAATTTTGCAAATTAAAGGTACATCATGCACAAGGTCTAACTCAAAATGAGTTTTGCTAATAACAATGGACATACACATTCCAACTGCGGCTCCTTAAGAGTGTTATACTTTGATGCAAAATAGTCCAAGAGGACTTGGGAAGCACAAAGCTCTAGGCCTAATTTAGGCATTTTTAGAAAAGTTGGTTTTGCAATTTTGTGACAAACTACACCTAGGTTTGGTGGAGGAGTTTCAATTTGTGACTCGGAGAGAGATTAGGTACATCTAAGTTATTTTCATGTATAAAATCATTTGCACCATCACACACTTTCCTAAAGTCAAGAAGGTAAATCATGTTTACCCGCATAGAACAATTCATCAATCTCCAGGTCATACTCATCATCATTCTCATGTATAACATAACCAGGAGAGATATCATGTCGTAGCCTAGGCATGGAGTTAGGCACATGCATTGAATCATCCGTGTCAACATACAATTCAGTATTCCTAGGTCACAAACAGTGGTATAGCATGCTCATTTTCACAGACAATTCCACAGTTCCAAATCAGGCATCACATGTATGAATATTAGAAGAAGCATCATTCATAAGGTTCAGGAAGAGACGCCTAACGTCTACGAACCAAGATTCTACTACATTTTCGAAATACGCATGCTCTTCATATTCATCATCATCATCATAACAAAAATTCATCTCTCCATTCAAAATGGTAGTATTTTTAGTGTACTCATCTACCTCTAGATTAGGTTCATATTCAGTCTTAGTTGCATGAGTAAGACTAGAAACACTATTTTCAATCCTATCATTTTGTAACTCAATCAGGGTTCCGTTGAAGAATCACGGTGAGTTGTTCTATTGAAGGAGAGTATTCACTAGTGGGTATGCATTTCTCATATGGATATTCACTTTGTGTGGTTGTGCATGAGGTTCACTAGAGAAGGAAATCGGACATGTTGCTATATGGATGGTCATGCATTGCATTCATTTCAAGCCTAGCATTTTGCTCCATGAGTGTTTTCATTATTGATTGCAAACTAGGAGTTGGGAGGAGTATAAAATTGTTCATCTCCCCACTTTGTGGTGAATGATGCATGTGTGCGAGGTTGATTATGGTCCCAATGATTGCCGACATAGTCACTTCTAGACAATTCGTACATTTGATTATCATGGCTTTCCCTAGGCGCCTAAACTCATGTAAAATGTGTAGATTCTCAGCGGGGTGGTCTAAGCTACCACATAAGGTACAAGTATACATTGCATAGTGCCTGGGAATTAGATTTGATGATTGCTCATGTAATTGCCTTTAAAAGCGAAACTTGAGCTTAAATTGATCTAGAAGTGATGACTTGGTATGAGAAAGTGTTCATTTTCAACTTTGTGGTGGATGATGCATGTGCTCATAATGATTAGGGTATGTGAATTCGGGCCACGAGAAGGCTCATAAGATTCCCTAAAATCACTATGGTATGTGGGGAGTTCATCTTTGTGAAGCGTGCCCGTAAGCAAGCTCTCTAATTGATTTGTTTGTATCCCAGCTTCTCGGACCAAAATCCTGACATGATTTAGCACTCAAATTGAACTCAAGCCCAGTTGTAGTGGACTTAATTTGGTTTATTGGGTTTCATTTGGTTTAAATGGGCTTTGGTTTGTTGGGAATGTCTGACCAATGGGACTTGTGGGCTCGTTTGGTTTAAGCCCAGGTTATGTGCAAAACCTAGTTGTGTGCGGCCCAGTTGATTAGCCCAGTGGGCTGGTTTCGGTTTGTGATCAGCCCCGGTTGTGGGCTTGATGATCTGATGCACAACCCAAAGAGCTCGGACGATGTGGGCGGAAGTTTTGTGCACAGCCAGTTTATAATTTGGTTTATGTGGGTTTAGTTTGGCTCTGCAGCCCGGGTGTACAGGCGTATGTGGGCTTGAGTTAGCGAGATTATGAGCAGAACAAGCACAAGAATATGAGCACAACGAGACTTATGAGCACAACGATAAAATACCAACGAGATGAGATTGGCAAGCTTATGCACTTTGGATGTGTGCACGGCTGGTAAGTTATGTGCAGCCACAGTCGAGGCCAAGCACAAGAACAATAACAATGGGGCAAGTTGTGCGGGGAAGCTTAAGCAACGGCCACATTTTTGTAATTCCAAAGACAAAGCCGCCAACTCTCTAAGTGCGGCTCTAAGTGCAGGCCAGCAACTCTCAACACAACTCTACAAGCTCAATTGATGGCGGTGAAGACTCATACAAGGTTCAAAACAAGATTAAGCATGCAAAAGAGTTCGGGTGTGTGGCATCAACTCACTCGGTTGATGTCACTTGAGATTTCAACCCACTCGGAGTTTTATTAAAAAGAATTATGCACACATCTCACTCCACGGGGTTATGCACGGGTCATTCAATGTGTCTGTGGTTGGAGCACCTGCTCGGTAGGTATGCTCGGGGTTGCGGCTTAAATGGCTCTCAGGTGCAGCTCAACTCACGGCTTCAAGGGCTGGAGTTGGGGCACGGGGCAAATGAAATTAACTAAGGGCTCAACAGTTAACACACAGAACACTCAATGGAAAGTAAACCTAGAGCACACAATTCGGGGTGTCACAAAATGCCAATTCACAAAGACAAGTTTAGGTTTGGGCGATGTCAACTATCTCGATTGACTTGGTGGGTTTGTAGCTAAGTTGGTTATCCAATTTGTAGCTCAAGCTCAGCAATCATGGGTGGAGCTTGGCTCAAGGCATCTTGTTTTCATACATTCGGGCCAAGAGTGATACAAGCTATGCTCAAGCAAGGTAATGGCACGTTATGCTCGGCTCACACAAGAACAAAGGTTTCGGGGCATGAACACTACCTAGCACGGTGAAGACACACTCGGGGTTTACGAGGGAAGTTTAGTAATGCTTACCTCACTCACGGGGCAATGCAAGGTTCAATTACGGTGCATTCCACAAAAGTTAAGCTCAAACTTGAGCTTTCCTTGCCTTCCTTGGGTTGGCTCGTGCACCCTCACAACAAGCATAGCAAGTACCTCAAGTCTGCATCGTCTTTGCATGTCGCCTTGGGTTGGCTCGGCTGCTCACGAGCACGCAAGAAGATAGCATAATAGGTACTGCCGCTGGCTCAACAAGAGTTTTAGTACTCTGCAATGTGCAAGTTAAAGCAAAGAAAGTGGAAATCGGTCTTATCGGCTATCACCAGGTGAGAATATTTTGACCGACGAGAACAAGAGAGCTTAAGCTGAAAGCGATATCAATGCCAAAGTGCAAATGAACTAAGATGCAAGAAAACAAGTGCGAGCATATGCAAATGAGTTACAAATGAGAGAGACGCAAATGAAAGAAGCTACAAGATAATGATGCTTATAAGAAAATACAAAAGATGCGAGATATGCAAAGTGAAGCTAAGCTATAGCTAAAATGGCATGGAAACAAGAAAAGTATGCTTGCTAAGATGCAATACGGATGCAAGGATGCAAGGAAAAGAAAAGAAAAACTTTAGCTAAGTTCTCATGTAAAAGCAGGGCTACAAGTAATATTACACAACAAGTATGTACAAGGGTGAGTGAAAAACGGTGAAGATAGGCCAGCAATCACAGGGCACACGCCAAGTCCCGACAACGGCGCCAAAAACTTGGTAGGCCTGGAAAGATGTTTATGTTTATGGCCTACAAATTATACCGCAAGTGCACGGTGTCTTGGTTATAGACAGTGGCAAATACGGATCGATCCACGAGACTTGTGGTGCCGAATGAGTGATCTATGGCTATCTTAGACCGAATTCAAGCAAGTGTGTAACGAGAACTATAAGTTGGTGTTTTGGTGTCGATACTACTGAGTTGAAGGTTGTTATAATGAAATAAAATGAAATAAAATAGTGAGATAAAATGATGCTAGGGTTATCAATTTCCACCACTAACTCCTGTTGTATGTTCAACTAGATTGAGTTCTTCTTGTCCTGTGGTGATAAGGGCGGGGTGTCAATTCCACCACCTATCTCTCCTAGTAATGCTTCAAAGAAACGGCTAAAGTGCTAACCCAGAGCACTAGTTGTCTAATTAAGTACAACTAGTCAAGGAATCGGCATTTGGGTCTAAGGGGTTGAGGTAAAGACACTCAAATAATATTGTAACCTAACTACAATGGATACAAGGCATCCATTGTGAGAAGAAAATTGCCTTGGTACTTGAATTGAAGACATCTTTATAGTTTAAACACTCAAGAAAAACTTAACACAGTTAATCATCACAATCGGGAAATTAGGTTTCACTAAAACCTAGCAAACTAAATTAGAACATCATAAAACAACAATTAACAAAAATAACTCTACGGTGGTGCTCTGGCTAGCCTGGCATAAAGTTTTAACATTCACAGACCTTCTCTATTTATACATCCAAATAACAACCTAATTTACTTCAAAACATAAATTAAAAATAGACCTCTCTCACCCATACTCTGAATCGGTGGTTGCCTCTCTGCTCATGCGTCTCGACCTCGAATCGACCATGCAAGGGGTCTCCGTGAAGACCCTAACCCTAATTATCTCTAACCTAGCTTCTAGGGTGATGAGAAGCTATGAAAGAGATAATTGAGAGAGAGAGTGGCGGAGAAGGGCTAGTGGTGATTGCGACGAAGAAGGAGATGGAGGTGATGATGGAGCTGCGCCATGGGCGTGGGAAGATGAAGGAGAAGGGATGGGTTACAGAGGTATGGGAGAAGAAAGGGAAGAAGGAAGAGGAAATGGATTTGCTTGAGTGGGGGTATAGGTGTAGGAGGTTTCGTTGTGAGGCGGGTGCATCGATGTTTGATGGGAAGGCGAAGCGAGCATTGGATTTAGGCCGAGGAAGATCCGGACGGCTCGGGGTGAACTAGGGCGATTTGGTGTTGAGCGAGCGCATCAAGATATGATGAGGAAGTCGGAGCGAAGCGTAGGATGTGGCGAGTGAAGATCTTAACGGCTCGGGATGAGCGGGTTCGGATCCGGGTCATGGGTAGCTCTAGCCCATGTCTTGAGATGAGTTGCTACTTGTTGGGTTGCAAGCTGTTTGTTTATGTGAACTTTGACTTTCTGCTCCATGGATGCTCGACTCCAATTCTTCGCTCTTTGGCTCCTCGTTTCTCGAACTTTACTTATTGCCTAAAAACACAAAATTAATTAATACAAATATTTATTCTTGAAAACAAGGAAAATACAGAATATGGGATAATATCTTATTTCTAAGCGCAAAAGATGAGTAAAATGCCAATAAAAAGGTGTATAAATATGCACTATTTGGCACTCATCAGTTAACCACATCGACCAGAGGATGGGTTTTTAACAACTGAACTTCTTTATGGACACAACTAGGTTCAGGAAAAAGTGTATGAAGATAATCTTTTAGAATGGTTGAGGCACATATGTCAAGTCCCAAGTTAGGGACCTTTTTAGAGTTAAAACACATGGAGAATGATAATCACCCCCAAACTTAGAGTTTTTAGGTGTCTCTAGAAAGACTAGTCACAACTTCCTAATTTCAAGGTCATCCTCGATTCACTGAAAATGGTCAATTGATTCTTCTAAGTCAGGTTCATCCTCACTCATCTCTACAAGTTCATTTTCTTTGTCTAAGACTATTGTTTCTAAATCGCTAGACTCAAAATAAACTCGTTCCTCTAAACCTTCGTTGGCTTCGTGAAAAGGAAATACTACATCGTCTAAAACAGGGATATTTCTAGTCAAACCCTCGTCCTTTTGAATAGGTGAATAATTATTAAAATTATTTGGATTTGTACTATAATTAACATTATCATTATAAAGCTCGTTGGGAGTAACAAATTCCTCATCACTATGCCTACATATTTCAGATTCTTCATCAATATTATCCTCATCACAATCATCATTATAATAACATGAAAATGATCGAACCTCATCTAAACAAGTAGCGTTACCAATTCTAACCTCATCATCCTGATTATAAAAATTTTCCTCATTTTCACGGGTGATATTGGAAAGAATGTATTGGCAATCAAGAGTAATTCGAGCAATTCTTTCTTCCGTCTCTAAAACTAACCTACGTGTTGTCTCAGCAAACTCACGTGTTGACTTAGTTAAGTTACACGTTGACTTAAGTATCTTACGTGCTTCATCTAGAGAAGAGGAATTTTGCTCGTATGACCGGTATTCATGTGAATAGTAATTGGGCTCACCATGGTATGAGCCATAATCTTCAAAAGGTTGGCGTTCCCAACCACTATTCACACTCTGGTCATAAAAAGAGTGATGTCCATATTGTTCAGTTGGATATTCATATTCATTGTGATGGCTATTATAATACAAGTTTGACATCCTAACTGCAAGGGAATTCTACACAAGCACAAACAAGGCTGACTCTACCACAACAAACCTACTGATTTCTAGCAAACAAAAAGCATGATGGCTCCACTTAGATTGTTTCTAGACCAGCTTCTAATCCTTCGAAAGGGAATTCGTTACAATTTAAGCAGACCCCTCTGGAATCAATCTGAGTGAAAGTAAGCTAAATAGAGACGAGGGAAGCTCGATGGAGCTTTGATACTACAAGGCCTCACCGCATTACAAGGCGGCGCAGTCACGCATTCAACTCACAGAAACCGTCATGAACTTCGAAGTATGGCAAAAGAGTAACCAATATTTTCGAATGACTTTCCTATTAAGCTCGTTACCCTATCGGTCTTGTTCTAGTCAATATTTTAAGCTTGGGTATGCGTTTGGTATCGTTTTCCTAAGGCGGGCAAGAAGAGAACGGTGATGAAATCCGAACCCTTATGTTGTATGGCCAGGCCTTGCCCTTTACTAGGAAATTAAAGAAGCCATTTTCAATACCTCAACATATATGCATACAAAATCATCCAAAAACCGGCGAGGGGATTCGCGGGTGTTTAGAATTCTTACCTTCCGTTCAGAGACGGGGGATGAACCGTTGAAGTCGACTCGGGCCACTGACTCCTATGTCAGTGTACGAACCTGAGGGGCCGAGACAGTGATCGTAACTATCGTCCTTCCTTGTGCAGTTTATATTTAAACTAACCCTTCCTTAGGGTTTTAAAAATAATAATGTCCAAAAGTCCAAAAATAAAGTCAAAAATTAAAAATAAAAATTACAAAAATAATTACCTAATTACAAATTCTAAAAAATAAATAATAATAACACTATATACAAAATTTTCTTCTTCACTCCGTTCGGATCTCTCTTTTCTTTCCTATTTTGGCTTTGCTTTTCTTTTCAGCACTTTCTCTTTTTCATAAGCTCCGCACCAAGTCTGAAAGCAAAAAAAAAATACCAAAACGCGTAAAAAGGAACAAAAATAATAAAAATAAAAATAAAAACCTAAAAACAAATCTATACACAAGTCCGCGTCGGCGGCGCCAAAAATTGATCGAATTTTATATAGTGGTAAAGGTTGTCGTTCACTCGGACTTTGTTGAAATTGATTTTAGGCTTAAATAAATGAAAATAAATAAAAATAAGAAAATATATACACAAAATAGTAGCAAGATGGATAGGTGTTTGGGACTCGGGATTTCACCGCCTTTCATATACATGGGTTTTAGAAATTAATCTTTGACATTTATAGCTCCAAACACAAGAAATGTTAACTCTATTCTTTGCCAAAGTAGATTTCATAAAACATTAGTTGTAAGTTGTGAGTATGACGCATCAAGAGTAATTAAAACTAAGCATGCGACATCAAACAAAATAACAAATAATTAATAGAAATCATAACTCATTAAAAATCAGTGCAAATAGTAATTAAGGAATTAATTAAATTTACCACATAATGAAATTGACAATCGTCAAGTCGTCCCAGAGATGGGTTCTAGCTCCTCATGGTGCAAACACGCTCAAAATAATAACTCATGGCTCAAAAGGTGTTTTTATTGAAGAAATAATACACACATGAATTTGTAACGCTGTATTGGCGTCACAGAAGTCACTGTTACTAAAATTGTTGCAAAACTGAAGATAATAGTTACTAATGGACTGTTACAGAACAGATTGAAAGACTCTAAGTACGACTGTTCAATGCAGCTATATGTTCTTCAGCTTAGGGTTCTTGAGAACGACACTTCTGATGTGTAAATGCCGCAACTACTTCTTCCCGTTGCTGCGTTGCAAATCCTCTGCGGCAGCGTGATTCTTCAACCTCGGCCTACCCCTAACTCTCCATCCCCCTTGTATGGTACTAATTCAACCTATTTAAACCCGAAAGATGCATCGAATCTCCTTCATAACTTCAAAATATCCTCTCTTTATTATTTTTATTCTCACGACAATCTTTTCCATTTCTTTGATCTTCCACGCGTTATCATTTGTCAAACATTCCTTATTTATCTTCTTCACGCATCTTTGTAGTGCAAAACACTCCAAGCGATGCATTACACGCCTCAAACTCGTGTCAAATTCACTTGAACCCGTGAAAGCTTGTGTCCACTTGTTTTGGATTGAAACATGTTATTGACCAAATTTTCTCCAAACAAACACCCATACCAAAGATTCTATAGTCATATCGCGTCTACCCATAAAGTTTCAAATATTGAGTCCGCAACTAACCCATCCAAAATCCGATCGACAAATGCCGGAGTGAAACTCGTTTTCCCGCCAAAAATGAAAATTCAAATGAAGAAGATGAGATGCCCCTATCCCGAAATCCAGGGTGTGAATAGCAACTGGGTGCCCCTTAGCAATTGAGGTGCCCCTTATCCAATGTGGGAGTCCGCTTAGCAAATGTCCTCCGGGGGTCCAAAAAGCACTTTTTGAGCAACTTTTTCCACACAAGTGTATTTCTCCAAAAACACCTACACAAACATAAAAACACCATAATAAGTACAAAATCAAGCACTAACAATAGAGACAATGAGGACAATTCAGACACAAAAATGTGGCTATCACTTTGAGATCTTATTGGCAATAACAAAAATACAGTTTTCAATTTGCATGACATTGATTCAACTATTTTTGGTCTTGGTATGCTATCTGATACATGCTTTGCATTACCTTCAACATTTCACTATTGAGAAGTTATGCTTGCAAGGATTGTGCCTGAGATTGCTATGACAAATTATAAGATGTTAATTTGTTAGTTCCCTTGCCTAATGTATATCTGTAACTCCTAGTTACACATTGTATGTGCATGTGTAACTCCAAATTACACAAGTGAAATGCATATATAACTCCTAGTTACACATGCATCTGCCTAGTGTAACTGGAAATTACACATGCATATATCATGCGTAACTATTAGTTACACATGAATATGACTTCTGAGTAACTTAATGAGTTTTAATCTACTCAAACATATCAATGAAACAGCAAATAACATGCCGTATATGTGTACACATAACACGTCTATTTCATGAAATTGCTAAAAAATAAAGCTTGTCTCTCTAGGCATGTGTAATTTGTTTTGTTACAAGGTTTGTGCATTTTAGCGTGTGTAATCGGGAGTTATACTTGAATACGATAACTCCCGGTTACTTGAATATACATTGTTGTATGTAATGTTCATTTAATCTTATAAAAACGATTACTTGTTGTTATATTTCGGGTTTCCGATAAATTCATAAAAGCTAATTGCTTATTTGTGGTATTGGTCTCCATTTGGAATTGGGGTTGTGTTTGAATACACAAGTCGGATGCATGTGTAACTCTAAATTACACTAGATAGATGCATATGTAACTCTCAATTACACTAGACGGATACGTGTGTAACTTCTAGTTACACATGCTAAGAAAATTATTATAAATGAATATTAAAGTAATACATGTATTTTTTGTATGTGTTCTTTTTATGTCTATTTTTTTTATGTGTAACTTCTCATTACACATGCCATATGGATGTGTAACATCTGGATACACATGCCATATGGATGTGTAACCTGGATACACATGCCATGTGCATGTGTAACTTAGGATTACACTTGTTTAGTCGTTTCATGACATACCCATGTGTAACCTGTTTCATGCCATATGGATGTGTAACTCTGGATACACATGCCATGTGCATGTGTAACTTCGATTACACATCCATATGTTGTTGGTGGGAGACGGTGGTCGGTGGTGGTCGGAGGCGGTGGTGGTTTTTCTTCTTTGGTGGTGTGCGGCGGTGGTGGTTGTCGGAGGTGGTGGTTGGTGTCGGTGGTTGAAGGAGGTGGTGGTCGTCGGAGGAGGTGGTTGTTGGCGTCGGTCGTCGGAGGTGGTGGTTAGTGGTGGTGGTGGTCGTCGTCGGTAAAGATGGTTGTGACATCATGTTTACTATATTTTAATATTTTGGGCTTAAATTTAAATTTTATTTAATTTGGGGTTTGACAATATATAAAAGGGTATGGATGTCTTTTAATATCTCGGAGCCTAGATTTAAACTTCTTTTAACTAGGGGCCTCATATTATGGGTTATCCATGGGTTGGGTCTTAGCCTAATTTCCCCTTGCGCTAAATTGTCTAGGCCCAATCTTACAGTTAAGGCCCTCAATGGGGATGGCCATCAAGAAGTCTTGTGCATGAGCGGTTACGTTACATTGCCGAGAGAACCATGTCTCTCTCGGACATATAAAAATTAGTAGGCATAGATTTCTTCCTGGCATCGAAGTCTGAGAGTTGCCGGGGAGTTCATAGAGTGATGGGGGCAACAACATCGATACATGGGGAAGAAATTTCAGCACCACAAACTCGATTAAACTCTTGTAAGGCCTGAGTAAGATGGGGACAAGTCCTAACAGGTCCGGCTAAGCAGGAGTAGATGCCTTTGCGGTGAGGAAGGCCCTTAAAACCGGATGCTAGGAAGCAATAATTCGCAGTGTCTTCCATGGTGTAAACACCTAGACCCCGAGTTTCATAGGAAGAGTGGTGAGTCTCTGCTGCGATAAGCAAATTGAGGCTCTAGGCAACGGCCTAGCTGGCCTAGTCCATAAGACGGCTCTAGTTACGTAGTTCATTTATGTTTGCTAGCCAATGGTGATTACTCTCGATTGAGGATCAAAGTTAGATCCACCAAATTTTGGGAAGCTTGAGATTAAAACAAGAAGAATAAGCAAAAGAATCCAAAAAACTACCGGTTCGATGTTCCTTTTTATTGTGCACTTTTCAAGTTGATGTCTTTGAACACTGCAAAAGAACATTATCTTGTTTGCCTATACAGAATGGTTCAGCTCAATGTTGCAGCTTCTGGGAAAAAGTCACTAAGATGGTTCCGAAATTGCAGAATCACACTACCTTTCAAATTGGTAACTAGAATTGGGTTTTGGATTGATAAATGGCTTGATAGAGGTTGTTTAAAAGGGCTTGTAAGTGCAAAGCAAACATGTGATTCGATTATCAGGATGCTCAGAATTGTTGAATTGTACAAAAAGCTAGAAAATTGGGGATTTAGTGAGACTAGATTATAAAGACAAGAAAAAAGATGCCAAATCCATTCCGTAAAACTTAAATGCTAAAGAAAAACATGCCATTTATATACCTTCTTGAATGTTTATGTAATTGCTAGAGTTACATGACCAACACCTCATCATCTTTACTTTCCTCGTACAAAGTACAAAACCCAACAAATAACCCGCCAAATACAAACCCTTCTATCTTTTGCTTCTGATTAAGCCAAACTGGAGTACCAACAATTCTACCAATTTAGCCTACCTCTCTTTCCCTTCGTATGTCATCAATTACTCCATGTTTGAATGCGCAGTCAACAGCATACAGGTGCCGTTGCTATTGAAAACACAACACCCATATCAATTTGTACGCTTATGGAACTTCCTTGATTCCTATTAGATTGAGGAAAATCTTAACGATAGTGCACGTGGAACTTCCAAGTTTTCTTACGGGACATGGAATGGAAATGTATCATTTAAGTAACCCGGTCACTAATGCAGCAGTACCTCTTCGACAAGTATAAGTAAGAGCATAAAATTTTGTCATTGTCTGGACTTCATAACCATCGATACCAACCTCTCTATAACTCGGTGAAAAAAAAAAAATTCTATCGTTTTCTCCATTTTACACTAGTTTTACGATGATTAAATCCATCGAAAATGATCAAAACACCGTTTTACCTTATAATTTTATCCTCCTGGTGAACTTTTTCTAGATATCTTTAGTTACAATTTCTCTTCTGATATTTTTCAAATTTCTTCGTCCTCAGTTTATTAATTTATTTCTTTTTCATATTCATGCATTTTGTTAATACTCTCATGGATTGCTAATTTTTCAGGGCCTCGAGAATTCATCAAATCATGGGAGGCATCCATTTTTGGACTCCGGTCTTATTTATTCTTCTTCTTCATGTGAATGAGATCTCGCAAGTATTATCAACGAGGTTTGGACTTTGCAAGCCACCCTATCAAGGATGGATTATTACGGTATGTACCCGTATTTCTTTCTCTATCATGTATATGATTTAAACGATATCGTCAAGAATCTCGGAAAATACTTTGATTCATCATTAAAAAAGTGATCCAAGTCAAAATTCAAAACTCAAACTTTCCCTCTATGCACTCTCTCGTAACTGTTTACCTAGTCTCAAGCCAATTTTCTCCATTAGGATATATTTCACAATTATCTCAAAAATATTCCATTCAAAGGAAAATAATCTTCACAGATTATTTAAGGAAACAATATTATCCGAATATAACTACTATTAGTTTTTCTAGGCGTATATATTAGGAACAAGCACACTACTGATTATCTCCATATCTTTATTACCGCAACACAAAGGAAAACGGCTTCATCCTCAAACTCTCATTTCTTTTGTAATTCTGGAAAAATACAAAGTACTCGGATCCATTGATATTGGGGCTAGAAAACTTAAGATGAGTTGTTGGTACTAAATCGCTATCACTAAAGCTTGGATGAATGGAGAACAACTTTGATTGGCAAACTATTTTGAAAGATCCATTTGAGACTGATATAGTTAGAAAATGAGTTATCATATTATGGAATCGTTTGAGTCACGGATGTACGTGCTATTGACATAAACTTATTCTTGTTCAAGTTCTTCCCAGTTGAAGAAATGAATTATATTCTCAACAAGGGTCCGTGGAATGTTAATAAATGTCATCTTCTTAACTTAAAAAAAATATGACGTTGTTGTTCGTGCTAAAGATTGGGTTTTCAAGTATCAAGAATGGGATTTACAGTTCAAAAATCTCTTACCCGAACATCACTCTGTTGAAGTTGTGAATGAAGCCATTGAAAGTTAGGTGAGAAAATCTCTGGATCCCCACATTTGTAGACCCACTTTTGGCACTACCATCTATGCTAGAGTCAAAATCAATCTCTTTAAACCACTTCATAGGGGAGGTTGGCGGAATACTGCTGCTTGAGGAGTTTCTTGGATTAGATTTCATTGGGAAAAACAACCCCATAATCTGTGCCCAAATTGTTATGTTATCGACCACAATGAAGAGGAATGCTCCAATGTAGCTCATGAACTAATGATTAGAAAGGTTTACAAATGATCAATATATAAATTATCTGCATGAACTTGCAACAGCTTATGAAGTAGAGATTTGTGATGACATTGATCTCTTGCTAGAGACAATCTGTGAAGCTAGTCGTAAGAAATTGGAGGAAGAAGCTCAACAAGAGAATCAGATTAAAGAAGGAGAAACAAGAAACAATAAAATATCCTAAACAGAAGACTCTATTGATATCGTGGAAAGTAATCTTGGAAATACACCATCCTCAATGAAAATGTTGATATGGAGCATGATCTCATTGAAGAACGAGAAAAATGAGCGGGGAGAACTCCCCATGAGATGAATGAGGCCTCAAATAATCACAGTAATCAAACTTAATCTCAAAAAAACTTCTTTTTCTCGCATTTAAATTCTGTCTTTCTCATTTATTGCATTCATAGAGATACTAAATTGAAGACTTATCATTTTGCATTATTTGTGTCCGTACTAAACCCTTTACATATCAAGTAGTATTCCTTAAAAATGAAATTTCTAAGCCGGAATCGTCATGGTTTTTTGGGAAGGAAACTAGAGATCATCTTATGTATTTAAACAATATCCACTCTTCGAGATATAATCTTCTTGTCTAAACTAAGATAAATGATAATAGAATTTTAAATCTTACTAATGGCTTAAGATTACCCAATAAATACTATGCTCCTCCTCAGAGACGGGAAGGTGGTATTATTCTTCTTTGGAAAGATGGTTTCACTCTAGAAGTCCTAAATTCTTCTAGTAATATGTTTCATGCTCTTGTTAAGAATGATCCTAGTAATGGAGAATGGTTCCTTTCTTGTGTATATGGAACTTCTTATAGAAATGAACAACCAGCTCAGTGGGACTATATTAAAAGATTGAGTACCTCAAAACATTCCATGGGTCCTTTTTAGGAGATCTTAACATCACAATGAATGAATCTGAAAGAAACACAAACACTTAGCTCACCGCTCCGAAGTTTTAGAGAGTATTAGAGAGTCGATCTTCATGACTTAGGATTTAGTGGAAATTCTTTCACCTGGACTAGTAATAGTCATGAACCGGAAGAATAAAATCTAGACTAGATAGGGATCTAGTTAATAGTGAATGGACACTTAGTTATCCAGATGCCAAACTATTGCATTTAACTCAAAAAGGCTCTGATCATCTTCCTATTATGTTAACTATGTATAACAAGCCCAGTCATTCAGGAAATAACTGGAAATTCTTTGAGCATTGGTTACTAAATAATTCTTGTAGAGATACTATTATGAATTCTTGAAACTCTAACAAAAACGGTGTTATAGCCTTTCATTCTCTCTCGATAAACCTGTCTAATACTAGACATATCTTATCTCAATTGAGTAAAAATATTTTTGGAGAAATTAATTCAAAAGTTACTACTCTTCAACAAGAATTGTCTCATTTACAAGCAATCGATGTTCAAGGCTCTAATACTGGGTCAAGTTCTAAGGTTGGAGAAAGAGATTGATGCATTAATGAGATTCAAGCTAGGTCTAATAGGCAATAATCCAGGGATCACTTCTATAATGAAATGGATAAAAACTCAAAGTACTTTCATATCAGAGCAAATCAAAGAAAAACCAGAAACATAATTGACTCATTGCAAGCAGCAGATGGCGCATGGTGTCAAGACAGAATTTCAATAGAAAACCTCTTGGATCTCACTTCAAAAACATTAGTTTAACTTCAAATCCTGCATAAAGTACAGTTTTTCTCCAGCACATACCAACTTGCATCTCAGAACAAGATAATGCTGAATTAGTAGCCATTCATACTGAGCTAGAGATACATCAAGCTCTACTAACCATGGAACCTTGGACTTCACCTGGACCTGATCGTTTTTCACCAGGATTTTATCAATCCCAATGGCAGATACTTAAAGAAGATGTTTGCAACATTGTAAAAGCTTTCTTTTACTTGGATTTCTTCAAGAAACTTAACTTGACCAGAGTTTGCTTAATTCCTAAAACTTCCACAGCTCGTAATCCAGAGGATTTCGGGCCCATAGCCTTGTGCAACACAATTTATAAGTTGATATCTAAGATCATTGCTTTAAGACTCAAAAAACATATGACTAACATTATTTCTCCTATGCGATGCGTAAAATGTACCCGAAGCGGTGTTAATATCTGAGAACATATGCTTAGTTCAAGAGTTAGTTAAAGCTATGAAAAAGAAAAAGGGAAGAACTGGTCATCTAGCTCTAAATATGGATATGTCAAAAGCATTTGACGGACTAGAATGGACTTTTCTCATTGAAGTTCTGCGTAAGTTTGGTTTCCGTGAAAAGTTTTGTCATCTTATCATGCAATGCATAAGTACAACTCAAATTGAAGTTATGATCAATGGCTCTCCTTCACAAGCTTTTAAACCAACAAGAGGTATAAGACAAGGATCCTCTTTTCCCCTTATCTTTTTATACTTGCTATGGAGGCTTTCTCGAGAAATCTTAATCGGCAAGAAAAAGAAATCATATAACATGTATGAAAATCTCCGGATCTGCCCCCAAAATCAATCATCTACTTTTTGCGAGATGATTGTCTTTTGTTCTAAAGCAAATCAACCTCGGACTAATAATCTACTTCATGTTATAGAAGATTTGATGCTTGCTCGAGTCAACTAATCAATTTTCACAAGTCAATTTGTGTACTTCGGTAACAATACATCTCCATCAACTGTCGACTAATTAGTGGTCTTCTTCAAGTCAGAGAACAAAACATCTTTGAGGAAAAATATCTAGGTCTGTCATTCTTTGTGGGAGATCTGAAGCCGGCAATGAATTCCTTTTTCAACTCTCATTAAAAAAATGGATACAAGGTTTTCAAGATGGGCTGGTACCAACTTATCTGAAGCCGGCAGATCTGTCATGATTAAAAATGTCACTAATGCAATTCCTGTGCATCATATGACAACTTTTGAACTACCTGATAGTAGTATTTATGCAATGAATAATTCAAGACAACAAATGTTCTGGAGAAACAAAAAGAATAACAAAGGCAAGCACTATATAGCTTTCAGACATGTCAATAAACCTAAAGAGGAAGGTGGTCTAGGTTTTAGGGATCTTGAAGTATTCAATAGAGCTTTACTGGCTAAATCTGCTTGGAGATTATGTGAAGATGATACTTCTATATGTGCACAGTCATTGAAGGCAAAATATTTTCCAGAGGGTCATATATTCAACACTCAGAACAACTCTAACTCCACATGGTCTTGGAGAAGTATTAGTTCCAGCTAAATTTCATAAAAAGATTTAGTTGTTGGTCATTGGTGATGGTAACAAAATTATAATCTGGAAGGACCGAGATGGATTGAAGAATTAGATACTCCACCAAGTCCAAGAACTGGAGCAACAAATGCTCAAAGTTATGTTTATGTCCATCAACTTTTTGATACCGATACAGGGAGATGGAATATAAGTCTTATTCACAATCTTTTTGAAGACTCTATTGCAAGTCTCATTCTGAAACTCTCAATACATCATAATTTCAAAGATAGGTTGGCTTGGTTGCTTGAAAAGAATGGAAGTTTCACAGTTAAATCAACTTATATAAAAATGATTGAGGAAAAGATTGCTAATGACACCGTGGGTCAATGAATGCAAGGAATCTTCAAGAAGCTCTGGAAACTAAAGATTCTACCAAGAATAAAACATTTCACTTGGAAATGCATTCAAGACATACTTCCCACAAGAGATAAACTTCAAAATGTCATTCAAGATGGAGATTTCTCTTGCCCTTTCTGTGCACAAGCTCTTGAAACACCTGCTTGCAATATTCTGGATTGCTCTTTCTCAAAATTAATATGGTTTGCAGTTCTGGGTATTCATACAACTAATTATCTCCTTGAAGAATTGGTTGTGTGAATGGTATGATAAACTCATGGTTCACCAAGTGGATGAGAGTTTAATCCGTAAAATCTCAATTATTGCTTGGTGTATTTGGTCTGCTAGATGTGAGAAGGCTTTCAACAATTCACATACTACTCCAGAGATTGTGATTCAAAGATGCAAAAAAGAGATAGCCGAATATGAAGCAATACCACCAGTATTGAGAAGTGCATATACTGTGTAACCAAGAGAAAATCTGCATTGGTCTTCTCCTCAAAGAGGATTCTTTAAAATTAATATTGATGGTTCCTATTTGCATTCTAATCAATCGGGAGGTATCGGACTAATAATACGTGATTTTGTAGGTACACACAGGGGCTCAAAATGTATCTACCTAATGAGGCTGTCAAGTGCGGAACATGCTGAAAGCAAAGCGTTATGGGAAGCAACTAAATGGGCAGAGGAAAAGAATATGCAGCAAGTGGTTTTCGAGATGGACTCAAAGATTGTGGTGGATGCAATTAATAACAACTCCTTCAACATTGATTGGAGACTTCGTAATTTAATTCTAGACATTAAAGTTCTTTTTAGAAGGTTTAATTCTTGGTACTGTGTTTATGTGCCCAAAAAGAAAAATAAGGTTGCGGATTCTTTATCCAAACTTGCTAGAGTAGAGTGTCTGAGTAGTGTATGGTTACTAGAACCTGCGTAAGAGATTTCTGCCAAAGTGCAGGAAGAAGCAAACTTTGTAATATCTCATTCTTAATTAAATTCATCCTCAGTTTTAAAAAAAAAACCATCGATACCAAACACAGTTCTGTCTCTTAAAGCCATGTAAACAAGTATTTTCAAGAAACGTAGTAAGAGAGAAATTGTAAGTAAAATCATCTATATTTTCTTCTCAGTGTTTCATTATGAAGATTACGATCAAGAGATGGTATATTTATCTGAACATCTGCATAGAGAGTAAAGAGAGCTGAAACCTGTACTTCTAACTTATATTTACTCTTTATCTTTTCACTGGAGTGACATATTCACTCAATACCATAAAAATTACAGAAATCTTCATGTGAGAAAGAAAACTAATTGTGACAACCTAAAATAAAAGTGAGCAAAAAAAGTAATACCTCGAAAAATCATTTGCTTTGCTAGATGAATGATGAAGACTTGCTATTCTCCTTCCGAACCTGACTCAAAATCTGCACTGTCTTCGCCATCATCGTTGAATTCCATCTCTTCTCTTCTTCCTCGTCATCATCGTTGAACTCCATTCCATCTTTCACTAAGTTAAATTCACCATCTTTCTTGCCTGTTATTAGGTTCACACCTTTCCCACGATAAAGAATTCCAGTTCTAGTTACATAATAATATTTTTTCCGGATACTAGCTAGTGGATGCTCGTCTACCAACTTTCCACGACTATATCCCTCCTTAAGAGTAATCGTGGTTGTCTTGCACTTCAAAGAAAGGTAGAAAATACCAGGTACCAAGTAAAAATTCGAGTAAACTTACGAGGAAGATTCATTTCTTCCCTCAAACACCTCAAGTAATTCCTCTTAGTCTTCTAGTGAATTAACAAGTGTACAAGCTCATGCAAAACTCCTCCAACTATTTTCTCCATAAGGTCACCATTAGGGCCGATATGTGCTGAATCTTCATTAGGTGAAATGTATGGTAATTTTTGGAAATCATCCATCCAAGCCTTAACCTTCTTTTTGATCCCCATAACCTTTTGGAAAAACTCGTCGTAAAATGCCACCGACGTTCCTCCACTCTTGAATTGCCTATACCCGTCTTTTCAATACTCCCGTTTATCATCCGCAATTCGCACGCCCACAACATTCTTCTCTCCATCGAGCAAGGACTTAAGGATGAGGTCCCTTTGACGTCTTAATGACCTGAAAGTGATCCAAGTAATTAGGAACTAGGTTCTATCAATATCCGGCTACCATTCCCGGATCCCATTTGAAAGGTCAAGTGAGTGGAAGGGAAATGTCCCGATTTTCAACATCATTAGAAACCTAGAGAGCCACTCAACGATCGTATTAGCCTCATGGAGTCTGTTTATATTTTGTTCTTGGGAATCTAAAAGATGAGTTGTATCTGTAAAACGAAAACTAGGAAGACTAGGCCAACAAGGGTTAGGTAATTCACCATATAGAGTTAGATACCTACGCATGAACCAAAGGTCCAGAACAGTGAGACCCAGTAATTTCGCCAGTCGGAAACTGTTTTTCCAGTTATTGATGCTTATGCTGCAAATTAAAGTGTACCTAATCAACAAGAAATAAAGTACTAGTGCTACTATGTTTTGCTAACAAGATGGTATTTGTATCATTATCCCTAGCTCATATAACAGGAACCTTGTCACGGACTCACAATTAGTCATACATGCACATACCATGTTTTTCCTTTTTGTTCTTGAAAGGAAAGTGAGGCCTTCAATGATATGTACCAACTCTAACACTCGAGCAAGAATTAGATACGGTTCTAAATTACATGAAGCACATTCTTGCCTAGCTCACATTTGCAATAACCTAAACATTCATCATGATCAAAATACACGAGTAGCTTAATTCATGGAAACAAGCTCGAAACAGTAATTTCTCATAGAAATTAAAACTTCATAGATAAAACCCACATTACAAAATCTTTTCCTGCTATCCATCCAACAATTCAAACATTTAATCTATTACAAAGCCCCGATGCATATAAGTCGATCCGTGAATGAAAACACATAAGTTTACTTTGATCTTTATCTGTGAACAATGAATTTTTCAGCTTAATCTGGCGCATAATCCAAGAGCTTATCTTGCTAAATATGTTACAATTGGATGTGTTGATTTCAAAGTGTAAGTCTCTCTGCATACAATTCTTAGTAGCTCTGTAGCTTTACCTGCTGGTGTAGTGGGAACTCTTGAAATAAGGCTCAAATGTTTTAAGAGCTAAAGTCCTTTATGAGTTCACATGAGTTCATGGAAACCTTGAATAGATGGGCTCATGCTTAACTTTAATTCTGATTCTGCTAATTGCTAAGTTACATGTTAATGTGGCTCAATAACTAGGTGATAGTCTTGCTGTCAATCTTAAATGAACAGGTTAATTGCAATTTCACAGCTCAAACCTCACCTAAATCTCCAATATTTTCACAATGAGATGATTCACTCCACAAATTACCTACAGATTTCACTCCATAAGCAAAACGAAGAAGAAAACAGACATGAATTAAACACGGAGGGTCAAACAAACCTTACCATTCGGTTGTAGGAGAAGAATTTTCTTCTCAATTTCAAGAAGATCATTAGCCACTGCCTTTCTCAGCCTCAGCTATGTCCTCACTAGTAATTGTAATTGTGATTGTAATTGCTCTTGCTCTTGGTTCCTCTCTCCTTTCCAAGCTACATAACCACCATTCAAATTCATTAACAATACTATAAGAAATTGAAAGCTAGGTTTTAGTACCCAAAACCCCAAACCCAAACCAACAAACGAAATAGGAATTGATTGTAACTAAAACCCCATTCATATCAAAAAAAAAAGCCTAGATATGAGATAGTAATCGATATTTAGAAACTAGGCTAAAACGGCTATAATTTTCTCATATTTGGAAACCCGAAATTCAAATCAAAAATCAAACGGCTATATATATGGGTTGCGTCTTACCTGTAAAATCATTATTCTTCTTCGTATTCATCTTCATCTGCTGCTCTAACATAATCATTCTATTCTTCATATTCATCTTCATCTCTTGCTTTTAACATTATCATTCTATTCTTCATCTTCATAATCATAATTTCTGATTCTTCTTACACCTTCTTCAGAATCAATGGCTTCATCTTCTAAAATCATCCTTCTCCTCTTAATTCTTGGTATTCTCTGTTCATCATGTTCCTGTTTGGTTCCAAAACCACCAGGCGCTCCTATCAAACATCATGGGGTTAAAAACCACCATAAAAACTCTACCTTTTCTACCCCTCCCAATAAAAACTCTACCTTTTCCACCCCTCCTAAAGCCGATAAAACATCTACGGGAAGGAAAACAACGAAACCATTCTTGTTTCTCTCGACTCAACGGGAAAGGTTGAAATCAATTCAAGGTGGAAAGGTTGGATGGTTTTTGTAGGTTTTGTGCTAGGGGGACCAACAATCAGTGCTGTTTTGAAGTGGTGGTGATCAAAGAAAGTTGAAGAAGAATCGACACAAACTCCTCCACCGATGTTGAAGCTTCTCCTTCTCCAACACTCCCAATATCTCTCAACCTCACTTGTCAGTAATTCTATATCTATTAGAATTGATTGCCGGGATGGTGATCCACCCAAAACTTAAACCCTTTCTACTGGTTATCATCTCTTAACCACTTAATTTGTAAATCTGTAATCTTTACTTGTTTAATATGATTTCTTTCTTTTTCTCATTGTGTGTTTGAATCTCCCAAATGTTGTGATTTCAACTTCCAAAAGTTATTTACCTGCTAAACACTTGAAATTGGGTTAACCATCTTCCCTAAATCTCTTGCAAGACCTTTTTGCCCCGTAGCTTAATTTTACGTAATGCATTTGGCTAACTAGTTTTTTTAGCACTTGAAGTGAGGGGAATTTGTAAGATGGTCCTCCAAGTGAAAGAAAATTTGTTAAGTTACGCTGTCATTGCCAAGAACCCATTTCGCATTCACATCTTATATTAATCTTTTTAAGAACATCTCATTGTAACCAAATCATAACCGGTTGATGAAGTAGTTAGATGTGAAGGAAGAGCTGGTGCAGGTGTTTCTACTAGTGTTAGTCCAAGGCACATGAACATGAGGCCCCGTCCAGGAAAGAAAGATAGTTCTCTCTCAACAAGGTATCATTAATCTTTTTAACAACATCTGATTGTAACCAATTTGATTTGAATCCTATTCATGCTCTTTATTGCAGATTGTCAAATATCTTGAACAAGGATCCACAAAGAATTGCGAAAATGAGCACATTAAAGTTATTAATGTATTATGGAGGCCTATAACAAATTGGTGTGCATATGCAAGGGGAAAATGTAAGCCTAGTACCCTTAATACATTCCCGTATATCTTTGTCATTTAAATGCTTTGGAAATCAGTCAATTGACACCATTGTCATCCGCTTCTTCCAAATTCCACTTTCTCCTGAAGAAAATATCTCATGGATCCTATTTACGGTGCAGACTTCGAATCTCATAGCGAGGAGGACCCTTTTACTTTGCTTGCGGTAAATATTGATAAATTTATTATAAATTGCATTCACTACAGGAAAAATATACATCTACAACTAGAGATTTACAACACTTTTCTAAACATCGTAGAAAGTCCTATGTTTTACAACTGGTTTCAAAGGAAGAGTTGTCGTACATCATCACTGCCAACCCTTAGGAAACAAGGGGTTGCGCTAAGAAAACAAACGACAACTCCTTAAGCAAAACAGTTGTGACGACATTTAACTATAACAACTCATTTCCATATATGTAGTGACTTAGCCTATCACAATTCTGACAAGTGTTGTTGAAGAACACAAAAATATGATAATGAAAAAATGTTATAGGGGAGATTCGAACATGAACCTACTGCATGGAAGTCTAGCTCATCAACCACCCTTTCAGTTCACAAGTTTCGATTTTTTTTCTTTTATTTTAAAATAGAAACCTACAACAACACTTATAAGTGTTGTTGAAGTAAAAATATATAATGTTGGAAAAAATGAGGTTATAGAGAGATTCAACATGAATCTACCGGCATGGACGTCTAGCTCATCAACCATCCTTACTCGTTCACAAGTTTTGGCTTTTTTTTTTTTTAAAAACCTACAACAACACTTATAAGTGTTGTTGAAGTAAAAATATAGAACATTAGAAGAAATGAGGATGGGGGATTTGATCCTCAACCTCCTGTATGGGAAGTCTACACCACTAACCATACCTACACTATTACATGTTCTGTCAAGTTTGTGGTTCTTTAATACACTAACTTTATGACAACCCTTCATAAGAGTTGTAAAACAAAATGTAATGCTCAAAAATAATGCTCAGGTGACTGAGCCGCAAACAACACGAAGCCTTCTCAGTAAACAATCACATACACGCCTTCTCGTAAAGAATTACATACATTTTTCACTATCTGTAATATTTACTTTACTCACTTCGAATAAGGGTAGTCCTGTAATTTTCAGTCTCCATAATATTTATTACCTTTATTTCTAATAAGGGTAATATGATGATTTTAACAATTTATAATATTTAGTTTACTTATTTTCCGATAAGCGTGGTCTGATCATTTTCATAGTCTTCATAATATTTATTGCATTAATTTCCAAGAAGGGTAATATGGTCATTTTTACAAGCAGTAATATTTACTTTACTTTTTTTCGATAAGGGTAGCCAGGTCACTTTCACAATCTCCATAATATTTATTTGCACAAATTTCCATGAAGGGTAATATGATCATTTTCACTATCTGTAATATTTACTTTACTTATTTCAAATAAGGATAGTTTAGTAATTTTCACAATCTCCGTAATATTTATTACCTTTATTTCTAGTAAGGGTAATATGATCATTTTAACTCGGTAATCTTCGAACTGGATGTTCAATTACGATATATTTCTTATCTAATTCTGAAATATTTCTTACCTGTAAACGGATGAATTTGTCGTTCTTACCAAGTTTCGACTTTAGAGTAATCAACTCGCGGCCAGTTTCGATGTCGGGGCATGGTATACATAGAATATGCATAAATAAGGTTTATTTAAGGTTTCGTAGAATATACCGAAGGAATCTTACCCGTAAATGGAGGGATTCGTCATTTTTACCAAGTTTTTGACTTAGAGTAGTCAACTCGCGGCCAGGTTTCGATCTTGGATCCCGGTATGCATACAATATATAGAAATAAGTTTGTTTAAGGTTTCGTAGAATATTTCGAAGGAATCTTACATGTAAATGGATGGTTTCTTCGTTCTTGCCAAGTTTCTGACTTAGAGTAGTCAACTCACGGAAAAGGTTTCGATTTAAGAGCACGGTATGCATACATTTATGCGAAATAGGGTTTGTTTAAGGTTTCGTAGAATATCTAGAAGAAATCTTACCTGTAAATGGATGGATTAAAATGCGTTCTTACCAGATTTCTGAATTAGAGTAGTCAACTCGCGGCCGTTTCAATCTCGGATCCTGGTACGCATACAATATGCGAAATAGGGGTTTTTTAAGGTTTCGTAGAATATCTTGAAGGAATCTTACCTGTAAATGGATGAATTCGTCGTACTTACCAAGTTTTTGACTTAGAGTAGTCAACTCAAGGCCAGGTTTCGATCTCGGATCCTTGTACGCATACAATATGCAGAAATGGGTTTTTTTTAAGGTTTTGTAGAATATCTCAAAGAAATCTTACCTGTAAATGGATGGATTCGTCGTTCTTACCAAGTTTCTGACTTAGAGTAGTCAACTCGCGGCCAGGTTTCGATCTCGGAGCATGGTATGCATAGAATATGCATAAATAAGGTTTGTTTAAGGTTTCATGAATATACCGAAGGAATCTTACCTGTAAATGGATGGATTCGTCGTTTTTACCAAATTTTTGACTTAGAATAGTCAACTCGCGGTCAAGTTTCGATCTCTGAGCCTGGTATGCATACAATATGCAGAAATAAGGTTTGTTTAAGGTTTCGTAGAATATTTTGAAGGAATCTTACCTGTAAATGGATGGTTTCTTTGTTCTTACCAAGTTTCTGACTTAGAGTAGTCAACTCGCGGCCAGGTTTCGATCTCGGAGCCTGGTATGCATACATATATGCATAAATAGGGTTTGTTTAAGGTTTCGTAGAATATCTTTAAGGAATCTTACTGTAAATGGATGGATTAGTCATTCTTACCAAGTTTCGACTTAGAGTAGTCAACTCGCGGCCCGGGTTTCGATCTCGGATCATGGTATGCATACAATATGCGAAATAGGGTTTTTTTAAGGTTTCGTAGAATATTTCAAGGAATCTTACACAGTAAATGGATGGTTTCTTCGTTCTTGCCAAGTTTCTGACTTAGAGTAGTCAACTCACGGAAAAGGTTTCGATTTAAGAGCCCTGGTATGCATACATTTATGCGAAATAGGGTTTGTTTAAGGTTTCGTAGAATATCTAGAAGAAATCTTACCCGTAAATGGATGGATTCTTTGTTTTACCAGTTTTCACTTAGAGTAGTCAACTCGCGGTCAGGTTTCAATATCGGATCCTAGTACGCATACAATATGCGGAAATAGGGTTTTTTAAGGTTTCGTAGAATATCTTGAAGGAATCTTACAGCCGTAAATGGATGAATTCGTCGTACTTACCAAGTTTTTGACTTAGAGTAGTCAACTCAAGGCCGGGTTTCGATCTCGGATCTCGGTACGCATACAATATGCGAAATGGGGTTTTTTAAGGTTTTGTAGAATATCTCAAGAAATCTTACTGTAAATGGATGGATTCGTCGTTCTTACCAAGTTTCGACTTAGAGTAGTCAACTCGCGGCCGGTTTCGATCTCGGAGCATGGTATGCATAGAATATGCATAAATAAGGTTTGTTTAAGGTTTCATGAATATCTTGAAGGAATTTTACCGTAAATGGATGGATTCGTCGTTTTTACCAAATTTTTGACTTAGAATAGTCAACTCGCGGTCAGGTTTCGATCTCTGAGCCTGGTATGCATACAATATGCAGAAATAAGGTTTGTTTAAGGTTTCGTAGAATATTTCGAAGGAATCTTACCTGTAAATGGATGGTTTCTTTGTTCTTACCAAGTTTCTGACTTAGAGTAGTCAACTCGCGGCCATGTTTCGATCTCGGAGCCTGGTATGCATACATATATGCATAAATAGGGTTTGTTTAAGGTTTCGTAGAATATCTTTAAGGAATCTTACCTGTAAATGGATGGATTCGTCATTCTTACCAAGTTTCTGACTTAGAGTAGTCAACTCGCGGCCAGGTTTCGATCTCGGATCCTGGTACGCATACAATATGCAGAAATAGGGTTTTTTTTAAGGTTTCGTAGAATATTTCGAAGGAATCTTACCTGTAAATGGATGGTTTCTTCGTTCTTGCCAAGTTTCTGACTTAGAGTAGTCAACTCACGGAAAAGGTTTCGATTTAAGAGCCTGGTATGCATACATTTATGCATAAATAGGGTTTGTTTAAGGTTTCGTAGAATATCTAGAAGAAATCTTACACCGTAAATGGATGGATTAAATCGTTTTTACCAAGTTTACGAATTAGAGTAGTCAACTCGCGGCCAGGTTTCAATCTCAGATCCTAGTACGCATACAATATGCAGAAATAGGGTTTTTTTAAGGTTTCGTAGAATATCTTGAAGGAATCTTACCTGTAAATGGATGAATTCGTCGTACTTACCAAGTTTTTGACTTAGAGTAGTCAACTCAAGGCCAGGTTTCGATCTCGGATCCTGGTACGCATACAATATGCAGAAATGGGGTTTTTTTAAGGTTTTGTAGAATATCTCTGAAGAAATCTTACCCCGTAAATGGATGGATTAAATCGTTCTTACCAAGTTTCGACTTAGAGTAGTCAACTCGCGCGGGTTTCGATCTCGGAGCATGGTATGCATAGAATATGCATAAATAAGGTTTGTTTAAGGTTTCATGAATATACCAAAGGAATCTTACACCGTAAATGGATGGATTAAATCGTTTTTACCAAATTTTTGACTCAGAGTAGTCAACTCGCGGTCAAGTTTCGATCTCTGAGCCTGGTATGCATACAATATGCAGAAATAAGGTTTGTTTAAGGTTTCGTAGAATATTTTGAAGGAATCTTACCTGTAAATGGATGGTTTCTTTGTTCTTACCAAGTTTCTGACTTAGAGTAGTCAACTCGCGGCTAGGTTTCGATCTCGGAACCTGGTATGCATACATATATGCATAAATAGGGTTTGTTTAAGGTTTCGTAGAATATCTTTAAGGAATCTTACCTGTAAATGGATGGATTCGTCATTCTTACCAAGTTTCTGACTTAGAGTAGTCAACTCGCGGCCAGGTTTCGATCTCGGATCCTGGTACGCATACAATATGCAGAAATAGGGTTTTTTTTAAGGTTTCGTAGAATATCTCGAAGGAATCTTACCTGTAAATGGATGAATTCGTCGTTCTTACCAAGTTTCTGACTTAGAGTAGTCAACTCACGGCCAGGTTTCGATCTCGGATCCTGGTACGCATACAATATGCAGAAATAGGTTTTTTTTTTTTTTTAGGTTTCGTAGAATATCTCGAAGGAATCTTACCTGTAAATGGATGAATTCGTCGTTCTTACCAAGTTTCTGACTTATAGTAGTTAACTCACGGCCAGGTTTCGATCTCGGAGCATGGTATGCATACAATATGCAGAAATAGTTTTTTTTTAAGGTTTCGTAGAATATTTCGAAGGAATCTTACCTGTAAATGGATGGTTTCTTCGTTCTTACCAAGTTTCTGACTTATAATAGTCAACTCGGGGCCAGGTTTCAACCTCTGAGCCTGGTATGCATACAATATGCAAAAATAGGTTTGTTTGAGGTTTCGTAGAATATTCCGAAGGAATCTTACATCAAAATGGATAGATTCTTTCGTTCTTACCAAGTTTAAAACTTATAGTAGTCCACTCACGACCTGGGTTTCGATCTAGGAGCATGGTATGCATAAAATATGCAAAAATAAGGTTTGTTTAATGTTTCGTCGAATATACCGAATGAGTCTTACCTGTAAATGGATGGATTCGTCGTTCTTACCAAGTTTCCGACTTATAGTAGTCAACTCACGGCCAGGTTTCGATCTCGGATCCTGGTATGCATACTATATGCAGAAATAGGGTTTTTTTAAGGTTTCGTGGAATATCTTGAAGGAATCTTACTTGTAAATGGATGAATTCATCGTTCTTACCAAGTTTCTGACTTAGAGTAGTCAACTCACGACCAGGTTTCGATCTCAGATCCTGATACGCATACAATATGCAGAAATAAGGTTTTTTTTAAGATTTCGTAGAATATCTCGAAGGAATCTTACCTGTAAATGGATGAATTCGTCGTTCTTACCAATTTTCTGACTTATAGTAGTCAACTCATGTCCAGGTTTCGATCTCTGAGCCTGGTATGCATACAATATGCAAAATAGTTTGTATGACGGTATACCACATTTGAAGTTCAAATCGACAATGAGCTTCATATTTATCGATTTCGATGAGGTATCCTACTAACTCCGAGTCTACCATTGTGAACTAAAGGTACTTCATGACTCGTATAACTTGTCGAAATTACTTCATGACCTATGTGACTAGTTGAAATTCAATCCGAAAGCACAAAGAGAAAGCACAAAAACACAAAGAGAAAGCACAAAGAAAACACACTTTCTTGATCCGTATGAATGTCTTAAATCAAATCATTACCGTCCAAAGATTTTCAAGAATCCGTATGACTATCTAATCAACGTCCAAATTTATTTATATAAAAAACCAAAATTTTCTCTCTCACTCCTCTTCCCTTTCGCTCATCTCCTCTTCCCTTTCGCTCATCTCTTTCTCTCTAAACGCCTCCACCTTTTCCCTTCCGCGCTGAAAAAACCCTAACTTATAACGCCTCCACCTTCATTTTCGTTCGATTGAAACATGAAATTGAAGAGAGGGATAGTTATTTCATATCATCTCAACTATCTCTTTGTGTTTCTCTTTCACTTTCACAAAGTAATCTCAGATTTTTTTTTTTATACAATCTCAGATCTATATATTGGGGTTAGCGTTTTTCGTTTTTGAGTTTAGGGTTACAGACAAAAGTAAAGATTTTGCTCGCAGCCTCGATTCCTCATCTTCCAGACTTCCACCACCGAAGCTTTACTCTTTCTTTTGATTTTTCTTCCAATTCCTCACCCTTATAATCGAGATTAGGAATTAGTTCGTGGAGGTGATGCTTTGGGCTTTTAGAGATGGGGAGTTTAATTTGAAAAGTTAGGGTTTTGAATTTTATTGAAGTTTCAATTTAGTGATAAACAATAAGAAATTAAAGATTGGGTTTGGTGATTTGAGGATTAAAAATCGATGTTTTGAGAATCTAGGGTTTTGATTTCAAATCTGGGAAGAGCTGGTGTTGTTGCTTGGAGAATAGATAGATGGGTCTGTGTTGCTTTAGGTTTACAGGGTAGGGTCTTGACTGAGATAGATCTGTGAGGTAGAAATGTTAGTGCTGGTTCAAGATGGTGCTACTGGTTGATGCTGGGAAGCCAGAATGGTTGAGATGTGAATGGAGTCTTGAAATGTATGGTGTTGAGGGCAGATGGAGTAATGGATGTGAATCATCATTGTTGTGCAATAATCAACAGAACCAAGAGTTCATGACGACTAGTTATACTCAATTCAATAGCAACTTCTTTGTCTCCTCCGCCAGCACCAAACAAGACCCTTCAAAACACCCAGTAAACAGACATCTTCACCTGTTGTTTTTGTGCTAGTACCATAATTGAGTAAATTCCATTTAAACCCATATTCAGACCTTGCTTCGCTGCTGCCAATCAATTCCACTTCAAGCCTTCTAATTCTTCTCAAAATCTCAGTTCACTTTTCTCCAAACTCTCTGACACCACTCCGGTTCAATCGCTTCAACCAAGTATCTTCCTTCTTTGTCTGTTGTGCAATTTCCTCCATATCTCTCGTTCCTTGACCGCAAGTGAATCAATTCCCTTTCTACAACACCTCCATCGATCGCAATCAAGCGAAACCAGCTCAACCATCTCGTAACCGAGCTCCAAACACCATGAATCGATGATGATTGAATAGCCAATGAACATCCAAGCCCCAAATCTGTTCCATTATCTCTGAATTTGAATCGCATACAAAACCCCCATAATCTGTTGCTGTTAAGTCCCTTTCTGCAATTGAGGAAGAACATGCTTCTAATGCTCTTAAGAATTTGACTGGAAGGTTTTATTCAGGTAACCATTTTCCGAGCTTTGATTAGTTTGTTTCGTCATGGTAGAATTCTTTGGTTTGTGTGAATGTTGGATGCCTGTTTTTGTGTGTACAAATTTGGTTTTATGTTTTCGGGCGTCCTACATTATTGTTGATTTCTCTCATGTGACGGATTTTCGTGAAGCTTTCCGTAAGGCGTATGAAGAGAATACTTGTAATCAAGGTGGATATTGTAACTTTATGCATTTGAATAAGATTAGCGGTTAGTCTCGTTTTAGTTTTTATTATATTGCATGTGATGTTAGCGAGGTTAATTGATTGTAGAGATAGATTTTACAGTTTTTTATGCTTTTGTGATTTCTTGGCTTGGTAAGTTATTTTGCAATTGATGTATTTTATTTGCTCAATGCCAGGGAATTGAGGCGGCAATTATTTAGTAGGTATCCTTCAAGGCGTAGCCACAGTAGAAGCAGAAGCTACAGTCCTCACAGGCATCGAAGTTATGAAGAGCTTTCATATGGTGGTCGTGGTTATGATATAAGGTCTAGTGGTCGGGGTATTAGGAGGACTAGGAGCTGAAGTCCCGGAAGGAGAAGGGGACGAAGTAGGAGTCCTGACAAGAAGAAGAATAGGAGCCCTGTTAGGGACATGGAAGGTAGTGCAGAACTGAACTTTTGATATCTTTATTTACCCTCTTACATGATAATCGCCTAACTTAAATTAATTGTGCATATACATGCCAGCATAGCTTACTCTTTATCTTTCATCGTTATTTGAACTGAACTTTTGATATCAAATAGAGCGCATATAGGATATAGCTTCATATGATAATTTTCTGAATCTAATGATAAAGAGAGCACTCGGCTTCAGTTTATGAGTGTTACAGGTTACCTTCCTTAGGTATGAATTCATCTTGCTTCTTAAGTTCGATTCCAAAATTAGAGAACTATCTCGTGAACCACCATGGATCTGGGTTTCTTTGTTACATTTAGGTTTTGCATCGTGAACATGAGATTTAGTTAACATAGAGAATTCTTATTGGTTTTGCATATCTTTTTTGGTTTATGGCAAATTTTACCATAGGCATGTTATCTGATTTATGTTTAATCCATTGTTGTGAAATGTCAATCCGGGATTGCTTGTAATAAATTAATATATACTACAGGTGAAACAGGAAGCTGGGACTGACAGAGACTAGTGCTGACAGTGTGTATGTGAATTTCAGTGATGGGTTGAGCTGGAACTGTATGTTAAGATGGGTTTATGAAGTTCAATGTTTAGATTGTAGATTTTTTTTTGAGTGTTTTAGTGAATGTTGGTTCATGTCGATTCAATTTATTCACTCTCTCTCTCTATTTGCTCATTTCCTTTTTATTGAGTTCATGTCGATTCAATTTATTCACTATTGTGGTTTGTATGTTAGATAATCGTATTCGAGGTTATCTACTTTCGAGTTGCGGAGAAGTAGAGTTCAGCTCTCGAAGGACAACAAGGGAAGGGACCTCCGAGGAGCAAGCGGAAGGAAGGTTTGGTTTAGCGACAGACCAAGTAGGTAGAATTGGTTGTTCACCAAAGGAATTGAGAGTGAATTGGAACGTCTTGGGCGAGTTTTCACTCAAAAGATTCATGATCTAATTGGGGTTCACACGGACATTCCTGCACGACATGGGAACTAATGCACAGTATATCCGTGTATGAAAACTACTTGTTAGTCATATAATTTACAATAATTACAGGTATTTTCGCATCGTTAGTTCTGAAATTTGTAATCCTAATTGGGTTTTACGCAGACAATGGCATGGATTTTGGACGAGTACTCTAAATTTCATGGTTACTCTCCTACTATTATTCTTGGAAAGCCAATTGTAAGTACCTATTCGGATTTGGAAAAACGTAAACGGTTTATTGAGATTTGAATGAGGCGTTTGTGTTCGTAAATGTTCACCTACGTTATTGTTTGATGATGTAGGAACTCGACGGATCACTAGCTAGAGAAGCTGCCACCGGACGAGGTGTTGTATTTGCAACAGAGGCTTTGCTCAATGAATATGGACAACCCTTACAGATTTGAAATTCGCCATCTAGGTAAATAGAAAGATACTCTCTAATATTTCTATTCAAACTGTAAATCGAGCTTGCATTTCGAATCTCTCTAAATTTGTTTCTAAACTAGTTTTTGAACTATTTCAGGGGTTCGGTAATGTGGGTTACTGGGCTGCAAAGCTGATTCATGAGCGAGGTGGTAAGGTTATGGTTGTAAGCGACATCACTGGTGCAGTTCAAATTGATTAAGCACAAATAGGCTACGGGTAGTTTAAAGGATTTCCAAGGTGGAGATTCTATGGATGCTAGTGAATTGCTTGTCCATGACGTGATGTTCTTATTCCCTATGCTCTTGGCGGTGTTCTTCACAAGTTAGTCTCTTTTCTTCTCAAGATTTGTTTTTGTGATGCGTATTAAAAACCTTACCGATGAAGTTCATACCATTTTATTCCTTTTCTTAAAGGGACAATCTTGGAGATGTGAAGGCCAAATACATCATAGAAGCGGCAAATCACCCTACCGATCCTGATGCGAGACGAGGTAATTTACCACTCATTTTGTAAACCGTGATGCGAACATATGTTGGGTTTTCATCTAGTTAAGATTTTTAACTCTTGACATTTATTTTGATTCTAAGCAAGAAAGGAGTTATCATACTTCCGACATATATGCAAATGGTGGAGGTGTGACCGTCGGCTATTTTGAATGGGTTCGGGTTCTACTGGATTTTGGGTGCCTTTTATATAAATTTCAATGAATTTAATGAAGTTTCAGGTATAGCCTGTGAAGCTGGAGTATAGCCCGACTTGCGCTGTTTTATTATGGGGATGGTTAACTAATCATATATCAGATGTACTTATGCCAATTTTTCGGTTTTTGTTTTATTATGGGGATGGATATTGACAACTTAATAGCTTCCGCTCTTCTTCAGGGAAGGGGGAAAAGTGAAGAAAAAAAGAAATGAAAACTTTGCTCTTTATCTAGTTCTAGAAACGAGAATGTTATAGGAATAATTGCGTGTGTGGTATTGTAGGCATGTATTCATTGGTGGGTAAAGAATTGGGAACTGAACTTTCTTTGTGAACCGTACAATGTTAGAATGAATGTAAATGTGTTACATTTGAAGTTAATGTGAATGTGAAATAATTTCGGCAATTTGGTTTCAGCTATAAATTTTTTTTTCAAAATAGTTATATGCACACAACTTCTAACAAGAGTTGTGTTCCATATTCCAACTACACAAACCAATGGTTGTGAAAGAATGTCTTTACGACATAATTAGGTGCTGTCCAACATAGTTCTACAACACTAACAAGTGTTGTGCAAATCTTATTCATCATAGTAATAAGAGGTGTTACATATTTCTACAACACACATCCTGGGTTGTCTAAGATAGTCCTTCAACTTATACAAGTGTAGTGTTAGATATTTCTACGATACACATCCTAGGTTGTCTAAGATAGTCCTTCAACTTATACAAGTGTTGTGTTACATATTTCTACAATACACATCCTAGGTTGTCTAAGATAGTCCTTCAACTTATACAAGTGTTGTGTTACATATTTCTACGATACACATCCTAGGCTGTCTAAGATAGACCTTCAACTTATACAAGTGTTGTGTTACATATTTTTACGATACACTACTTGTGTTGTCCAAGATACTCATACAACAACAAGAAAGGGTTGTGTTAGGCTTTCAAAAAAATCGAAAGAGAATCACAATTTTGGCAAAATATTGTCGAACCATGAATCACATCACCCTTAACAACACTTAGTCAAGTATTGTAGAACAGCTTGGACTTTCTACAATACCCCACCTACACAATACACAAAAAAGCGTTGTAGTAGGGGTACTACAACCCTAATACAGTGTTGTAAATGATGATTTTTCCCGTAGTGATTGGCAGAGATTTTAACTCCTTCGTGCCAAAGGTCGGTTCTTACATTAGCAACATCTATGCTAATGTTTGCAGCACAGATATATCAAACATCCAACATAAATAACTTTCTTGCTTCAGTGGCCTGTATCAGTGTAAGTTGCCTCTATGTTGGGTATTCTAGTTTGACATAACTATTTTACTGTCTCTTTGCTGTTTCTATTAAGTTTTGGTTTAATATTTCCTACAAAATTAGGATGATCGATATCTGAGCATTGGTGATGACCTGTAACTGTGCGTACCTCAAACAGACTTGTTAAAAAAAATTAAGATCCGGAACAGATCATGAAGCTGCATCACACGCGCTATTTGAGTTAAGTGGGGCCCTACAGGAACCAGACAAGGTTATACTATACATTTTAGTGGTGACGATTGTTATATTTGAATACTGTCAATGTACTAGAAATGTTATCATTCTATTTGCTTTATCAGATGGTTGTTATATTTGCACTTTCAAGTGGAACAAGTCTAATGCTGATTTACTTGTGCTTGTTTAGGTTGACTGATGACTTGGCCACACAGTTGTCAGAAGTTTTCACTCCTGATGATGCCTTTTTGTTTGGCCCTCGGTCAATCTCGACTTTGACCACCTTGAAATGGCAAGTAATCACTTTCGTCTGATGAGGTAGGCCATATGATCCCTGATGGCTTTCTGGACCTATTAAAGCATTAATAATGGAAGTGTTTATGAGTTTTTTATTGTTGATGAAACGAACAGGAATTTTAAGCAAACTCTACCGTGTACGATGATGCAGCTACTGAATCATCAGTGCATACTTACGCAGCACCATGCCTAGATTGCCTAATAACTCGTCCTTGCCTCCATATCATAAATCTTGGGCAGTTAATCGAGTCAGTATGATCACTTATCTCCTGTGCTGATAACACTGATTGCGTAAATTGCATACTATGGCATTCATTTGATGTAGGGCTTTTGTTCTTTTGATCTTTCATATCTTTTGTGGAACCAGGCATTTGAGGTAGCTGGTCAGGTGGCCGGTTCATCCATATCAGCATCACCTCATACAGTGCAATGGCTAGACAGTGTGAGGCCCTAGTTACATTGTACAAGAAAGAAGCTGTCAAGCTGGTTAGCTCATGAGACGACACCAGATTTGAACACATTAGATAATTTATCCCTTACTTTTCATTGCGATATTAGGTCCTCGCTCGAGAAGCTGAGATCAAATTTTAGACTCTGGTGTAGGTCCTCAGTACTCAGTAGCTTCTAGACCTAGACCAAATGGTAAAAGAAAAGAAAAACAAACAAAAGAATTAGGTTCGACCAGATTCAGAGTCTGATACTCTGATCCGATGTACTAACTGCTAGACATAGAACAACACCCCTTTTTTCTTTTTTTGCTTGCCAGTTAGAACCACACCTGATGAGTCCATTTTACTTTACTGGAGCATTATCGATCAAGTAGTTTTCACTGAGGCACCCATTATATAAATTTTGGCACTTGTAATCCAGGTTTAGTTCAGTTGCTGATGGAAGGTTGAAGAGAAAGAGCACCTGTGGTGATTACTCTCACTTTGCGAGGATCAAAATAGGATCCACCAAATTTTGGGAAGCGAGAGAGATCACGGGAATATTGAGATTAGAAGAAGATGAAAAGTTGATGTCGTTGGAAGTTGCAAAATAACATTATCTTGTTTACCCTTACATGGTGAATTAACGTTTGAAGTTTTCAAGTTTAACCATTCGGTGCGTATTCTTGAGATGAACGAAATGAATTCTTATGTATAGTTCAGACGTGTTTTGCTCATCTCTTATGTATGTTACAATGCCCTCGATCGTCAGATGTTATGAATTCTTGGTGGAAGAATAAAACTTACAACTGTTGAAACGGAACAAAACCAAATACAGTAATAAAAAAGAATTGACTACTTAGACAAGAAAAGATCCATACACCTTGGTCCTTACGACCTTAGAACTTGAATGCTAAGATATATTTATGTATCTTCTTGATAACAGAAATATCCGACTAAAGAAAAGTCGTCACCACCCACGTGAAGTGTCACCAATTAACAGAAACAGAATACTTAAAGGCAGACTGTAGAAATACTAACAGCACCACCTTTACTTGAATGCAATTGCTACTTGCTAGAGTTACAACTTACATGACCAGACCTCGTCATCTCTTTACCTTCCTCGTAAAAAAAAAAAAACAAATTCCCTCGAAATAACTTCGCCGAATAAAAATGATAAGGAAACTTTTCTCTCTTTTTACTTACAGTCGTCAAACCTAGATTACCAACAAACTCTGCCAATTTCGCGTACCTCTTGCCCATTATGTTGTCGATTTCTTCAGGTTTGCAAGCAGTCAAAATGATACAGGTGATGTTGCTGTTGGAAACACAGCATTCATTTGGATTTGTACACTGCTTTCAGATTCCTATCAGCTTGACAAATCTTAATGGTACTTCCCATGAAATTTCAAGTCTTCCTGCAGAACATAGAATGGAAATGTATTGTAACCCAATTAATGCGCCACCTATCCAACAGATAAAAGAAAGAGCATATTATTGTGTCCCTGTCTGGACTTAATAACCACTGATGCAGAGCATAATTATGTCTCTTAAAGCCATGTAAACAAGTATTTTCAAGGAACAATGAAAGATCTTCATTTTATTTCAGTGTTTTATTATGAAGATTATAATCAAGATTAAAGAGAGCAGAAACCTGTGCTTCTGACCTGGAATCTTTTTCATTCCTGGAGATGACATATTAACTCAGTACCATAACTCATAATGCAAAACCTAAAATAAAAGTGAGCAAAGAAAGTTATACCTCGAAAAATAATTTGATTTGCTAAATGAAGACTTGTTATTCAGAACCCGACTCAAAATCTGCACTGTCCTCGTCATTATCATTGAACTCCATCTCTTCTTCTTCTTCTTCTTCTACCTCGTGCTCTTCGTCTTCTTCTTCAATTCCATCTTTCACTAAGTTAAATTCACCATCTTTATCGCCTGTTATTAGGTTCCCACCTTTCCCACGATAAAGAATTCCAGTTCTCATTACATAATAATATTTTTTTCGGATACTAGCTAATGGATGCTCGTCCACCAACTTTCCACGATAATATCCCTCCTTGAGAGTAATTGTGGTTGTCTTACACTTCAAAGAAAGGTAGAAAATACCAGGGTACCTAGTAAAAATTCGAGTAAACTTATGAGGAAGATTCATTTCTTCCCTCAAACACCTCAAGTAATTCCTCTTAGTCTTCCTGTGAATGGTCAAGCTCAAAAGCTCATGCAAAACTCCTACGACTCTTTTCTCCATAAGGTCGCTATCAGGGTCAATATGTGCAGAATCTTCATAAGGTGAAATGTAAGGTAGTTTTTGGAAATCATCCATCCAAGCCTTAACCTTCTTTTGAGCCCCATAACCTTTTGGAAAACTCATTGGAAATGCCACTGACGTTCCTCCACTCTTGAATTGCCAATACCCGTCACTGGACTCAATACTCTTGTTTGTTCTCTGCAATTCAGACACCGCATATTCTTCTCTCCATTGAGCAAGACTCAAGGATGAGGCCCCGTTTGATGCCTTAATGACCTGAAAGTGATCCGGGTATTTAGGAATTAGGGTTCTATCAAAATCATCTGCCAATCCCAGATCCCATTTCAAAGGCTGAAGTGATTGGAAGGGGATTGTCCTACTTTTCAACATCATTAGAACCCTAGAGAGCCTCTCAACAGTATCAGCCTCATGGGTCTGGTGTATATTTTGTTCTTGGGAATCTAAAAGATGAGCTGTATCTGTGAGGCGAAAACAAGGGAGACTAGGCCAACGAGTGTGGGGGAATTCATCAAATAGAGTCGGATATCTACGCATGAACCGAAGGACTGGAATAGTGAGACCCAGTAATTTTTGCCAATCGGAAACAGTTTTTGCAGTTATGAAGCCTGTTGAGGATCTTTTAATAGCGTCTTTGAGAAGACATGCAGCTTTGACATCAGTTTCTAAGTTGATTATATGGTCGAGACCTTTATTCTTAGTCCATTTTAGCCTGACTTTTACTAATCCTCGTGTTTGGAGATGCTGATGAAGCTGGGTACTGAATAAGGACTGAAATTTACGAAGACATACCATAGTATTTCTTCTCAAGTTCATGCTGGGTATACACAAAATGTCTTTCACAGTCTTCCGACCCCCACATATACTGCTCCTTAACTCAGATTAATTAGGTCATCAAACCGGAATAAGAAGTACCGAGGATCCATCAATTCACCTGATTTTTTTAAACATATTAGACAGTGTAATAACAACTGTAAGCAAGAAAAAAAATGAAATCCTATACACAAATGAGGAGAATATAAAGAAGCGTTAGAAAATCATATTAGTGATTCAGTGAACTTCAGTGAGCATACGTTTTGCTGAATCTTCACTTGGGTAAAAATTTAATTAGCTAATTACAAAGTTGAACTTGAAAAGGTGAAAGGAAAAAACACTGTTTTGTGTCATTGTATCAAAATGTGATTTTCTTTTTCTCTTTGTGACATTTAACCAAACATTTGAGCCTCACCTTGAAACTTACATTAAACCTAAAACCCAGAACTCATGTAACTATTTGATTAACCATGAACTTATCGAAAACCTTATTTTATATTGATATGATACCAGACTAATCTAAAGGAAAGATCAGGGTAGGATTTTCTGAAAACAATGCAGTACCTTTGAGAAAGAGCAGCAGCAGGATGAATAGAGCGTTACTACGAGTCGGAGAAAAAGTGGCCTCCGTAGAAATTTACTAAGTGGGACTTTTAGATAATCTATGATGCTCAGCAGGAGCAGGAGCAGTCACTGGGAGGTGTATTGGGCTGCCAATATTGGCTGGGTTGGGTCCACGGGCATATTGTGAAAAACGGAGGATTTGTTTTCATTTTCTAACCTTCACAACCTATTTAAATAAAAAAAGTTTGTCTACGTAATGCAGTACTGCAAAATTTTACATAAAAGATGTTTAGCGTATTCATATTGTTTAGATGCCTTAATGTAACACACCATGAGAAAAAATAATACTCCGGTGGACGAGATTTCACATTCCATTAGACAGCAAAAATGTCAGCCTACAAGAGTCGCTGGCTCTATTTCTGCAACAATCAAGATGCAAAATGAGCAGAATTTGCTCATCAAAAGCAAAAAAGAAGAAAAGAATGAGATGAGCCCAGAGTATACAGACAATAAGTCTATTACCTATCTGGAAAAAGGATTTTAAATTTCTAAATTTCAAAGGCAAAAGGGTTTTAGCAGTAACTATCTTGTCCTTCAACTATTTCTTGGGATGGGTACTCTTTTCTGCAGCTTCCCCACCTCTCTTGGATCTGGAATCAGCAGCTCGTTCATGGCTAAATGGCTGTGTCTTGGATTGTTGATCAGGATTATCCTCTGCATTTGCGTCTTTTACTTTATTTTCAGAAATTGATTTGATCGCTTCAACCTTCTCACTTCTGTTACTTTCTTCAGATGAATGTGAAGACAGTTTCTTCTTTTCTACGACTATCTCTTTGAATGCTTCCTCTAGCGCCTCCAGTCTGTCATTTACTTTGAGCAGCTCGCCAGCAGATGCTGCCTCTTCACTTTCTTTCGAGGCGTTTGCTTCCAACCCTTTGGCTTTCTCTTCTCCTCATCATTTTTCTTTTTCACCTCAGCTACCTGAATGACATCCATGAAGGAAATATAGCAACATTATTTCCTATTAAAATCTAGCCAATGAAGGATTTCATGCACCATGGAAAAAGATGGTACCAGTGAAGCTTCATGTATCCTAAAGGAACTTTGTTTAACTCTAGTTTAGAGAACTAGTACATGAGAAATGATAAAATATGAGGGACTAGAAATCAAAGTTACCAAAAAGAGAGAGAAAGAGTATCATTACCGCCTCCATCCTTCGGATTTCATAACGGGCATACTGGGCTACCATGTATACAGCTGTAATCAAGTATTGCAGAGATCAGACTTCAACGCCCTCCAAAACTTGAAGCATTTAAATATGGTTTAAGTTCTCTTACCCACTGAAGGCAGGCAGCAAAAAAAGAATTGGACCAGATGGAAATCAAGCCTGTTGAGAAAAAGAAATAAAATTGTGAGTGAACTTTGCTGTGATAACAAGTAAGAATGTTAGAACACTGAAGCATAAGCCAAAAGTAAACCGAGTCATTATACAAAATAGGTGGAGCGAAAACCTAAAATACTAAAAATTGACAAGAAAAGGAAAATTGAGCCATGAATTACCAAAAGTAATCCTATTTAGGTCCCAGTCGGTATATAGCCATATACCAACGTTTTAGAACAGAGTTCTTGCAGATCTGATCTTTGTTTCATTTGAACAACAGAAATAAATGGTGCAAAGAGAGTTGGGTAAATAAATGATACAAAGAGAGTGGGGTATGAATAGTGTCATCTTATATACACGTTATATTGTGTGAGATCAAATGAAATTGCAATTTTCTACAAGTTCTCTCAAGTCTTCCCAACTCCAGTTATCAATGATCATTAAACGTTTCCTTAGAGTTGCAACTCTTGCTCTGAATGATTTACAAGCAAGAAAACGTTACTTTAGTCAAGTTTCATTTCTATCTATTGTGCTAAAATAGTTTCCACTCAACTGCAGAAGTAAGGGAAGGAGAGTGAGATAGAGTGAGGTACCCAAATTCCTTTTTCTTTGGAGGATCCGTAAAAGCATTTTCGCAGCAGTCATGAAGTCAAGGTTCTCAAGCTGACGGTAGGCATCATCATCTCTCATAGGCTTCACTGCTATTGCCTTGCTGTCATATGCTTTCGTGCAGAGAGGCCTAGTTGCATGGACTAAACGAGCAGCCTTTGACATTTGGGAACAATATGCAGTTAGGCGAAATCCTCGCATCTTCATCTAAATTCTCCCGTTCCACATAACTCCACCAGTCCAATTACAAATAGCTACCACCACAAATTTTAGTTCTTAAAATCTTTGTACCTACAAACATTTACAGCAAAAGTAAGCACCTAAGACTAAGACACAACATACTGTAAGTAGCATTCTCTCAAACACTTCAATTCCACCTTGTACCAACAACACAATTTTAAACAAACTATATTTAATATCAAAAACCCTACATGTATACAAAAACAATTCATTTGATTTTCTCCAAAAAAAAAAAAAAAAAAAAAAAAAAAAAAAAAAAAAAAAAAATCTTAAATCCTTCACTTTGGTTGATGCTTACACGCTTACACCCCTGATTTCCTTTTATTTTTATACTTTATACTAGCCTCAGGCACGAGTAATGCACAAAACTGAACTCTTCTACTCCCTCTGATCTTTCACCAAAATCTTCATACGCTGGGAATACCCAACAACGCCATGGATTAACCTTAATACTAGATGACATTGTGCGGTGAAGGGGCCAACGAAACAAAAAGATGTCAGCGAGCATTTTAGACAAGGTGCACGTGCCTACTCTGTCCATAAGAAACTCAAAAACCTGCCTTCATCCTTATTTCAAACGATCAACCGCTGACCTGCTCCTATCCTATGATTCCTACCAATCAAAATTAGAAGATAACAACTGTAACAATGGGTGATTGTGTCACTCTCAAACATTAAGCTTCTTAGAGAGAGATTAAGAGGATATTGAACGATAAACTTGGAGCCTCACTTTATATCTGTGTTAAAGCACTTGTAATATTTCACAAGTTTGAGAACCCAACAGCAATAGCTATACTCATTGATGATTCAAAAACTTGTGTGGACTGAAAGGATCATCCAAAAGTTTGCTTCAGCATATTCATCTATATGTCACAATTATATATAAGCAGCAGAATCTATCACGAATTTGAATCAGGTCAATTTGTTAAACTTTGAATCATGGTGCATGAGTTAGTCCCTACAGAAATAAAGAGAAGTGAAGAACATCAACTGAGTACTATGAGAGAATACATGGTAGCAAGGTATTCTGTGATGTTTTACAAGTTTGAGAACCAAACAGCAATAGCTATAGCACATCATGTTATAATAAACTGACACCTAGAGCAGTTTTCCTACATTGACCATTTTGAGACAGAAAAAACTTATCAACACAGACATTTGTTTATCTACTATTATACTCTTAAACGCACCAGCATAGACCACTGTACTCCTCCATGGATAAAAATCATCAGACTAAGACAACAGGTCACTGTTATAGTTTCAGGCTTAACATTGTGCCTGAAACTATGATGTCAGTTACGTGTAATGTCACTTCATTTTAATGCCAACAATCAACATACTTTATATTTAGTGTATTGTACAGTAGGTGTTGTATATGGTTGTAAGGCAGACATCTTCTCACGTCAGATGTTTAAATTTAAAGTATCACATGTAAAACTCCTATACAAAGTCAACTCATTTTAGTATGTTAGAACTTGCACCAGTGTGTCAACACTTAAAGATACAACCAAGAAGAAATAGAAGCGAAGACAATTAACTGAGTACTATAAGAATAAAGAGGAGCAAGGTTCTCTGTGATATTGCACAAGCTTGAGAACCCAGCCGCGATAGCTATACTTAGTGACCAAATCTGAGATTTCTTCACCAAATATGCATAAGTTGAAAGCTATTCTGTGATTCATAAACTTAGACTACCATGCTCTCCTCCCCTTCAATATGGTGAACAACTAACAAGGCAACGATCACTTATCACATCAACAAAGCAACAGTAACAGTGCTCAAAAATAAAGATCAGTAGCCACCAACACTGTTGCTGAAGAGGGAATCCTTTTGCTTAATTTACATTAACAAAAAGAAAGAGAAGTACAAGGGAGATTATTTAAGGCACTTTACTATTTCAATGAGACAATTCATTAAACAGTTAACCTACTAAAGTTGATGAAAGTTGAAAGAGACAACTTTGGGTTCACTGAGTCACTATTGAGACAATTTATCAAACACCTGACCTACAGAGATTCATTCAAATAGAATACTTACTGAGATTGAGCAGGGGATTCTTTGAGCTTCCAACTTGGGGTTATGATTTCCACAAAACCTAGAAAGAGACATTATGAGAAAACAGATTGAAAAATTCAATAATGTAAATATAATCCTGTACATGAGTTCGTTAATCTCCGTAAACCATAGCCATTCATGGTTTTATTTTTTTAGGATACATATAAAAGGGGAAAAGAGAGGAGAAGATTCCAAACAAAGTAAGAATCTGACACCTGAAGAATTTAGAAAGGAGAAGAAATGTTTTCAGAAATCTCAAGGAACGAGCTGTATTGCCTTACAGGGATGTTCAAATAATGGTATCACAGTTTACTGATCCAGTAGTAGTATACTAACATGGATGTTTAATATCTAAGGCCGGTTTTTATGGGTTGGCTAACCCACCCATTTTCCATGCCATCTGGCGTGGCAAACTGGCCGCGCCACTATGGGAAACATGATAAGCGATCGAGTCTCTACCGTTTGGTTGATTTTGAATCTCCAACAGCTCTTTCTCCACCGCTATAAAAATGTGACATTCCATACACAAAAATTACACCAAATTTTTAAATAATTTTTTTTTCATCTTTTCTTACTATGGCAAAGTTTGAATCCCAACTTGACTTGGCTACCCAACTTGATTTTTTCCGGGGTGGTGCTTGAAGCCGCCATTAGTAAGATATGTGATGGTTACAAAGAAATAGGTAAAAACCAAATAAGTCTACAAGTTTTGGATATTAACCAAATCAAACTTCCAACTAAGAAAAGACAAAAAAAAAAGTTCAAGGCAAGGAAAATGTGAAGGCAAAGAAGAAGATAAACAAAGGAGACTCTGTTCATGAGCGCATTGATTGGAAGTTTGGTGTAATGAAGAAGATAAACAAGATGAAGAACATTGTCCCAAATTTTTTATTTTTAAAGTATTTATTGTAAGTTATGTCTAGTTCTTATTATCAAAGTTAATGAAAGAGGCACTAATGTAAATTATCTAGATTAATGAAAGAGGCACTAGTTTATACTCTTAAAATTAAACTTTGATAATAACTTTAAATCTTGATTACATCTAAATGCATCATACAAATGAAAGATGCACCATGCAAATGTAATGCATCATATTTGGGAAACACCCTCAAGATAAGGTAACAACTGTCAAATTGAAAATCTTTTCCCACTCTGTTGCGCCATTCAACCCGACACATTTGCTCCACATCAAATTCGTTTTGACCATTTACTCGGTTTCGATTGCCTTCAATAAGCGCAGCAACAAACAAGATCACATCCTTGCAGATTACTCCAAAGCGATGACACAAAGAATTTGCATTTCGATTATTGAGGTTCAATGTTTCTACTTAAAATCTCTGAAATATGTTTTGCCATAAAGTATGTTACTCTTGTTGTGCACCATTGGCCATATCTTCTGTAACAAGAACATAATTCCTCAAGAAATGGATTCATCTCCGACTAAACTAAATTTACGAGTCGAACCTGACATATTGATTTGTGGAGTGAAAGAATGAAGAAATGGTGTGAGTTGAAATGAAATTGGATATTGTATTTATAGGGTGATGAAATGGTGACCGTTGGATGAGAAGCACCGGCGGTTGAGTTTACACGCTCGTGGTTTAACTTCGACCGGCCAGTTGTATTACTCCGAGCTGGTCGAGGCTGACCGCTCTCAGAAGAACTCGACCTGGCGTGTGCCAGTTAGCCAGCTCCATAGTGGGTGCAAAAATGGAAAACTATAAAGTTTTCCATGCCTAAAAGAACTGACCTAAAGAGCAAACAGAGATAGTGGACCATCAAAATTCCACAGATAGTTAGTATTTTAAAATCCATCCCGAGGCAATTGGGGGTACCAGTTTACCTAGAAGGGTATCAGAACTCATAGTATAAGATAGACCAGAAAGTCCTCTTATCTCATATGGATTTGATACCCTCCCCAGTAATCTGGCACCCCTATTAGCAATGTTGCTTACGGTGCTGCCATGAGACTGGTTAAATGACAAACTAAATTGGTAAAGTGGTAAATTTGTTATTTTCACATCGTGATAGAGTCTCTCACTGAGTGGTAGAGTCTTGACTGCCTCGGTATAATTTTGATCGCTTTGGTTAAATATATACCGCTTTCGCTCTTTTAACCATCGGCTTGATTGTAAATCAATCTCCATAAATATTTAATCTCTCATACAACTCCACAAACACCTTTTTTACATTCCTCATAATATTATTTTGAATTATTCTATTTCATTATGTTTTATCGGTTCTAGTTTTTTTTTTTTTTTTTGCATGGGTTTAACGTTTAGCTTGAAAAACAAAGATTTTTTAACCGAGAGATCGTGAATAAGAAGCTTGAAAAAGTCATATTTCGTTTGAAAAATTAGGACAAGCACAAGATTCTTACAACGTACACTAGCACAATGAATGTGCAACAAGTTAAAAAAAATCAATGAAAGATATAGTAGTTATAGTTAGTTTAATTTAAATGTTTTTTTTTTGATTAAAATGTAATTGTCCTTTCAAATGAAATGTCCTTACTGCTAGTAGCTTAGATTCTCGTCTCCTCTCCTTGTAATTTCCAAATTAAAATTTAACTAAATGTTAAAAACCGAGCATCATCTTCAAAACCTTGAAAAGTAACCGAGAGGGGGTTCATTCTTGCGGCGAGAATACGATAATAACCTTGGAATGGGTGACTGATAATGCGGTTGAGGCAATTAGGGTACAAACAATATATTGTCAAGTTGCTTCAATATTCAAGACACCACCGAGACTTTATGGTTGACATGCTTTAGAAAAGGAGAGGGTACCGAGTATACCACCAACTTTTTCGTGCGGCAAGCTGTATCAACAAAACCTACTACAATTTCAAGTAGACCAACTTAATGATCCTTGAAAATATGTATGTATAGTTTATATATCTATATCTTCTCAATCATAAATTCTAGACAATGGAGTTGGGGAAGCTGTTTGTTAAGAAAATTACTTGGACGATCTCAAAAATCAATATCCAAGATTAATCTAGTTGTATCCAAATAATCCAAAATTCTGCCAAGTATGAATATTGTTATCTATCTTACAAGATACAAATTCCAAAAGAACGAGTCTAGTAATCGATCATAATTAATATGGACGTATCTACTAGAATTGAATACGTACTACTTGTGTAAAACCTTTTTTAAAGATAAACAATGTAACGCGGAGAAGGAAAAACACAAGACACTAGATTTTTTGTGAGCGAGGAAAGCGCAACTGCGGAAAAACCTCGGGACCTTTGAAAACGCGGGGGTATAACAACCACACCCAATATTTCATTCGAAAATTTGTAAGGACTAAATTCCAATATAATTCCGAGAGCACCAACTTAAAAGTGAGACTCAATAAAGAAAGATATCAAAGAGCTTTATCTCTTTCTCAATACAATCAGTAAATCAACTACATAGAAGTCCGAGAGACTGATTGATATGAGAATAACTTGGATGGTACCATAGACCAATGTCCAAGAGTCAATCAAGTTTTATCCAACAAACAAGGTCGATTTATCAACCGTGATTGAACTACACAACCTGTGATATTTCAATTATATAAACAAATACAATACGGAAAAGAAATAACACAGACACCAGAAATTTTGTTAACGAGGAAACCGCAAATGTGGAAAAACCCCGGGACTTAGTCCGGATTTGAACACCACACCGTATTCAGCCGCTACAGACTCTAGCCTACTACAAGTTAACTTCAGACTGGAATGTAGTTGAGCCCTAACAAAGTCTCACACCGATTAAGGTACAATCTCTTACGCCTCTTGAATCCCATCAGGACTTTGCGCATGTGATTCCCTTAGCTAATCTCACCCACAACTAAGAGTTGCTACGACCCAAAGTCGAAGAATTATAAACAAATATGTTTATTCTGGTTTTATTTTCGTCTTTAGATAAATCAAGGTGAACATGAAACTCAACTAATAATCCGATCTTATAATCCCGAAGAGCATCCTAGAAATATTAGTCACCTCACAATAACCTAACCGATTAACAAAAGAAGTTATTGCGGAATCACAAGAGTCTGAGATGAAGAACTGTTGTGATTACTTTTTATATCTTACCTATTAGACATAAATCTCAAGTAAATCTTAGAGAGGATAAAACTCAACACGATATAACAAGTAAGATCAGAACACGCAACTACAGAGAAAATAGGTGGATCTGGCTTCATGAATCCCAAATGAAGTTTTCAAGTCGTTAACCTAATAATGGTTTTGGAAAACCTAGGTTAAAGGAGAATCATCTCTAGTTTGCAACTAGGACACATGAGAGTGTAAGGATTAGGTTTCCCAGATGTTAGAGTTCTCCCTTATATAGTCTTTCAAATAAGGGTTGCTTACAATCAAAGCTGAGATAGCTTAGGAACAAAGCAATTGATATTTATCGTTAGATGAACTCTTGATTTAAGACTCAAGCTAAGTCTGCTTAGAAACTAAGCAATCAATCTCCACCGTTAGATGGTATTAGCCGATACACACAAATGAAATATACCTATATTTAGATATGGATGAACTGCACCCAAACGTGTATACCTTGTTGGCTCAATAATAGTTAACCGAAGTTAGACACATGAACATTTATAACTAATACATATTCATCTAACACTTCTAGATCAAATATGATGATTAATCAATCATGATAGATAATCAAATGAATCTAATTGTGTTTCAAAAGAGTTGTTCAAATGTTCATCATATCATAGAAATATATATGAACCATTTGAAACATAATCTGTTTGGTTTGTAATTGTACAAAGTACTTATACAAGAACCAATTCATGAACATAATGCCGCGGTTTGTAAAACAAGTTCACATACCTTACTTCATTAAAGTTCCAGGGGACTTTAGTTCGCAAACGAACTCGAGTTCATAAGTATGTATTTCATACTTCTAGATTTTAGAACCTAACCATTTTGTTCGCAAACAGAGTACGCGAACCACAATTCCAGACTTTGGCATTGTCGTGCTGTTCACAAACAGAGTACGCGAATAGCAGTTCTGGACTCAACCTTGTCTAGCCGTTCGCAAACAGAGTACGCATACAACAACTCCAAACCTTTTTCACAGGTAAACCCATTCGAAAACAAGAGTTCCGGACCTCACATTGCACATACAAAGTATACATATTATGTTATTTCCAGGCATTGGTAGTCGTTATAAACTCTTATTTAATCATTGAAACATCCTTAGAAGACAACAATGGTAATATTAGACATACCACTAGCTTCAAGTAATTTTCAAGTGATTAATCGATCAATACGAAACTTCCCAAGTTAACATCAAATGATTGTCTCACACAAATCATGTAAGATGTTCAAGGTAATTTTCACATGATTATCTTGACTTCGTATTTAGTTTCCAACAAATAAATTATCTGTAACTAAACTCGTTAAGTAGATGATGAACTTTAGCTAAAGCTAAAATCTTCCAAACGTATTTCGAGATATATATAAACGAGACAAACTCACTCAAAATTTCAAATGTATATAATATAAAAGTCTATATAGCTATACGACTTAGTTTCACTAGAAGATAGATTTACGAGTGATAGATAAGTTTTAGTGTCCACATACCTTTTGTTGATGAAGTTCCTCCAAGCTCTTCGATCTTCTTCTTCAATTGGTGAGTCACCGTGTAGTCTAAAGCTCAACTATGTACACTTCTATCCTAATACGAGACATAGCTATAAATGACTAGAAATCAAGTATATGGTTTTGATCAACTAAACTTGACAAACAAGTTTGAGATAGCAACGCTTCCGAGTTCGACTGATCGATTGCTCTATCAATCTGTTAGAGCAATCGCTTCGTCGACTCCATAAATTACTATCTCAAGCTTGTTTGTCAATGTTAGTGATCAAAACTATAAGTCTTTATTTCTAGTCTACTTATAGTGATGTCTCGGACTAGGATAGATTGTGTAGTTAAGCATTAGACTTCACGGCGTTCATCATTTAAAGACGAAGAACTACTAAGTAGAAACTTGTGGAACTTCAACAACTAAAAGGTATGTGGAGACTAAAAAACTCATCTATCCCTTGGAAAGTCTATTTCTACTCTATCTCCTATATTGAGACAAAAGTCGTATTACTATATAGTATTCGATTATATATGCACATTTGAGATTTCGAGCTGAGTTTAACTCGCTTACATATTTCTCAAAATATGTGTTGGTAAGCTTTCGCTTCAACCAAGTTCATCTTATATTCTTGACGAAATTCAAAAGATGATCATGTGAAAATCGCCGAGTAAATCTTACATGGTTTATGTGATACAATCATTTGGTGTAGACTTGGAATGTTTCATTATGATTATTTCACTAACTTGAAAAATTGCTTTGATGCTAATAGTTCGTGAAAACAACTATTGTCATCCTCTAAGAATGTTTCAATAATTGAAGTAGAGTTTAAAACACTTAACCATCATTGGATTATAAACATAGTATGTGTTCTTGCATATATGTGATCCATGACCGGAACTATAGTATGCATACCCGTATGCGTACATGTTAGTTGTGAAATTCTGAGAGCCTAAGTACACATACTCGTACGCGTACTGGCGAAGGGTTTGGGTCCAGAATTTCTTTGTGTTTGGAAGTATGCGTACAAGTTTGCATACTGTCGAACCCAAACTCAGTCTTACTACTTTAAGTATGCGTACATGTTTGCATACTTGAGTGTTTAAAGTTCTAAAATCAGTTTGTTCATGAACTAATACATTTATATAATAAGGAATGCATTCTATGCAAACCGT
>JAJJWW010007817.1:0-244600 GCA_023531295.1 Papaver armeniacum | reverse complement strand
CCATGATGGTCGGACATTCTTCTCATCCGCATCACTCCATACTACTCACAGCCACCGCAGAGCCAACCTCCACCATTACAAACCGTGAATCCAAGCACTCGCTTGCACATCATCACTACCATCCTCAATCTCCTCCCAGCCAATTCAATTCCTAGTACTCGAACCCATGTGCTGAACAACAACTCCAGCTGCACTCATTACCATTACCAGCCTGAGCTGCTCTGCGCACCTAGCTGCAACTCAAACAAGCCTCTCAACTTGCTCTGTAGTTCAGTTCAAACACTCGTGTCGCACTCCCTGTAGCTCCATTTTCACCGCTGCCATAGTCAGCTGCACATTCATCTTTAATTGTACCAGTTGCTCATTCTTCAGTCCTCTCAGCATCATTACAGCTGCCACTGCCACTACCACTTGAACCTGCAGTTTGAACCCATTCTAGCCAATTATGCCACCAAGCACAGCGTACTCAGGCCACCTGCGACAACGCCATATCCTTTGGCTCCACACCTGCATACTTGCAAAGCCTTCAATTCATTTGATCCATTCATGCGCCTGCAATCTCCCCAGTTCACCTGCACTTTCTTGCATTCAGTGCCATCCGACTTCAATCCTGCAGCTGCAAATTCATCCGACTCTACCACCGCACCTACCCATCTAAATATGATTTAAGCATTGTATCAGAACCCATGTCCTTCTCTCCGTAGCCTCCATACATTCAAATCAACAATACCACCCATTGCAAAGAATAATCAAATTTAACTTTTCATGTACAAGACTAACACCATACTGCTTTCACCGCTTGCTATGTAACACCATCATCTCCGCTCACAATGTACCCTGGGGACGATTATCATGGAACTCGCACTTGCTGCAACAAACTATCCACCAAATTTCATCTCAATCTTGTTCTAATTACAACTCTATTTCTATAAACACAAAGCAAGACGGGCCTTCCATATTCGGTGGCTCATTGTCCTGTAAACACCCATTTCAAATCCCACTGCTTTTCCACGCACCCGACAAACTCTTGATAAGACCGGCACCCGAAATCTACAACTCCGACCGAGCTTGATGCCATCACCTATCACACTCTGCCATTACTCTTTGTAAACCGTAGGCATGGCCATCATTTCCATCTATTTCGCAAGTTAGCTCAAACATGTGGAACACTCCATTAACACGAAAAATCCACCCGAATCTTTATCACCGTCTCGAACTTTGAAATGCACCAGTTCACAGCTTAACCCACACAAACTACCGAATCAACAACATTATGTTTTCTTTCTTGTCTTAATCGCATCACCCTCGCCTTTCTTCACCTCGAATTCTCAGTGAGAATTCGAATTCATCCAGAACCCTTCTCAACCTTCAATGGGCAACGAGAACCACTTCTTTAACTTCATGACTCAAATACCCTTTCGGATCCTTTCGATTTTAATCCCTAAATCTATCACATTACAACAACGGCTATAATTTCAACTTGTGTTCTTGACCAACCAAACCAAAGCTCTCCCGACCCGGAAATCTTCATCGGACTCGACCGGCTCGGCCATGGCATAAGCTCAAACATCCATCTGCAATCTAATTTCATGACCCACTTTTCAAATTTTTTAAGCCGTCTTCAATTCATCTCGACCGTATAACACTTCTCATCCTATAATTCCACCGTGACAAACTGAAGCCCTAACATTCTTCCATCTCCCAACCTCCTAAATCGTATCAACCACTTCGAATCCTGAAAACTCAATTCAACCCCGATCTAACTCTTCTCGGTTGTACCGAGTCCTCAAATTCAAGAACTGTCTTCTTTTCATCATTTCAAATCTCGTCTTCAATCTACTAATTCGAGAACCCTAATTTTCTCATCTTCGAACCTCTAATAAACGGCTACCGTGGTTTCTCTTGAGTTAGGGAATGAAAGTGAACATTGAGAGAAATGACTCTCGAAAGTCTTGAACCCAAGCTTTTGGTAAGAATGTAAATTGATGCAAGCACTCGACCGATGGATATGGGCCACCCCATGCAGCCCATTATCTCCTTTGAAACAGAGCTAGACCCCTTATTGTTGATTCGGGATCCGCATAGCACTTGTCGTTGAACACTTTCGCTCTCTTTGCTCCTTTCCGCTCCGATGCACGCTTTCTCCTTCTTTTTGCTCATAATGACTCCATTGCACCTAGTAAACTCAAAATCAATCATAAAATACATAATTTCTGAGAAAACTGTAAAGAAAGCATAAACTCTAGATAGCAAATACGGTGTATTCTACACCTATCGCCGATTCCGGCATGTCGCCTAGTTTCCATGCGAAGATATCTGCGACTCATAGAAACTTAATTAGGATGCTTCTCGTTCCTTATCCATCGAGTTAGATCTTGATTATCCTAGATTTTCTTTCCTTCATGTTGACTTCTTTTAATGCTTGCTTCTGGTGTAAACGTGGGCTTTGATTCCCCAGGAGAGAGAATATTCTTTGATTGATATTTGGTAGGCTCCTCGCCTTTTTTGTAATAAGTACTTTCCTCTGCGTTTCCAACCGTGTTCCTCCGCTTTGAAAGGCTTCTCCGTGAGATTTCTTCTAGATAAGCATCGAGCGCTCTTTCGCTGCTTGAGCCGGGATCTTCGGGACTTTCATTTGCTTCATCCGGTTTGTTGTTGAGTCGGGTTCTGCAAAGTTTGACATTCTCGCGCAGTGACTTGGTCTCCTTTATTTCCATTACCCCTTGGGGAGTTGGAAATCTAAGATATCATGATAGGCAGCCCTCCCTTGAGTTTGTGCACCCATCTTCGACGATTATGGCGTTAGGGTAATGGTCATCCACCACACCGAACCCAGTATCGACCTTCATCGCCCTGCCACTTGCAAGACAATATATCCTAAGGGATTCGGGTCACCAGCGTTGGTAGATAAGATAGCATAGCAATAAGACAACAGTTGTTCATCGTTGAGTTCCATTCGTTTGAATGTATCATAGAATGTAACATCACTAAGCTTCCCCCGTCATGAGGATTTTCTTGATAGACCTCGCTGCGGCGGTGTGAGAACTAGAGGGTCGTTGTGATCCTCCATATCTTCTTGACGTCGTCGGCGTCAAGACCTGGTGCGCCCATCCATTGTTCGTGTTCGTCGACTTCTTCCTATGATTTTTGTACAGCTCACGATAGTCTTCAAACTGGCTCTCGATCTCTCTTACCTATCTGGGCCGTTAGAGATGGCCCGCGTCTCGTAACATGAGATGATGTTATGGGTGCGGTTTCCTTCGAGAAATAACCTCGCCTTGCTTCGTTTAACCTCATCTTCGTCGCTAGTCCTTTGTATACCGTTTAAGATCTCCTCAACGTCAACTAGCTTTTGGATCATTATCTTTAGATTCTTGCATTTCTACGTCGGAGTGGCCGTTGGAACAGGTGATATTCACGGTACTCTTTGGACTTTTCGATCTTGGGGGTTGCTTTCCCTTGGACCATGACGGTCGAGATTCTCCAGACCCTTGATCTCCTTTCCAAGATGCACGAGTAACTTGCATTTAGCTTTGTGTGACCCTCCTCTTGACTTCTCGAATCGTCCTTCGTAGATCATCCTTACGTTCCACTCTCTGTCTCACCGGGTTGCTCATCCGAGTTGCCCTTTTTGACCCATTGGATTGTTACCACGGTGTGCGTAGGGGACGCCCGAGTCCGAGCCTGGGGATTTTCGCTTGGATCTCCCCCAATCTTGCATGTTTTTACATGATTACTCAATATCTCCTTAGGTAGCGGGGATGGTGCCGTGATCTCGACAAATAGAGGCTAATCTGTCCAAATTTCCACTTGTAAGAAATTGATGCTAACCAACGGATCCACGTTCCATGGCTTGATGGATCTTGTGCCATCGACGGTGTATTCTCCGATTGTTTCCTTGTACTTGATTTCAAGCGAGAAGAGATTATCCATCCCGTGTTGACAACCTTGTTATACATTTAAGTTGCACAAGAACTTCTCAAGAAGTTGGTCGTGGTGTTAACGATGGAGTTTGGCGGTAAGTTTTAACCAAGACAATGCGGATCCTTTCAACCTTGAAGGAGATTCACAATATGGCATCGTCGTAATTCCATCGTGCGATCATTCGGTTATAATACCAAGATGGGCGACGGGATCACTAGATCCATCGTAACACTCGAAGGACGGAATCGACATTTCCTCGGAATGAGAGCTTTGGTAGAAGATCTTGTGTCCCGGCGGGTAGTGTTAAACTTCCTTTATCACTTGCTCCAACCCCTGTAGCCTCCTTTTAGCTTTTAGTCAGTGATCTCCGCCATCATCTCGTACGAAGATCCTTCATTGCACGATGATGTTCTCTGTAGTGGAGGGTCGTCCGCCTGGGGGTGTCGGCACGTCAGTAGTCCGATTTGGACGGGATTGTAATGCCGGTCGGATCTTCGACTTCCTCCTCTTGCATCCCTTCCTGCCAAATGGCTGGGTTGTTAGCAACCACCATTATTCGATCTTGATTCATGCATTGGCGCCATGGATCTAGTTTCGTCGTCTTTGATTTTCTAACTTTCAGCGCTATGGGTAATTCTGCTTTGAGTTGTTGGTTTTCCCGAGCTAAAGCGGAGCTATACAATGCAACGTATGTCTTTGTGCCTTTCTCAATTCTTCAAGCTCCGCCATCATCCGGAGTAGTGATTTGATCCTTGATTTGGCGTTCCTACCGACCGCCTCTAGCCGTATCGTCCATCTTCATCAACAATTTGTATCAATCTACTTCATGGATCCATCTCACATATTTCTATGTTCCGCCGGTTGTCATGGGTTGATTTGTTATTAGACTCCGCTGATCGACTTGGGAGGGGTATGTTCGTCTTACATTGGTGAGCAGATCCCATGTAGAGGTTGGGCCGATCACCGACTCATATCCCTTCACGCCGTTTCATGGGCTGTAAGTGCTGTCACTGAGGCTCCTACCTGATGCCCCACATGTCTGGCTTGGGCAAACATGGCTTTTGAGCTTCACTGCAATACACCTGCATCTAAAGGCCTCGTGCTTTCAGCCTCTATCGCCCTGTCTACTAGCTTTGAGATTTTCACCCTTTTGCTTGCTCCTAGTCATAACTCATTCCCCTGCCTCTTTTGATGAGACCTTTGTTTTTCCTACATCTTTGTTCTTCTCCATTTCCTATATCTTCTAAAAGATAGAGAGTACACAAAGAAAGTGGGGTCCACTAGAACCTATTAAGATAGTTATTTAAAATCAGACTCCCTAAGGTAGAAGAGATTATCCTATTATTATTCCTCTGCAGAGGTACTGATCTCTCTTGATTACCCCAGTTTATTTTATAAGTTTGACTACAAGTATGCGAGTTTGAAAAGGAAAACGTAGTATATGATAAAAAGTCTCATGGAACGAAGATGTAGCTTAACTAACTTTTAAAATCGCTTAAGGTGTGGAACTCTAATAAATGTATGAAATGAACATGGATCTATCCGTGGGTTTTATTTTTCAAGATAAAAGCTTAAAACGCTTTCAAGATGTAGATCTACCCAGATAGACGTGATCTATCCATAGGTTTTACTAAAGATAAAAGCTTAAAAACGCTTCAAGATGTAGATCTACCGAGATAGACGCGGGATCTATCCATAAGTTTTGTTTTTCAAAAGACACAAAGCTCAAAACTCTTATAAAGACGAGATCTACTAAATAATGCTTAATAGACTTACAGAGACGTTATTTCTCTTTCTGTGCGTTTTATGAATGTCAAATAGAAACGCTTCCAAGCATCGTATTTCAGAGCGGTACAGAATGCATAGAAAGTGCTTAAATCAGGATAAGATGAATCTTTTAACGATAAAGAGTCCCCTGCTTTCTAGCAAGCCAGATCATGGAACACGGGAATCTCAATGGCATCCACGTTCACAAACAATGTTCACATACACTAATACTATAAATTGGTGCTACGATGCGCAAAGGGGGATGATTATATGGGATTCATCAACGAGCCTTCTGCTCGCCCTTGTCTAGTCGTATATTATCAATGATAAATGCTCGTGTAATGAATAAATAGAGATCAAGCATAAGTGAAGTTTATCAGTGTAAAGTACCGAATATAAAGTGCGAACAAATGCCAATTAAAAGTGGGGAATAAACGCCGAATATAACCGAGATAATCATTTACGTGGTTCAAAGATTAAAGCCTACATCCACTTCCGGTGTTTACCATGGCGATTGATTACAAAGATAGTTTAATGACTTCAAGCATTTAATCGAGGTCATGGGATCAAGGGAATCCATTTTCCTAATTATCTTCCTATGTTCTCCTCTATTAATTATGATCCGCTCTCCCTTTTACTCTTAGGGGGAGTGGGGTATTTATAGGTCAGCAACGTGGGGTCCACTCCGGGGCCGCTGAACCTTATCGCCTCAGAGCCAGGTCAATACGCGGACTCTTCATCATCTCTACGATGCCCCCAGCTGGCCCATGCTTATTGTCAAGAGCGATGGTCAGGTTCCTCCATGTGATGGCCGACACGTATGCCGCTCGAGATTTAATGCAGTCGTTGGTCCGCACGCGCGCTTAAAGGTCCTCCCGCCCTCGCTACATCCCGCCTACTGGACTTATCCCCAAACTGGCCGATCTTGGATCTTTCTGAGATATAAATCGAGTCTTGGTGCTTAAAGGCTTTTGAAATGCATTATATCTCAGACTCCTGATCCTTACCATTGGATATGTTAGACGAGGCCCCGCCTTGATGACACACGCCTCTGGCTATATGCGTGTGGCATCATATCTTGATGCCTGATGAAGTGTCTCTTCCACGGTTTCTCTATAGACACGTGGCAGATGATGAAATATGTACACACGAATTATAATTTGGAGTTCCTAAATTATCTGGGGTATTATTCATCCTGAACCGATGACCCTGAACCCTACCTTTTGAGGCTGCTGTGAACAACTAGACTTCTAGAGACAAGACCGAGGATACCATACAGAAATTACCAGGATATGAAATAGCACCTTCAATAATAAATAATGATTGGAGTACTGGGAAATCTGGGTTCTGTCATCAGAATATCATTTTGAGCAAAGAGATGTCACGAGAAACAGCAGCAGCAGCGGGAGGTTCAGCAACTGAAGCCCAAAGATTCATATTGAACGACATGAAACGGAAGTTCGAAACAGAAGACAAGAAAGCATATCTTGAATATGTGCTAAGAAATGGTGGGAAAGTGATGGATATTGTTCACACTTTTGTTCCTTCTAGCAAGAGAGGTCAAGGTCTTGCTTCCATTCTCTGTGGTTTCTGCTCTTAATCACGCCCAAAAACATTCCCTCTCTGTTATCCTGTCTTGCTCTTACGTCTCTGTAAGTATAATCTCCCTCTCTCTCTATTATTCAATTGAATTAGGAATCTAGGATTCATTTTAGGGTCTGTGTGGAATTATAATGAAATAGATTTCAATCATTTTTATTCATTTGTAGTTGTTTCTTGAGTATTATTAGCTAAGATAATGCTTATTTTGTTGCAATTGAAGGATAATTAAGATTTTGACCTATTGAATGTCCAATTTTCAAGCTTCTGTACCTGTAATCTGATACCATCTTTTGTGCTTTGTCTACAATTTTTTGATACAATCTTAAGCTACTAAGAGAATAAATCAACAAAGTATTAATAGCGCTAGAAACAATGGAGCTGTTGTGGATGTTCGGTATGAGTAATCTAATGTTCCATATGAATCAAAGCTGTTTAAAATATAGTGGTGTTAAGTAAGTTATGCTAATAGACCTAGAGCAGGATCCTTTGTGAAAGTCACTTGGATTTTTTGTAGTATTGTTGTTCTAAGTTCTTATCTGGAAGTGGTTATCTTGCTAATAGTGTCAGTGACTGATGCACTTGTATGTGTATATTGAAGAAGAGTATGACTGTGATTGTTTATCTGAATTTTGAAAGAAAAAATGGTCTACAGAGTACAGAGAAAGCTATCAAGCTGTTTTAGTGTAGCATGTCTTAGTGCTCCTTTGAATCTGATATCAAACAATTTTGCTTAGTTAATGTACACCTCAAGGTGCATTTACCTCTGCATAGGTTCAAGTGGTGGTAATGGTTGTAGGTGCCTCTGTCCGGTGTTAGCTGGGGCCATTTGTTGTGTTCTGGAATGTTGAGTTAAAAACTTGTTATTCACTGTTAAATCTAGTCCATTTATTGTGCTCTCTGACTGCTGGCTGAAAAACATGTAAAATGCAGGGATACATTTCTTCCGGCATAATCCACATTGAGCTCACTTGTAGAGCAGGTGAGCCCAAGTCTCACATGTGAATCCTCTTCAGTTTGTGCTCCTGGACATGCTTAATGTCGGCCAGTGTAATTTTTAGCTGCGCTTGATGTAGTCATCAATAGCCTACTTTGCACAGACCACTACTTGGTTGAGCTTGATATAGTCATCAATTATTTCATCTGAATATGTGGACAGATCAGTGCCTGTAATTACGTATTGTAGTGTACTATTGTAGTATACTAACCTGTGTTTCTTCACTCGTGTTGCAGTATATATTTATTTTTAGAGCGTTAAAATAGAGCAGAAATCTTCAGGAGTATATTCTCAAAAGCACATTTTATGTGGCCTGATAGAATTTGAGGCTTATATAGCTTGTGTTCCATTGTATCTGAGACAATTGCCACCCATTAGGAAATAGTTAGGCACAAATAGATGTGTCGAAAGTGCATACGAACTGAAACTGTCTATACATACTCCACGCACAACATGAATTAAGGAAAAGTCATCAGAAAAAGAAAAATCAGAGAAGTCGGTGTATGTAATTTGTACATGCTTATAGATACAATCCATAACTGAAACACTTTGTACCTCCAGGAGATATAATCTTAAGACAATCTGAATCCTAACGAGCAAGTACAGAGGCTGCACAACAAGTCAACCAAAGCGAATAAATAGTTGCATAATTGTAAAGAATTTTGTCGACCATCCATCCTAACTGTGACAACAAAACAGGTGAGAATAGAGTGACGGAGAGAAAGCAGGAACGGCTAAAACGGGTATCAAAGAAAACATTGTTTTTCTTCTGCGACCATATAAAAGTGGGCACAAAAACGGGAACAAAACCACACGAAGTCGTACCCTGACGAAGGCTGGTGGATCAACTAAGCATTACTCATGTACTCAATACGCAGTAAGAAGAATATGTATTGTTCAAGAGAGAACCAACACTTCAGGAATGACATGATGAAATGAAGATCCACAAAACATCTCAAAGTTTATTTGAACCTAAAGTTTTGCTACATATATACAATATAATGAACCACGGAAAAACCTTGAATTGTATCCTTCTGCGTCAATTCATAAACCAGAGAGCTAACAAAGCATACCAGTACAACATTTAAAATACATGAAGATCTACAAGATAAATAGTACATGATAACATAAATGGTACAACAAAAGGATTGAACCTCAAGACTATATCGATACATATATACAAGTTGAAGATGCCTTCAAGTTCCAAGTGTCAACCAGTTACAAAATAGTCCATCTTCTCTACGGGAGGTTAAGAACTGTAGTTTCCACCCTACAGACACAAATTTGACAATGATTGGTTGAAATGTTCTGAGATACGAACAACAAAATATAAGGTTAGATGTATTGTAGTTGTATTAATATTTTAGATTACAGAGTTTCATTCTATACAAGGACCCTGGAACCGGCTAATTGTTTGCATATATAAGAATACAAGATTCTCAGCAAGAGCAGGTGTGGCTTAGGTCATTGAGAGACGAGCCGCTTTAACAAACTTAAACAGCCAAGCGATCCTAAAAATGACTTCAGATGCTTTGTTTATAAACACCCCCTAGGACATAACCAAGGCTTTTGAATGTACTCTGGTGTGAAGAAATCCCTTTCAGATCTCAAACAACATGTAGCCTAACATAATACCAAGAATTTGTGCAAAATATGACGCATGGTCAGATAACCATAGAACCAAGCAAATTCTGCCAGATCCCAGTTATCACCTTAAATAAAGTGAAATTTCAGGATTTGTAGTACGTCCTGTGACTACTCCTATACTCTGACCGAGCTTGCAAGTGTTACAAGGTTTTAGCTGCCGAAAATTTCTCTTCAAATTCACCCACAAGTACAACTATGAAAATGGTTTCTTAGTTTCACATTATACATAGGCAATTAGCATAGTAACATCTCATGCAAAAACATTGAACGATGTTGGGTTTAAAGTCCAGAAACACCAAGATTGCAAATCACAGAGGCATTTCAAATTCATGTCAAAACTAAGAGCAATTAATGAAACAGGCGAGTATGAAAAGGAAAGGAGAATGAGACCAAAAGAATATGAACAGTACCTCCTCAAAAGGGACAAAGACAAAAGGAGTCATTCCCCTTCTGTGAGAGACTGCAGGAACGTCAGGGTCGTGTGTCTCATCCTCCTGCCAACCTTCAACAACCCCGAGAATATTATCTTCATTTCCACTAAGCTCATTCTCATTCACGCCGCTTGTAACAAGGGATAGTAAATCCATCCGATTGTTTGCCCCCACGGTTGTCCCTCTCAGCCTGCGGGAATACCAACAGATAATAAATAATACAATATGTGAATTTAAATGATCTTATTTAGCTTAAGAAATTTGAATTAACAAATATTTAAGAAGTTAGGAATGACCTCATGCGGATTCTCAAATACAGTAGGACGTGATCCTGGGTACATAATTGCAACCTCAACCTACAAAGGTTGCAAACAAATGAGCAAGTAAGAATACAGAATATGGAGATCAGCAGGAAAAGTTCATTGACGAGTGATGTAATTAGGGAAGAGAGAGCTTTTAAAAGGAACAATAGGCACCAATTAATGGAGAAACCAAAACATATAACCAAACCTTATCGTCCGACAGAGTGTACCGCCACCATATACAGAATCAGCTTTAGGTGCACGAAAGTTCATGCACTTCACGACATCTTTTACTTTTTGAGAAGAGTTCTACAAATTTAGATAGAGCACATGATGAGCACATAAGGAGAAACATTTCCATAAATAATCTAAATTGTTCAAAAGTCTTTTAGAAAGAGCACCTTGTAGAGGAATCTTCCGCTGAAAAAATCTAATGTAACGGAAATAGCAGACCTGCAAAAGATAAATATACAATTTGAACAGATTTAAAACTACTTTTAATAGTCCAAATGACTCTAGATTCTCATGTTTTTTTTTATCATTTTCCTAATATGAAGACCCTTCCGAAGTGATAAAAATGATTGTAAATTTGCAAAGTATATTTTCAAAATACAGGATGTAGTGCACAAAAGGATATATTGCAAGGTTTATATAACTAGGTTGTTACCAATTAAGATGCGACACATCGTTCAGATTATAAGATTGGTCTCAGACTTTATGCAGCATGCAGACTTGATGCAAGAGTAAAGCAAAAACACAAATAGGGGGATTGAAATGGACAAGAAAAATGTTAACTGATGATATAACTGGCTTTTTTTCCAGTCATGACTGGTGAATACCACTAGAATCATGCCAATAATTTCTATATACCACTTTCTTAAATTTATACGGCTAATGAAAAAAGCGGAATAGACCATAAATTAACCCAGTATCTGGCAAATCTGTGCAGCAAACCAAATTATCTTAGATGATAAAATTAGAAAAACCACGTAAACATAGAGGATTAACAGTTACAAATTCAAGCTTTTAATCTTACAGACCATTTGATAACATCTAAAATTATGTCATGAGAAATACAGCAGTGACGACTGAAAGCCTTCGCAACATTATCGTTAAGTTTCTAAATCCAAAAATGTAACTCATTAGACTGATCCGTATGCTCTATCGAAAATGGAAAGTTTTTCTTAGAAGTCGTGGTGTTATTTTTAACCTACATTTTTTTTATTGACTAAACCAAAATAATTGAAGTATCCATTCAGAGATATTATGCATTTTATCAAACCCAAAACACGGGACTTTGGGAATACCAATTGCACGGTGACACCGCAGTACCACACTCCAGTTCAGGCCATCATTCTAAGATTTATGGTTACTTATATTCACATTAAACCTAAGATGCACGTAAAAGTAACAACTTAGCAGATTAATAAGAAAATAACAAGTGCAGCATACCACATGAACTGGATTTGAAGTCTTCCATTCTGGAGTTCCACAACGAACATAGGTGTTTCTACTGACATATAGACCTGACAAATAAATAAAAGCATATGTGAATAAAGGAATACTTGTATTTGCATAATACTGTATCTGCTGTATAAACTTGAACCCTTCACGCTTTAGCATTTAAGCTGGTTGGTGAAGATGGGCTTCTGTTTTGAATCATATTCTCTATACAGTGTTCACCAATTTCCATGCCACTTTAACATAAACTATAAATATCAGATTGTAACTTGTAACTTTGTAAGACACTGGTCTTCCATCTTATACCATTTTCCATTTCGAAATCTACTCATTTAGAAAAAAAATAGAAGACTCGTGCAAGGTCATAGTTAATATCTACTAAATTAGCACTACAAATGCCTTGTCTGCAAAAGCTCAAAACAGATCAAGATAAGCAGAGTCCACTTTCCATGTATGTGTTAGTTTCAGAAGGCCCTTTCTGCAGACTTTCATTTTGACTAGATGTTAGCTTTCTGAAAGAAATGAACCCTGTCTTGTTTCTTCTGATCATCCAAAAATTTACTTCTCCAACTAGGGATAAATAAATTTTAGTGAGTACTGCGTCAGGAACTTTACACTAATTCATAAGACAAATCATAGCCAGATGAGTCTAAGCCAAACGTCCAACAAAAAGCAAATATCTAAAATCAAGCAGGCCTAAGCTAAGCCTGCCTTGGTTCTTCACTCAATTCAAACATGGTCCTAACACTTGCTACTTCAAAGATGCCTAATTTTATCTGTGTTTCAGTTACACAGATAACATTTGATTCATCACTCAATGTTGGCGTTGAATTTATTTTGACTTCTTACTTCAAAATCTGTTGGTGGAACGAGAAATCCCTTCCTCAATATCATTTTTGTTTTATATATTAATTTGACACACCGCCACACGAAGTGATAGAGCATCAAATGTGTGTAAAAGTTGTGTAGCTCAATGTTAAGAACTTGGATAATTACTCTTAAAGACTACAATGACACCTTCAGAATCAGAAAAGGGAGTACCTAAGTACTCAAAGATTTCCAATTTATAACAAGGCATAAAAGCTATGTTACAAGGACACGGAACGGTGTCAGTGTGTCGTGTCCAATACGTTACCTTGACACCGACAACTTAAAAACTAGAAAACGGGGACACGGATAGCGAGCATAGAAAAATATTTACATATATGTATATGACTAATAAAAAGGCATTAGAAATACAGACTCCATTGATATTTCTACGTATCTCCATCATCTCATAGATATAGCTGTAGTTGTGGAGAATATCTCCATTTTGCTAAAAAAACCTAATGGAGATCAGTGGTTAGTTTCGGGAGTGTCTCTATTTTTATTACTAAAGACAAAACTCCTTATTGAAGCTAAGAAGATATGTTTTTACTAAAGATGAAGGTTCTTAACAAGTTAGAATGAAGAAAACATTTTCTTTCCTAATGTAAATATGGAAAAAATTTATAGCTGAAGTGTTTTTTAATTTTATGAAATATTTTATTCTTGTCTTGGTAATTGAGTTGTGTCCTGTGTGTCCGACACGAGTGTCCGTTCGTCGAGTGTCGACACGGCGTATTTTTTTATTTATGGAGTGTCCTTGTAACACAGCATAAAAGCCACTCAATCATCAAAAGAGAGAATTCCCATAACTGAAGCCTCCACGGAAAATAAACAAACATGAAAAGTGGCAAGCATAGCACTAGACTGTCCACGGAATCATTGGTATCAAAACATTTAATACAGAGACAACAAGTTCAGGAAAAACGTAAGGTTCCAAGTGAAAATCTAGAAGGCATTCCCAAAATAAAGCTCAAAGAGCGCAAAGCTGCTTCCATGAAAAAAGGAAAAAAATAATAATCAAATGCATTCTGTTCTTACCATCAGTACGAATTCTAGGTCGTAAGAGCCACATTTTTCTCCATGACCCCTGATAAGTAGACTGAAAATCCTGTGATTTTCTCCAGCTCCAATTATCTAGAAAAAGAGAGCTTTAATCACTTCCAAGCCTAACGGAACCATATAACACCAGAAGGACAGGGGGGAAAAGTAGCACCTGCCACGCCTTTAAGCATGCGCTTCGCCAGAATACAGGATTTCGAATTGTATATCTCCATTTACGGCAGACACATGCTGCCCTGCCTAAGCTATACGGTGTCATTCTTGCAAAGACCTGATTGTTAACATTCAAAACAGACACTCAGATATGGACAGTTGCTGCAAATGATGATATTAAGTCATAGCATCTTCAGAGGTCAACAATGAATGAGAGAACATCGAACATGTGGTTATCCAAGTAAAATGACTTGATCACATAGAAAGATTCTAAAACAGAATCAAGTGATAACTACCATTTTAGTGAAATGTCATGCTAAAATGGAAGCGTTATAAGCCAAGAGAATGATACCCATAACAGTTCCAGATACCTTACCTCATGTAGAAGTTCGTCAGGTAAGCTTCGGTGTATGAGAGCTGGGTCACTGAAAGGCTTACTAGCCACACTCCCGAAATGAATGAAGGGTTTGATACTAACCCCATAGAGATCTGCAACATATTTCCAAAATTCAAAAACATATAACAATATGAACTTAAATATCATAGCTCCGAAATTTACACTCACTGAAACAAGGAATGACCTTCACGGGTATAGAACAAAATTCATAACTAAACGATAAAGAGAATAAAAATGTATAGCAAAGCCTTTTTACACATACCAAGCCAGGGTCTTGGTGTAAACTGGAATCCTGGCGGAACATCACTTTGTATTGAGAAGCCAAAGTCTGCAACCAACCAATGACAAAAAGTTATCAATACATTCGGAATCAGAAACACTATTACACTAAACACATTATCCTTTACACTATTTTCATTTCAGAAATTCACAAACTGTTCAAAACCCCATAAAAAGTAAACACGGTCTATAGATCAAATCCGAATATATTCATTGAAATCGATTGGGCAAAAAGGAACAATTTTTCTGGTAATGGAATTGATGATCGGTGAAATTGAGTAGACCCAATTGAAAAGAGCTTGAAATACCAAGAAATTCCAGAACCCAAATCAAATTCGACAGTACTAGAATAAATAATATGTACCCAGATGGAATCGTTAATAAGATACCTGAAGCCATGAAAGTCTGAATTTGTTTTGCCCTACAGAGAAGCAAGAGAAATGGGTATCTAAATTTATGAACCGGCTTTCTATACCGACTTAAGCAGTCCATCTACAACCATTCGTTCAATCAATTAAGTGGGACCCGTTGGAGTTTGCGGTCTCAATTTACGGGTAGATTTTGTTACATGACTGATGACGCGACATCCGGGAGCTGAGGTTCGCAGAATCCTAGTTAGCTATTCGAATTCGAAAACGTACGGAACGGCAAACGCATTTAGTATTATACGGTTTTGTAAAATTCGATTCGGTCCAAGATCGGTCAACGGGACGTGATTCGCAATGAACTCAACGACATACGTACGTGTATAATTCGATTTATAAATGCGAGTTCGCTCAAAATTCTAGATCTATATATACTAAATAATTTATATTTATAAGGTCATAGACCAATTTTTATGCATATGTGTGAGTTATTTAAAGAAAAAATAAAATTAATACGATGATATTAATAATATATACAACATTAGTTATCCAAGATGACGTGGTATAGTGGTTTAGATGCTTGGTCAGTGAGTTTGAGATCTCTCTCACCTTCACCTTTAAAATTTTCAGTCATTTTTATTTCATAAAAATTACAACAACGTCTAATATTGGGTCGTGTATGCCCTGGGAGGCGAGAAACCCCAAAAAGTGGGGCCTTTAAAAACGTAAAAGCTAAACAATTTATGACGATTTAATTAAGGCATATCATTCGGGATTCGGATACGTAAAATTCTTGAACGATTCGCGAATAATCCGAATGCCACATAATACGCGACTTGGGTTCGGAGTTGCAAACGACGCGAATAAAGCGGTAAAATTCGTGATACGGAAAAATTCGCGAATGATTCGCGAATGATTCGCAAATCATTCGCGAACTTACTAACTAGGCGCAGAATACATTGAAATCGGCATAGAAATCCTTACATTTTGGAGTAACTAGATCTTAACCACGTGCCGTAACGGCACGGGATGTTTGTCTCTAATACGATATTGTTCACATTCTTCTTGCTTTATTTTTTTCGTGAGTAATTATTTTGATATTCAAATAGGTTTTGGGCAGAAAAATAATGGGTTACCTGATCTTTTTATTTTTTACTTACGCATGTTATTTCAATTTATTATCTGGAAGGTGTAATAATGTTGTGCCAACATGAAAAAAAAAATACAGTAAATAAATATTTTCCCCATTTATTGTTCCATCACACCATAATTTTAAATTTCAAAAAGAATATTTCATCTAACAAAGACATATACCTAAACCGGCAATCCAACTCCATGATGTTTATGACTACATTGGTTCCGAAATTATTGATAACTAAGGCTCTAAAGAGTGAAGCAAAACCCATAATTTTTCCCTACTATAGATAAAAACTATTTATTTATTTTTTTGCAAATGTGAGAGTTATAAAAATGAAGAATCCTTGGCTATTGGAAGGCTGAGATATACACATGTGAGCTGAAAAAATAAACTTATAAAAGTAAATCAAAACATGTGTAAGATTATTTCTCAATCATATTGATAACATAAAATTGAAGAAATTCGTGGATAAAAAGATTTCACACCAACTATGCTAAGTAGTGCATGAATGGCGTTCTCACATCTAGTGTTACTCATGTAATTTGGAGCAATAAAGAGCATAGTCATATTGATATTTGTATCTACATAATTTATTTATTTTTTTGATACCCTTATCTAAAAAAAGGGTATCTACATAAATTCAACTAACCTTCTGAAGAAAAATTATTAGTTTCAAGGTAGAACTGACACAAATTTTGTCGCCTTCAATTTGTAGAACATACATTTGGTTTAATCGGCCTTGAGATTTAACAAATACCCCAACATTAGTCAAATAATGTCTACAAATACGGGATCGAAACAAAGTGCTAATGGGCCGGAAAAATGAGAGACTAACATCAGTGTTACAAAGAAAACACCCTACATTTATCAAACTTTGTTAACCAAACATGTATTCAAATTAAAAAGTCATCAACTTAACACAAAAATATAAAAGAACCCAAGTTAAATCAATACTTGCATAAACAAAACTTATAAGAGAATTTCGTAATTATAAAATACCTTTAAAATCACTATTAGAGATTTAATTGCATGCCTCGTTAAAATTTACGGTTGGACGAAATCACCAGATTAATCTGTAGAAATTTCATTGGATATGTAGCAATTCAGAGAAGTTTACACTGGTGGTGATGCGCTCCATCTAAGTGTTGTTCGATTGATTATTTTTTTTAGAAGGTTTCGGTTTTCATTGGAGAAACCGAGAGGGAGCGTTTCATTATATTCATTATCATTCAGAATTCCAAGACCAACTCGCGCTCTGCTTACGGGATCTCAATACAACCTTAGATTTATCTATTGGAGGGAGAAACCTTGATACTAAATATGTAGTTTTTAGTATTATTTATTATATAACGTGACATCCAAATGTTTTTTTCTTCTTCTTAATTTTCATGTATTTTAACCGAGTTTATATAAGTATTAAGACGATCAACCACATTTCTACTTTATAGTGTTACCCTTTTGTAGCGTCACATAATTAACATAGTCAATTACTACTCATCAATACCCGCCAGCACCACAAAACCACCATATATCACTTTTTTCTCCACCACCACCATTGCCCATCCCTCGTAGAATATTGGGCACACTTATAACTTATAAATCCCAGACGTCATGTATAAAGTTCAGGTTTAACAAACTTAAGTCGTTAATTAATTTATTCAACTATATGTTTTTTGTTAATACTGAAAATCATGTGTACGAACGGTTACCAAATATAGCAGTGGTACCCAAAATAATCATTTTGTCTTATATGATTTGGTATCATCCCAAAAATATTTGTTACCCGCCTTTATTGATCGTGTCAAAAACAACCAACTATATTTTTCACAATACAATGTTACCCGTCATATATTTATTTATTTTTAATTATTTTTGATTCAAAAAGAAAAAACCAATACCACCACCATTAAAACCATCCAGCGCCACTATTTCTTCCACCAAAACTAATGTTACTGCCTCCACCAACACCTTCCACCGCTTCCACCACCTACTTATTCTTCTACTACCACCGCCACCACTAATATCTATTAAAATAATTTTTGTCAAAATTATTTATTGATGGAGATATGTATTAATATTAATTAAGGAACATTTATGATGTAAAATTAATAAATCATTTATCATGAGAAATTAATGAGACACCAATTAATAAAATACTTATACTAATTAATATTTAAGTTGAGCAAACCATGACCATAGATTTATCTTCTCTCTAGACAAATCTGGACCACCACTTACATAGGAAAACTTAGCCAAGCTTTGTTTTGTATCTTAAGACTAGCCCTGAACCCGTGCCGTAACGGCACGGGCCATGATGTTGGTTCATTTTTAATATATCGTATAATTGGTGTCCCAAATACTTATCAACTCCTCATGATTTAATATGTGTTTGTCATAAAAATAGTTGAGATTTTCCTCTCTTTTTTACTTTTTTTTTTCCTTTAATATTTTACCGCCGGAGATTTGCTCAAACGAAAGAAATATAATCTTAACTTCCAGACACTTTTTTATTTAGGTTCATTGCTTATAATGAGATAATGCTCTACATGAACATGGAAGTTTAAATATTTTCTAGAAATATGTCGTCAGCAGCGCTCATCTTAGTGAAATCAACTAATCAATATCGTCCATAAAAGTATCCACATGCTCCTATTTTGCTCCAGCTGACTCATCTATCATGGTCATGTTGTCGATCCTCCAAATAGGCAGATAATAGTATTTTTTTGCATCGAACGAATGATACAAACTATCTAATGTGACATGATTTTCCTGTAATTTTTCAACACCCATTAGATGACAAGGTTTAAAATGTGTACCCATTACCTTTTCAAGGGATTGTATATATGCGAACCTCTGCCATTAAATCTTCAACAAAGTATTGTGCCCAGCAACTCGTCTTAACGAAGGCTTTGGTAACTTCAAATGTCTTGGACATTTTGTCACTTCCGTATGTTCCTACCTTCACTTGGAATACAATCTGGCACACATTACCTCATAAAGAACCTTGAACACATATTGTACTCCATGATCCTATTTCAAATTAATAGATTGTCAATAGATCCTTTACCAAAAGTTGACATATTCTACGTTGAATATTTATATAAAAAAAAAATTATGGTATTGTGGATCGTTGCTTCTAAGACTGTAGTTTTCAAAATTGGCCTCTTCAAGTCCCACGGCTTTCTAAGTTTATATATCTTGTTTGTTTTTAACATTTTAGTTATCCATATTATGTTTGTTACTAACTTTAAACTTGATGTCATCTTCTACTGTGAACTTTATGTGATTTCAGAATCGAAATAGTTATATCTCTTTCATTCGTATCAAGTAATCCGTTGTAAATCCCTACAATTCTTCTACAATATTCCTTTCTTTTGCCGTTTCCTGACCATCAGTAGCCATTATTGTCAAACGCAATCTGTCTAATTTTTGTTGATGTTATGTATTTGCAATGTTCATTTTTCTTAAATAAATAGATTGTGGAAAAACTAAAAAAAAAAAAAAGAACATAAGTATTACATCGGGTCTAAGTTACTATATCCAAAATACTTCGGACACTGCTTCTGGTGCCTTGTTTCCTCAAATTCCTCGTTGCATTCTAGACAGTATAGGCAACACCAATCATTTGCGAAGTGATCTATTTGCGCAAGTGTGGTCAATGTATCCCTTGCCTGTAATAATAATAACAACACGTCAATTTTTTCAAGGCATCCAATTGTAAATGGTATGAATCTAATAGATTTGAATTATACCTCAATCTTAGATATCACCTTCTTCTCACATAACATAGCAATTGAGGAAGGACAAATCTTGACCACTCTTTACATAGGCAGAGTTAGCCAACTATGTTTTGCAATTGTCTTACGTGAAAATTATTATTAATCCACATATTTTAGTCACTCCTATCGGGCCGATCTAATTAGTCCTATAGAAAGTTAATCTTAAATTTTTGACCTTATCTCTTGACCAAATTATTGAAGTTTTCTCAGTCATGTTCTCGTGTGATCTACCCATCTGTGTCTACTCTACGTTCTAACCCAAAGAATGAAACCTATACATATTGATCCGTAATTTGATATTGTTGAATTTTTATCAAGAGGTCGCATGATTTGAGAATGTAAAATATAAAAAATATTCTATAAACATCGGAGGCGAAATTTAGATTTATGATTTAGAGTTTTTTATGATAATTTTGATGAACAAACATAATTTTCAAACAAATATTTTAGAATGCAAATACATTTTCCCGGTCAATAAGGTTTTATATCGGGAATTGGGTGAAAGTTGTTGTCTTTGTAGGTAGTTGTCGCGAAACAACTCGACATTCATGGTCTTTCAGGAAAAAGAATGTAATAGTACTTGAGAGAGCGATAATGTTCTCTTACGCGGTACACCAATTGCCTTTATATAATACGGGTGATCGAATAATCATGACCATATTGTCTTATACGTTCCGGTATCATCCTCGAAATATTTGGTTTTTGTCCTTATCAATCGTGCTAAAAACAACCAATTACATCTTTCACAATACAATAAAACTCACTAAAAAGCAAAAACTATTATTATACACTACTATTACCAACACCCGCACCACCATAAAAACCATCCACCGCCACTATTTCTTCCACCAATAGTAATGTTACCGCCTCCACCATTCACAAACACCCGCCACCGCTTATACTAACCCTATTTCCACTACCACCATTAGAATTAATATAGTTTTTAGTAAAATTATGTATTTATGTTAGATTATTAAAGGGACATTTATAATAGAAATTTAATTAATCATTTATCTTTGCCAAGGACAATCCCTAACTTCACTCTTTACATAAACAAATCGATAATAAATAATTTCATATGTTCCGATCTTGATTCGTGTCGCTCGCTTTAGTTATTACATAACATGGCAATTGATTGCACCAATTTTTTAAAATGGACATGTGTTTTATCGAGTTTATTTTAACATTAGAATGATCAACCACGTTTTATACTTTATAATATAACGTTACACATTTTGTGGCATTACGAAATTAGCATAATATGTTTTTGTTCACCAATATCTGCTACCACCATAAAACCATATGAATCCACTTTTTTTTATCCACCACCACCTAGTGGCGGAGCCAAGGGTTGACTAACCTGGCTCTAACCCCTTAAATTTTTAATAACTACATAAATTTTTTAGTTTATTTTATAAATAGTACTTTGTCCATATATATTTATGGTTTAGTCCACCAAAGTTTACATGTTTCTTTTTTTTAAGAAAGTAGGCCTCCTCAATGTCAATTTTTGACTCCACCACTGCCACATCACTTCCCCCCATCCCATGTAGGTTGTTGGACGCAATTCTAATTTTCAATCACAAATGCCATGTATGAGGTTTAGATTGAACAAAATTTCGTCAATTGATTAGTTTCATTATTTTTTTTCCGTGTATATATGCTTGTTTTGTATTGCAATCAATTTTATTTTAACATTAAAAATCATGATTTATACGATATAGTACCAAAGATAACGGGGTACCATTTGGGTGATCCAATTACGATCATGAAAATATTGTCTTGTATGATATCATCCCTAAAATATATGGTACCTTCCTTTATCAAAAGTGTTAAAAACAACCAACCACATCTTCCACACTACGATGTTATCGATGTTGTAACGACAACATAAAATTATATTGTCCATCACTACTCACCAGCATTCACCGTCACTACTTCTTCCACCACAAACCAGGGACGGAGCCAGGATTTTGAGGAGAGAGGGAGAAAAAATTCTTGGCAAGTTGGATACATGTGAAAAATGGACTTTGTATCCCATTTTACAATAAAAGAACAAAAATAAATATAATTGTGCTTGGCTCCGCCCTTAACCACCACTAATCTTTCGGCCTACACCTCTTCTACTACTCATTGTCGCAAATAAAATGTCTATTGATTCTATTTATCAAAATAACTTATTAATAGAAATAAATATTATAATTAATTAAGAAAACATTTATAATTAAAAAATGATTAGTCATTTATTATGAGCAATTAGTGAAACACTAATTAATAAAACACTTTATAATGAATAGATTGTTTATTATGTGCAATTAGTGAAACACTAATTAATAAAGCAATTATGGTATTTAAGTTGAACAAACCACCACTGTTGATTTATCTTTTCTATCAATTCCAACCAAGGTGGAACACTGGTTAGAGGCCACTCTTATGACACGATAGGTCATGAGTTCGAACCTCCCCGTTATAATTTTTGAAATTCCATATCTTGACTTGACTATTCACTTTTCATTCATAATATTAAAATTAATGCCACGTGTGCGAGTTGAAGGGGGTAGTCAGGAGAACCACATCCCTTGATTTATCTTTCCCACGGACAAATCCTGACCACCACTCAGACAGGCAAACTTAGCCTAGCTTTTTTTTGTACTCTTGATAATGAGAAGGAGAAAAAATGGAGGAGAGAACAATAATGGAAGAGAGAAGAACTTTCTATATAGAGTAAGTTTTATGGTGGAATCCAACATGTTCCAAGTGTGGAAAAATTGTGGAATATCAAGTCTAGTAGCTTCCAAGTTGTTGTTTTTCACAGTTTTTCCAAGCCATGTTTCATGATTTCGTGGGATGATATGTGGAATCCAAGAAAATGCTAATCAGATAAGTGTAAAACGTTATTTAGAATAGCGTACTAGAGGAAGAAAAGCGCAAATCACAATAGCGCCCAAAGCTAATCTTAATAGCGTAAAACGCTATTCATATTAGCGTTTTTTTTTTTATCCGTATATTAATACGAATCTAATGTCTAAGGAAAAACGTTAATCTTAATAGCGTAAAGCGCTATCCATATCAGCGTTTTTCTGACGTTATTTTTATTAGCCTAAAACGCTATTTTGATTACCGTTTCTACGATTCCACCAGTATACTTAACCTTTCATGAACTATTCAAAATGCTAACGTGGCGTGGAAGATGGAAGATGAAATCCTTACACCATAAGACTTCCTCTTAACCAAAGAGGCAACCCCATTACATAAGTATAGCATTCTATTTATACAAGAAAGGGAAAACTCTAGTATTCTAGTGGACCGCACATCCATGGGCCATAGACTCTATAACACTTCCCCTTGTGCGGTTCAAAAGCGGAATTTCAAATGTGTTGCCTCATTAAAATCTTGACAAAGAAAACTCAATGAGACAAAACCTTGACGAAGGAAAAATAGTACAACGTATTGAGTCATAGTAAAGTTGCTTCATAAAGTTGGCCACTTCTCTTCAAAAATCCTAAAATATAAAACCATGTGGGAAAAGATAATCTCAACCGGGGAGTCATAACCCTAGCGTTGTTGTTGTCTCATTAAAAACCTTACCGAGTAACAAAACTCAATGGGACAAAAATAAACTCGGTGAAGGGAAAAAGAGTTCAACAGATACTCCCCCTGATGTCGACATCATATCATTAGATACTCTCCAAGATGTCGCCATCTCCCCCTGATTGTATTCAAGGAAGTTCGGGCAATTTTCTTAGTCCGATACTTTTGACATGTTTTTCAAAAGTTGACTTAGGCAATGACTTAGTAAATAGGTCTGTTGCATTCTCATCAGATTTTACTTGACTGACTTGAATTTTCAGAAGAGACCGTTGTTTCTGATTGTAAAAGAACTTTGGTGATATATGCTTCGTATTATCACCCTTAATGTACCCTTGCTTAATCTGTTCGATGCAAGCTGCATTATCCTCGTAAATGCAAGTCGGCTCATTAGTGGTAGATTCCTGAACCCTGAACCATACCACATGTCACTAGTGGAGAATGAGGTTTCTATGACCCACATCTGAGACCCTCAATGACGGTAGTCGGTACATTGACCAAACACAGCGGTCTCTGATATGGCAAAAACACGGAAAAATCCCGAGAGCTTAATAAGCGATTTCTGAATTGGAAATTTTATTTACCATTTTGTCCCCATGAAAATAACGGTTCAACGACTCTTGATCTACGATGTAGATCTGATGATCGATTGCGGGCCCCACACTTTCTATGGTCACGATTTGCTAAACCGAAAAAAACGGCTGGATGATAACAATCCTCTCTCGTTTTTATTGTTTCCCTACTAAAGAAAAAATCCCTCTCTTCCACCGCATATCTTTCTTTTCATTTCCCTCTCACCTCACCTCTGCTCTCGATTTCCATCTCTCACCTAAAGAACCAGCACCATGGAAATCCCTTCTCTTGATTCTTCTTCTGATCAATAACCCCAGATGCAGCTAATTCAAACATGCTAGCAAACCCTTCTCTTGATTCTTCTTCTGAAATCCCTCAGGTAGATATCAAACCTGCTGGAAATAGATTTACGTCAGTGCTCCTTCTCAATTTAATTTCAATTTATTTTCGATTGAATCCATGTTTTTTTGTTTTCATTTTTAGGGTTTTTTTTAGAAATCTCTAACAACTTCTAAATAAACTATGATTGTTGTTAAATTTTGTTCGTTTTAGGGTTTGAGAATCTTGAGATGTTCTTTGATTTCTTCGATCTATACATAAATATATTTTTATGTTTTTGTTTGGGTTTTTAGTTTTTAGTTCTCGGTCTTCAATCCGAGAAGATTTAGATTCTAGGACTTCAATCATTGAGTTAGATTGGTTTAAAACTCTTGTTCATTACTTTGATTTAACACTATTACATATTTTGAGTTCAAACTTGAAAGGTTAGTTGTTAAGATATTAAAGTGTGCTTGTGTTGTGTAACATTTAAAAACTATTTTTTTGACCTAATTGCTACTGCTTGTGTTACCAGCCTTGCCCAAGGTTTCAAGTCCCTGTCTGAATTTGCAGAACATCTTATTTCATCTCTTGATCCCACTGATTCATGTTACTGAAGATGGAGGCATGCAGGTTTGTGTAATGGATGTTTGGAAAATGTGTTGACATGTTTGCTCTCTAAGCTGATTCAATTATAGATAATTTGCAAATTGATAAGGGTGTTTAATTTGCAGGAGCCGTTATTGGAGAAAGTGAATGTTGGAACATTGTCAAATGAATTTCGTTAAGCATTTCAAAGGTAAAGTTGTGATTCCCTAATGAACATCGAGAAAAATGGAGGAAGTGAATGCACATCAATTATACTTGATGTCGATTTTGGGTTGTGTTAGAGCATGGCTCGGTTGAACCCACCAAGCGTTGGTATGTCAAGTTTGGTTGTCATATTTTAGTGAATCAAAACTCATGTTAAGAGTCGCTTGATTATGTACTAGAGTTAAACTTCTTATAGGATATGAGACATTACAAGTATTGTGAAGACTTGAAGATGTGAAGAAGCAAGCAGCTATAACGACAACAATCATCCTTCCACTTGAGGTTAGTGATATTTGACTTGAACTGTTTCATTCCCTAATGTATCTTTCAAGTCGTGCATATTGAAAACATAACTGCGAAGCATATTTGAACTCTATATAGACATAATATTAAGGAATACAATACGAGGTTTATTTCTTAACCATTAAACTTTGTAGATAAGACATCGCCATAATCATTTGAATGCTATTGTGATTATGTATGGGTATGAGGTGAGGATTTCATCCTAGGGAACAATGTTTACATGTATTTTAAGGAAGTAAGTTCATAAACTTGTTTGTGAACCGAAAAGGAAATTGCCAGGCGTTATTGGTTTTGTTATTCATTGTATATCCTATGAACAACCAATATGTGTGATAGAGTATAACCGCTCACAACTTGTTGTCTTCTTGGTAGAACTATTCACAAAGGCCTGACTTATGTATTGGTATAACTTTTATTAGTAAAACCGATCTTAAGTAATCACTCGTGGTATGATCGGATTTTGTATGTCTGACCTTGTAAGGGAAAGAGAACTGATCCTTGTAATGGAAAGGGAACCGATCCTTGTAAGGGAAAGGGAACCGATCCTAGTAAGGGAAAGGGAACCGATCCTAGTAAGGGGTGCAGTACATCAAAGAGAACCGATCCTTGTATAGGGTGCAACAAGGTTTATAGCAGAAAGGGGAACCGATCCTATGGACATGTGCAACACATATAAGTTAGATACCATATATATGTGAGGAACTGATCCTAGTACCTAGTCAACCGAACTTTTGGGAAGCTAGTGTGACTATGCACAGTACTCACATGGAGGTAGAACTGAAACTTGTTTTGGTAGAACCGTAAACCCATGATTGTGATTGAATGTTGGTTTGATCAATCACATAGTTCTTGAAAGTCATATGAACCAATTCTAAACTTGTTTGGAAGTGTGGAAAATCGGTTTCAAGGTTGTAAGTGTGAAAGATAACTTACAAAGTTAAGATGTCGACAAACTTTGAACACGTCTTTTTGTGAATGTTTATTTCTATAATTGTTCAAAGATATTCCTTAACGGCTAAGGGAAGAGAATCCTGGGATCGAAACATAAGTAAGTTAAGAATCTTTTAATTAAGGTTATTAATTTCATTTTGTAGGTAAATTACAGAATTAGTAATGTGCATTTACTAATTAGATTTTCCGAGAGATTTTGATCGTTATTTTTGGACAGAGCATTTTCAGGAATTATGAAAACCGAATCTGTGCTTTTATGAATATCTTGAGAATATTTTCAGTTTGGAAATTCCTTGGTGTTCAAACTTCCTTGTCTATAAATACACGAAGTTTTCCTTTCTAGCAAACTAATCCTTCGTAACAACAGATTTACTCTTTGTTGTTGTTACTTGTGTAGCCGCCTATTCATTAGGCGAAATCTCTTACGACCTCTCAATTTAAAGTCTTCTTTGGGATTGAGAAGCTCTAGCGTGACCCATTGGTGGGAAACTAGATAATTGCGGTTTATCTTTGTTTTCGATTAATTTGATTGACTAACGGTGGTTGAAATCTGATTGCACCTAGTTTGTTTATTTTTGAGAATCTTCTCTTCTGATATAAGATTCACTCAAACTAGTTCAGAGTTTCGACATGGATCTTTAGACTGTTGTTAGTTCTAAAGACGATCTTGTGATAATCCATTGTTAACATACTCCGTTCTGTGCGTGATTGATCACAAGATATTCAAGTGATTGTGTGCAGGTTTTTATTGAAGATTTAAGAAGATTTGAAGACAAAGAAGATATTGAAGATCTGACTTGGGTTTTATAATCTTTGGTGTGCACAATACTTGTTTCGGTGAAAGAGGATCCAATTAATAATAGGTTTATCCTTGTGGTAGATTGGATTGATTAATTGAATAGATCGGCATCAATACGTTTCCTTGTGATTAAAGGTATTGATTGGCTTAATCTTAAACGATTACCTTTGGGTGATTGAACATAAGATAGATCTAAGGACCCAACGAAGGAGTTTATGTTAAGATAAACAGAAGAGCCTTTGTCCGACTCATATCACTTGGTTGAATAGAGTTGATACCAAATGATTTGTTGTTCCTTTCTTGTTTGGAATACGAACCAAAGGAATTGTTCCAAGTACGTGAATTATTCACAAGTCGGAGGCGTGGGAATACAGACGGAACTAAGTGAATTATAGGGTTAGTTACTTGGTCTCAACTATAAGAATTTAGGTGTAATTTTTCGTAGCGGCTTAATCCTGAGAGTATTCAATTCTGGACAAGGTCCCGGGGTTTTTTCTGCATTTGCGGTTTCCTCGTTAACAAAATCTTGTTGTGTCATTTACTTTTATTTTCCGCATTATAATTGTTTTATTATAATTAAAGTAAATCACACAAACGTTAATTCCTATTTACTTGATAAACAATCCTATTGTGTTTGGTTAAGTCCGAACCTTTGTATCAAGTAAACATTCTTCGTTGTTGTATTGTCTCGATCTCATATCCACGAGACGATCACATGGAGTGTGAACCGATTAGTTGTATTGTCTCGACTCAGTCCATAGACAATCACTTTCGAGAAAGGACTTATAGGTTGGAAAAGTTTTAGATTGAGGTATATTTGGGTACCCTCGCCTTTTCGGGTTGATTGTCTTTCGGTAGCTTTTCTTCCAACTGAGGCATGTAATGTATCATTCCCTAAATTGGTTAGGCTAGCTCTCTTGATATAAAGTTTTCCAGTGATTCCCTTCATGGTTGTACTTGCACATATTTGTAGAGATATTACTATCCTAGCTAGCAGAATATTGTATGCTCAAATTACTTATGCTAAATGAGTTGCATGTTCTCCACACATCAATTTGTTGGTTTGTATGTTTGATTTTTGTTGGGTGATTGTAGGTCAACGTTGAAGGCAAAGGAAAAAGTATAATCTTATGTATGCTGGTAAGAGGATGGCTTACATTTACAAGGCTAAGGCGGAGACAAATGAATCTCGTCATTCATGCACTTGGGGAAAAGTTATCCAACCTCATAGTAACTGAAAAAGCGGAGGTCTAACAACCACACCCAATATTTCATTTCAGAAATCTATATGGACTAACTCCAATATATTTCCAAGAGAATCAACTAGACAATCAAACTCAATCAAGGAAAATACATCCAAGAGTTATATCTCTATTTCTCAATGTAATCAAGAAATCAAATGTATAGAAATCCGTGAGCCCGATTATTACGAGAAACAACTTGAACGGTACCAAAGACCAATATTCAAGTGTCAATCAATTTATATCAACAACCTAAGGCTGGATTATCTAATTGATTGAACTACGCACAACCTGTGATATTTCAATTATATAAACAAATATAATGCGAAAAAGAAATAACACAGACACCAGAAATTTTGATAACGAGGAAACCGCAAATGCGAAAAAAACCCTGGACCTAGTCCAAATTTAAACACCACACCGTATTAAGCCGCTCTGAGACTCTAACCCACTACAAGTTAACTTCAGACTGGAATGTAGTTAAGCCCTAACCAATCCCACACTGATTAAGGTACAGTCGCGTTCCTTACGCCTTTGAATCCCAGCAGGACTCTACGCACTTGATTCCCTTAGATGATCTCACCCACAACTAAGAGTTGCTACGACCTAAAGTCGAAGACTTGATAAACAAATCTGGCTCACACAGAAAAATCTATCGAATAGATAAATCTGTCTCCCACAGAAATACCTACGAGTTTTTATTCAGTCTTTTGATAAATCAAGGTGAACACAAACCAATTGATACACCAGACTTATATTCCCGAAGAACATTTAGTAATATCAATCACCTCACAATGATCTTAACCGTATGGAAGCGGAACAAGATATTGTGGAATCACAAACAATGAGACGAAGATGTTTGTGACTATTTTTTATCTTACCTATCGGAGATTGAATCTCGAGCAAATCTTAGAGAAGATAGTACTCAATACGATAGAACAAAAGAAAACGCAACTACAGAGAAAATAGTTGCGTCTGGCTTCGAATCCCAATGAAGTCTTTAAGTCGTTAACCTATAATAATTTTAGAAAAACCTAGGTTAAAGGAGAATCGACTCTAGTCGCAACTAGTATCACACAGGAGGTTCGAGGATTAGGTTTCCCGGTTGCTAGAGTTCTCCCTTATATAGTCTTCAAATCACGGTTTGAAATCAATGTTACCTTGGTAACAAAGCATTCAATATTCACCATTATATGAAAACCTCGATTAGATTCAAGCTAATATCTTTCAACCAGTTAGATCGAACTTAGCTTGTTATACACAAATGAAATGTGCCTTCATTTAGATATGGGTAATCAGTGCCTAAACGTGTACACTTGGTTAACTCAACAATAGTTAACCGAAGTTAGCCATATGAACACTTTCATATCAACCTTGTTCATCTTAATCAAAACTAGTTCAAATGGCTCAAATGAAACTAGTTATAGAGTTTTTCAATTGTTTATATTACGATAGAAGTATACAAGACACAATTGAAGAAAAATCGATTTCGATTCACTCAATCAATTCATGAACATTATAGCCACGGTTTGCAAAAGATTATATTCCTTATTATATAAATGTATTTGTTCATGAATAAACCGATTTTAAAACTTAAACCACTCAGGTATGAAAACGGGTACGCATACCTAGAGTTCCTGACTTTAGTCGGTTCGCCAATATGCAAACATGTACGCATACTGTCGTTCACGACCAACATCGATTGAATTAGTATGCAAATGTGTACGCATACTAAATTCCGGACCTGAATCACACGCCGCCAAGCATGCGGGTATGCATACTAAGTTCCTGGATATCAACTGTCAAACCAGTACGCATACGGGTGTGCATACTATAGTTCTCGGACTTGGAGTAACTTGCAACAGTTAGCTTACAAGTACGCATACTGTGCTATATCCAATCAATGGTTAACTGTTCTAAACTCCATCTTAATCATTGAAACATTCTTAGAAGACGGAATAGCTGTCTCACACAAAGTTTTAGCTTCAAAGAAATTTTCAAGTGATCAATAGATCAATACGAAACATTCAGCGTCTACATCAAATGACTGTCTCACAAAAATCATGTAAGATGTTACCAGACGATTTTCACATGATCATATTTTGAATTTCGTCAAGAATAAAAACTGAACTTGGTTAAAGCGAAAGCTTACCAACACATATTTCGAGAAATATGTAAGCGATTTAAACTCAGCTCGAAATATCAAATATGTATAATATAAAGTCTATATAGCTATACGTTTTTTTTTGTCTCAATAGGAGATATAATAGAAATAGACTTCTGAGTGATAGATGAGGTCAAGTCTCCACATACCTTTTGTTGATGAAGTTCCACAAGCTCCCCTTAGTAGTTCTTCGTCTTCAATCGATGAACGTTGTGAAGTCTAAAGCTCAACTACACATTTTATCCTAATCCGAGACATAGCTATAAGAAGACTAGAAATCAAGACTTATATTTTTGACAACTAAACTTGACAAACAATCTTGAGATAACAACGCTTGCGAGTTCGATCGAGCAGTGCTCTAACAGTAACAACGGTGTTGTTCGTGCTAAAATCACTTCCAATTTGCCACATAAATCCATGGTAAGAGAGAAACAAACTTCAATCTAATTTTGTATATGAAGTATTTGTTAATAGGGACATGTCCCTCGAATGTGTGTAATGATAGACCTTAACCATACACACTCACTAACGGCCTTGTGTAAGGCAATGATCTCAGAGTGGTTCGTGGAGGTATCCACCATAGTCTGCTTGGTCGATCTCCAAGATATCGTTGTGTTTCCAATACTAAACACATAACCAGTTTGTGATCGACCTTTATGTGGGTTGGAGAGGTACCCATCATCAGCAAAACCAACCAAAACATTGTTTGGGGTTTCAGTGCAGGGAGATGTATTCCGTTAGTAGTCCTTCTTACTTATTCATAGGGATAAAATAAACCCATGTCAATTGTTCCTTTTAGGTATCTGAAAATATTCTTTATACTATTCCAATGACGCTGCGTAGTCGCTGAGCTGTATATAGCTAACAAGTTCATTGAGAATGATATATCAGGTCGAGTACATTGCGCTGAGTACAATAATGGGCCTATTGCACTTAGGTAGGGAATTTCATCTCCTAATACCTCTTCGTCATCTTCCTTGGGACAAAATGGATCCTTTTGTACATCTAAACTTTGACCAATCATGGGAGTGCTAGCAGGGAGCACCTTGTCCATATTGAATTGCCTAAATATCTTATGGACATATGCAGACTGGTGGATTAAAATTCCATAGGCTCGATGTTCTAGTTCAAGTCCTAGACAAAACTGAGTTTTACCAAGATCTTTCATCTCAAATTCGATTTCGAGATAGCTTGCGGTTTCTATTATTTCATCAAGAGTACCTATTATATTCATATCATCAACATGAACATATATAATTGCAAATCCGGAACTCGTTTTCTTTATAAATACGCAGGGACATAACTCATTATTTGTATATTCCTTCCCAATCAAATAATCACTTAGACGGGTATACCACATCCTTTGGATTGCTTTAATCCGTAAAGTGAGCGTTTCAACTTAATTGAAAACGCACTCGTGGTTTAGAGTTACTTGATTCGGGCAATGGAAGGCTATCGACACTTTCATGTATATATCTAAATCAAGATCCACATAGAGATATGTTGTAACCGCATCCATAAGCTGCATTTCAAGTCCTTCTGAAACTACCAAGCTAACTAAGTAGCTGAACGTTATGACGTCCATTAAGGGAGACTATGTTTCCTCATAATCAATTCCATGGCGCTGTGAGAAACCTTGCGCCACAAGGCGAGCCTTATACCTCAAGACTTTATTCTTCTCGACAAATACCCATTTATGTCCTACGGGATTTACACCTAGTGGGGTTAGCACTACTGCACCAAATACCCGTCGATTTGCCGGTGAATTTTAATTCTTCCTGGATTGCAACTTCCCATTTAGGCCAATCTGCTCTTCTTTGACATTCTGAAATAGAGCGTGGTTCGATGTCATCATGCCCAATGATCTCTTGAGAAACAGTGTATGCAAATGCATCATCAATATGCGAGGAGGATTTTTCCATCAACACGTATGCACTCTCATAATCTATAGAGATTTCTTTGTTCTCTCGGAATCATTTCAAATATCGGAGCGTCCTCCCATTGATTCATGGACATAACTATAATCATACAATTTCATGAGAAGAATATCCGTATTTATGATAAATGAATCGGGTTGTGCCTTACTCACTCTTTTCTTCCTTAGGTGAATATCTATCGAACTAGGTGGTCTTCCCCTATTCCTTTGGGGATCCGCGGCCTCAGCTACACTTCCACCAAGTGTAGGTTTGACACCTCTATATAGGATGCCTTTTTCCGGATTAGGGATTTATAACCTTGCATGCACGTTTGCAGCTGGTATGTGTGATCTCATCACTTTAGCGATATCAGTGAATGCATCAGGCATTGAATTTGCCACATTCTGAAGATTAATAATTCTTTTCACTTCACTTTCACATTGTGAGGTGTGTGGATCAAGATGAGACAAAGTGGGAACACACCAAGACAATTCATGTCGTTCCCTTAGGACATCCTTTTCCATACTTCCCCCTAACGACGGTAAAGTTGTATCATCAAAGTGACAGTCCGCAAATCTAGCGGTAAAGAGATAGCCTGTCAAAGGTTCCAAATAACGGATAATTGTTGGGGATTCATATCCAACATAAATACTTAATCGTCATCTTAGTACGCTGTGGAGGCGTAATATGAACGTATACAAAGACACAAATATGCATAAATGTGAATATCGGGCTCATATCCGGGGCTACCAACCGGTACGAGAAAACTTGTTGACAATGGGTCTAAAGCGAATAAATGATGAATAAGTAATGTTGCATGTAATATGGCGTACCCCCAAGCAGTAATAGGCAGGTTGGAACGCATAACCAATGCCCTGGCTATTATCTGTAACCTTTTGATGGTAGCTTATGCGATGCCATTTTAAGTGTTATGTGGGGTACCGGGTGCTCTACGTCAATTCCGATTGACATACCGAAATCATCAAATTATTTAGATAGAAATTCTCCATCACTATCAAGTTTGATAGACTTGATTGGGTAATCGGGGTGGTGAGCCCTCAAACGTATAACTTGTGCTAGGAGATTTGCAAACGCAACATTTCTTATGGACAATAATGCGACGTGTGACCAACGGGTCGAAGCATCTACTGTAACCATAAAATACCCGAATGGTCCGCACTGATGTATAGGTCCACAAATATCACCTTGTATTCTTTGTAAAAATGGAATGTTTTGTTTTGTATTTTTAGCATAGGATGGTCTCACTCATGTTTGCTAAAGAACAAGGTTTGCAAAATGAGTGGTGTGTGTTAGCGCATAGCTCGGTTGAACCCACAAAGCATTGGTATGTCAAGTTTGGTTGTCATATTTTAGTGAACCAAAACTCATTTAAAGAGTCGCTTGATTATTTACTAGAGTCAACTTCGTATAGGTTAGCTTGAAAGTATTAGGATATGAGACATTACAAGTATTACGTGAAGACTTGAAGAATGTGAGGAAGTAAGGAGCTACAACGACGACATCATCCTTCCACTTGAGGTTAATAATATTTGACTTGAACTGATTCATTCCCTAACGTATCTTTCAATTCGTGCATATTGAAAAACATAATCATGAAGTCATGTGAATGATTATACAGTAGTTAGACATAGTATTAAGGAATACAATAGGAAGTATAATGCTTATCTTTTGAACTTCGTATATAAGACATCGACATAATCGTTTGAATGCTATTGTGATTATGTATGGGTATGGGTGAAGATTTCGTCCTAGGAAACAATGTTTTACATTCGTTTAAAGGAAGTACATTCATAAACTTGTTTTGTGAATCGAAAATGGAATCGCTAGGCTTATTGGTATTTGTTATTCATTGCAAATCTTTTGAATTACAATTATGAGTGTTTAGTATAACCGCTTGTTTATGGGTGAAAATTGTTTATGCGGTTTTTGGTAAATTTGGGTGTGTGTGGATGAGAAACAAATCTAAACCCTAAACAAATGCACTGCACGGGAGTGCTTTTGATTCGAGAGATCAACTGCACACCTGGCCTAAACCAAGAAATGGCCGTTCCCGACTTGCTTCGGTCACAAAGTGAAGGAGATGGGGTTGATCTTAGGGAGGGAAGCGAAGAAGGTTTTGAGATTGTGAAGGTGTTGGTCGTTTATGACTTGTATCGAAATGGTGATTTCTCGGATACTGATGACAACACTTAGTTTTTTTCTGTGTTCGTCTGTGTTGTTTGGAAATAGGCAAAGGACCTATTTATACAAGTCATTGAGCGCAAACCCTCATCTCGTAGTAATTGAAGGAAGTTGAGTGATGGAGTAGTGGGGTCGTGTGGGTGATTGCACGATCACGTCTTAGCCCACTTCCCTCATCATCGCTAACCGTCCATGCCTCCTGACACGTTCTTATGATGGCACATTGCACGCTGCACGCTGTAAACCGCCATACCAATACCCCAGTAAGTATCCCCCAGTTTGTGACATGTTTGATGTCTCGAATGAGTGGATCGTGGGACCCAATGTAGAAAGTAGCATGTGATGCTAAAATAACTAAGGATTTGATATTTATGAAATATCGTGTATGCTCAATGCGTGTAATGCATCAAAAACAATCAGCATGTATGAAGCATCGATGTTTTAAAGCCTGACCGAATAAGTTGCGGACCAAGCGTCTTAAAATAGCATCACGTCCAACCATCTTCGAGTGATCGTTTGGAGGCTGCATGGGCGAGCTATCTCCTGGACGGTCACTCCCTGTGGAAGAGTTGCGGATGGCGATCATCGGGATGCCTTACTGGTTGTCTAGCTTTCAACCTAGGCTGTCCGACCAAGCTAGCGAAGTTGAACGGATGAGATGGTTTAAGACCCTCATCTGCGCGACCGTTGATGGATTTTTAGGGTTTTAGGAGGTGCGCGAGCATCACTCCTATACTTGACCGAAAACGAGCTTAGGCGCAAGTTTCGGTGGGACCGACCAGGCATGCGTATAGACGGCCTGCCGATGTATATGCCCATACCTCTTTGTTTCATGGAGGTGCGATCTAGGCCACTCAATTTGACCGGCAAAGGTGAGTGGTCGAGATCGATTTGCGGCAGAAATCCATTGCCGCAAAGGATTTGGAAGCCGCTCAGCATGCCACTTTCGGGCACACGTTTCGAGGTCGTCGAGTCCTAGTCTGCCTAGGCCAACCAGCTCCACGCAAAGGTGTGCTCACAGTGATCATGTTGACATGCTTGGGACCTTTTTAAGTCTATATCTACACCTTCCGTCTAGCCGGCGAAGATGGATGGACACGATCGAACTACGACAGATATGTATCGCCGCAAACCCTAATGATGGTTTTAAAACGATTACGCACGCATGATTTTGGCCAAACGGTTTGGCAAGCTACGCTTCTCCTTTGGAGAGATCGATCGTGCGGGGCCCACGTTGGGCTGATGGTGAACATGTGTGTACCGTCCGATGGTCCTAGGCGCGATTTTTATCTATCGGCTCGACCATTAACACCCATGTTGTATCGTATGCGTGATTTCTCCCTTAATACAAGTAATGACTCTTTTCCATTGTATTTCGTTGTAGTTATTTGAAAATGAACAAAGAGGCTCTTGTTGAGATATCACCGGGATAATGTTGTTGCAAAGTCGGGAAGTGTTGACAACTCCAGAGACATGCCGAATATAGATGATGAACTGTTCACCGTGCCTTTTCCGAATGTTAGTAAACATCCTATCCATAAGATAACGCTGCTTTCATGTTCAGAAAATAAAGAGGTTGCTCCTTCATCTTCTCCAGCATTCGTGATGAGATTCTGCCTTCAGAAGAATGAGTATCCGCCTTCTCCTATTGATTTCAAGGTTTGTCATACTCCACTGAGCTCATATGAAGGATGGATGAGGTGCATGCTGAGCAATGAGCGTATCAAAGATAACTTGACCAAAGCGCAAATCATCGAGGATGTTATGGCGTCTGCAACTCTTCACATTAAGAAAGACACTGCAGTTTGATCACTTTTATTTCTCGATGGCGCCCTTCCACGCACACGGCCATTTGTAGATGGGGAGAAATGACCATTACCCTGGAAAGCGAGCCGTGTTGATGAATCTCCCCATTGTTTGGAAGTTTTCACTATAAGTTATCTGACGCAGAGAACGCAATCCTCGATGCTATACTTCAAAAGGAGGGAGAGTATGATCAACAGAAAAATGATGTGAAATTCTTTTATACTTGGTAGATGTCTGAGTGGTCTCTTGCAAAACCGAGGCCGGGTCAAAAACTGGATGATGAACTCAAAGCGTAGTTGTGTTTAAATGTCCTTGTGGCTGTCTAGAGATATCTTTGACGACGCTCACTGGAAGAAGACTATAAGACATGACCTCGTCCCTGTTTGCTATAAAATTGGCGAAAGGTATGGTTCTCCCTTTGGGCGCCTTATTCCTTGGATCATTGTATTCTCATCTGGACGCTTTGGCGATAGACATGTATGCTTCCAACGGATATAAAAAAGTGGAATCGCATATCCACATTGCTTTTCTCCAAGCGTGCTTGTGGAACATTTCAAACGCTACGCCCTATCCCCTCGTAACTTCGCTTTCTGGTTTGTATGGTGGTTCAAGGATACCATTGGCGTAATAGGCGTTCAAAACCCGAGTCGAGACTTGTTGATTTCCTTGATAGCGTGTATGCTATAGACTTCCGTCCGTGGGGACCACCACTCTTCCGTGATTCAACCGAAACCTCTATCGCCGCCTCGACATTGTGTTGCACACCGGGGAAAAACCATGAGCCCTTGAGAAGCTATCTTCCTACGAAGTTGTATGCCAGGATACATTCCAACCTTCTTTGATGAGCTCCTTTATGTGGTTCCTTACAATATTGATAGAGCCTCCCGCCAAATGGGATTTGACCAGGGTGTTCCCTTCCATCGTCCGCCAATGCCTTGAAAGGTCTTGTCCTGTCTATTCTTAATGCTGACATCTTCACACCAGAAAGGTAGACTTCCATTCTTGCCCATCGGAAGAAAGCCAGCGGTAACTAGCAGGTACGAGGATTTTTGGAGGGAGCAACCGTTAACTTTTTCGGGACGTTCTCGGAAGAGGTTGCAGCTCCCCGTGGCGAGCCATCTCCCCGAGGTTATGAAGCATCACATACGATTGATTCCGCCTCCGGTAAACGAATCCGAGCTAACACTATTGATAAATCGTAGTCCCCGGATGCATGAGCTAGGTCCAAGAGGCAGGCGTGTGGTCCCGTGGTCTTCAATTCTTCTCATATGCAGTGCCCTTATAACTTCTTCCCTTCAATCCTCCAATTCCACTCATCTTGAACGATCTTCACTAAGGTCATCCTTATTCGAAATCGGGGGCTCCCGAAAGAGAATGCTTTTTACGAGGATGGCACGCGGTCGCAACGCGACTTTAGAGAATTCTGCAATATCGAACCTCTTGAAGGTGATGACGAGGATGATGAGGGCTCGGTTCACAATGAAGTAAGCATCTCCATGCGTAGTAGGGAGTTTGACCACAAACCCCGAAGATGGGACCATTATAGATGCCAACCTCGAGGTTGAGGGGAATGACAATGTAGAGGCTGGGCCGGAGATGTCACATCCATGGTGGATGTAGACGCGCCTCCTTCTCAAGAGCTTCCTGTGACTTTCGATGCGTTAGTCAGTGCACTCCACCGTGGTGTCATTTTTGACCCTCCTTTTGACGCTCCTTTCGTAGATCATGTGCTGGTTGGAGGGTTCAGTGTAGCCGGCTAAGTACGAAGAGTTATACACCAAGATATGGAAGAAACATGGTCACGTTGCCACCTCCAAGAAGCTTAAAAGTCGCTCCGCATTAGTCAAACGTGTCGAAGAAGCTTTATCTTCCATCTACGCATGAGCATCGTGGATTTGGGCGTACTGCTCAAGAGGTAGTTGCAAACTGGGAGTTCCACCGAGATGTGTTCGTGCAATATGAGTTTAACGCCTCCTGGTTCTGTGAAGGATTCGCCGAAATCCCGAAGTTGCAAGGTGAAATCCCGAAGTTGCAATATGAGTTTACCGCATTAGAGACTTTTTGTTCAAGAGCATAAGAATCCTCCCATCCTTGTTGTTGTTCACACACATATGCACCATAAGGTTGTTGAGGAAAACCACAAGGTTCCATGGAATATTGGTCATAACCAATGAATTGGTTTTGATTATACCCATGGAATTGGTAGTTATCATATTGTTGAGGTTGTTGAAAACCGTATCCATTGTTCCAATATGCTCCTTCCATAGAAATAAGCACCTGAAATAATTCTCAAACCAAGGTTAAAACCCAGAAAATAAGAAAAAAAAAAATAAATAAATAAAATAAAACAAAAACTAAATACAAAAATAAGAAACCAAAAACAATTAACAACCGTTGCCTCCCCGGCAACGGCGCCAAATTTGATCGCTGTCGTAAGCGACACAAATATAATTACACTTTCTTACTACTCAAAATATAAATATAGCAAGGGCAAGAAAGGATCGATCCCACGAGGTCTAGGTTGTCAAATTGTTTCGGTTCCCTATAAATAACACCCGGTAGTTTTGTGATTATAATAAACTAAATAAAAGCAACTAAAGAAAAGTAACCAAATAAAATCAAGGATAAGAAAGTATTGGTCATGGATTTCGTTTTCATTCACAAACATGTTTTCACACAATAACTAGAATTGATATTTAATCTCAACTTTTATCAAAGACCCTAGAATACCTTGATCGCAAGAATATCCCGCAAAATCTCTCATGTCATCAACAAACACATTAAAAGATGCGAATATGAATTCTACCTAAAGGAACAACCTAACGTGTAAAAGCACTAATCAAGTTTAATTCCCTAGGTGCATTAAGTTCTATGAAATCAGGCCAATCAAAGCAATTGAACGTGGAAAGCGCACTAATTCAATTTAACAAAGGTTACGATTCACATATGATCATGAGAATATATCACTACAAACCATAATCATATTATGCTACTTGTATCCAAGAATATCACTTTTGCGTATAATAAACCCTAAACTAGCAATAGATGTGATTAGAAGTTCTACCAATTTGCAACTTGACAAAACAATCAATCAATCATAAAACAATATTTTCAGAGAATTGCAAACGATAATTATGAGACAAAACTAATATATTGAATCAAAAAAATCATATTATGTGAAATCCAACTATTCCATAACCAATAATAAACTTAGGTACTCATATTCAAGGAGTTCATAACAAGAAGAAAGAGAAAATACTTCATGGTTCTAAACCCTAGAATAAAGTAGAGAAGAAAGAATAATAAAACGTGGTCGATAATCCTCCAAAAGATAGAAGTCCTCTCTTTTATATATTCTCAATTTCCATAAAGGATACTCCTTCCAAAATTAGGTTTTGTCTTCAAGTCCGTTAGTTGGAAATTCACCCGCCACCATGGAGAGAAACCCTGTAGAAATTTTGTCCCAAAACGCTCGCGAAAATCGGGATTATGGCGAATCCCGCCTGAAAAGTCGCCGGAAATAGCATCTCGGAGTGACCGGCCAAGTCAAACCAACCCCGGTCAACGGGTTCGACCGAGTCATCTCGGGTCGGATCGGTCGTCAAACCGGGTTGGATCGGGTGAGCGGGTCGGACCTAGTCGGGTGAGTTAGTGGGCTGACTAGTCTTGGCCGAGTGGTCCAATAATGCCTTGGCCAAAGCTAGCCATTGCATGCCGATGCTTGTTTTGCACTATCATGATTGTGCATCGTAGCTTCTTCCAGCCAAGATGGTCGCACTTCAATTCCATTTCAGGCCCTTCGCAGACCACCATCCTGCAGCCTTTTCGCCTTTGCTTAGCCAGCTGCACCTTCACAGTTCATACATCTTAAGACCTGCAGACTCAAAAGATCAACTTCCATGCTCCTCAGTTCAGCCTGCCACTACAACTCACTGCAACTCCACTAACTGCAACTCAGCCAATTCATGCCTGCAAAATGCTTCAAATCCAATTGCAAACAATGTCATCTCCACCGCCTCATTTCAGCTCATGCCAAGCACAAGATGCACAGCTCCACCAGGACCATTACTCAACTACACAAAGCAACATAGTTCTTTATTTCCTGGTTTCTTGATTCAACTAGTGCCTTACTGCAGCTTCGCCTGCCGTTCATCCAACTCAGTTAATCTGTCGAATCCATCTTTGCAGCATACTCCCACCAGTTCCGCGCTCAGCTCGGACTTGAGCTTCAATACCAACTAACCCCTGCCAGTTCTAGCATCACCATTTCAGCCTGCACCTGCTGTATCAGTTGCAGCTCCTCCAACTGGGCTGCAATTTCACCTCCACTTTCCTACACCCTGAAGCTACACTACCAGGCTCCCACCTGCAATACACTCCATTTCAAACACAGCCAACCCTCATGACCCTGCTACTCCATTTCATCTCCTCTACCCTGTAACAGCACCTGAATAAGACATAACCATCTCTGCCCGCAACTTACAATTCACATACACCAGTCCATCACTCCCCGGCAAGATATTCATGTCACCAAAGACAAATCACCGCCTGCACTCGCTTCCCAGAGTCCCTAGTTAAGTCCTTTGACCAACACAACATCTCGAGGCTAGCATCAGCTCACTTAATTCACCATAACCATATCCTATCAGCACTTGCTCCGGCTCACTCCTCCACAATTACGGCTTCCATGTAACTCATTCAAACCCCAGCTACATTTCAATTTCAGCAACAACACCTCAAGACCTGCAACCAGCTCCATTCTTTGTATCGATTGCCTTCCACCAGCACCACCAAATCTCAGAGCTCAGGCCAACCTAGCCTCAATCACAGCTGCCACTGCAATCTCTCCAATAACCCTGCAAACTCAAAGCTATTTAGCATCAGATTCAACTCCTTCTTTCCTCCATTATTACAGCTTCACCGGAAATTCATAATCATCTCTTCCATTTCCCCATCACAAGCTCATAAAACATTCACCAGAGAAACCCTAGACTGGTACTCCTCTACTTCCAACCACCAGATAAAACCGGGTTAATCAAGAACCCATCCGAGATTCACACAATACTTTCATCTCCTCTCGAATTCAATCCATGGCCGCTTCTCTCTCCAACACCACTTGCTCCTCCTTCTTCCCCGATCTGCTTTTCAGGTGGAACCCTAACTCCTTCTCTCACAGAAACATCCCCATCAAATCACCCAGAACCATATTCAAGTCGATTCACTCAACACCCATTCACTTACTTCCGTTTTCCCCCTTGAATCTCTGGGTCTTTCTCTCGATTCACTCTTGAACAACAGCCTATTTTTCTCTCTTGTCTGAATTCAGGTGAAAAGCAATTAAGAAGTCATCTTCTCTCGATTTTAGAAGTAATGCTCGTTATTCAACACCCGGTACTCTTAATAAGGGGTAACTAAGCTGGTTGTCCCTTAACCTCGGCTCGGCTCCAAATAGTATTCCTCCGAATAGAGTTGTCCCTTAATGTAATGACCACCCCTTAACGTACAAACAGGGTGCCAATAACACTTCTCTTTGAAACGACCATTTAGCCCTTAGTCTTCCAAGTTCTTGTTTTGCTCATAACTTCTTCATACGAACTCAGAATGACTCCGTTCTTTCGCCATTGCCTTCGTCTTCTCGTCCTCTACACAATGAAAAGTAGAAATCTTGTATTTGAACGAGTTCCAATTGGTCTTTTTGCTCCAAATGACTCCATTGCACCTAATAAACTCAAAAGCACACATAAGATACATAATTTACAAGAAAACTCGCAAAGAAAGCATAAATACTAGATATTAAATACGGTGTATTCTACACCTATCAGTACCCACTTCAAGAAATTGCACGCGTTAATCTTCGGAGAGAGGAGGCAAATCTTCTGAATTAAGCTTTCTTTCTGACAATGCCTTTAGGCGTTGCATTCACTAGTAAGGTGATGAATAAAGCGGTGATAGTGATAATATCTCGGATCTAGCATCTCCCGATCGGTCGGTTGTCGCCACACAGGGGGCAAATTGGACTTCTCCGTCTCGTATCCATACTTCCAATAATTCTAATACTTTCTTCATCGAGAATGGGAAATGCGGGTATCTTGAGCCAGGCTTTTCTTACATTGACGGATGTTGTTGCGATATCTCCTGTTGAACTTGATATGAAGAATGTTTTGGAGTCGGAGCGCAAGCCTGTGTCAACATGTATGCAGCCCGCTTGGTTGTTCGTCCTTGCTGGGATACTGTTGTTCTCTAGGGCCTGATATCGGCGATGGTTTTACCATTAGGCGGCTGAGTCGAGTATTCCCATCCTCTGTAGTCATGTGACTCTTGTCCGATTTCCCTTCTTCGGGTAACTCTTCGTTTGGCCGAAAAGTCACTACAGATTTAACCGCTTTAGATTTGACAAGGGTTTTGAGATACAAATCTTCCAGCAAGGTTTCATAAGCTGGCTCTTTTCCTTTATCCGATAAAGGTTGTGGCATTCCTGACAAGTCCTTTCCTCTGTGGAATTGCTTTGGGTTTCCTTCGTTATCCGAATCATACTGCTCGTCCCTCCTTAGTCCCCGGGGTGCGCCATGCGTTCTTTTACGCATCTTTGCTTTGGTAAAGACACGACTCCCGACAAAGACTCAACATTCTTTTGCGTCGTCATTTGTGATACTCCCTGGTAAACACTTACATCGAGCCTTCTTGTAATCGAACTAAGTATATCATTTAAAAGACGAAATGTCTCACTCTTCTAGAGATACCACTTGGTTCGCTAGGACATCCTCTAGCATCCTGGCCACACTTTCCATGAGGTTTGGATTATTCATGGCCTCCTGGATAATTTGACCGGTGAGGATACACTATAGAATGAAAGTTGGACTCGGTTATTAAAAAAAAAACGAATAGGTTAATAATCGAAACGGACTTAAAATCCACCCTTTCGAAAAAGAAATTGAATCCTAGTATTGAAGAAATGAAATTGGGAATTTGGAAATTGATATTGCAACCGAGAGATTAATCTCCCACCGTGGTCGCCAATTGTTTATGGGTGAAAACTGTTTCATGCGGTTTTTGGTAAATTTGGGTGTGTGTGGATGAGAAACGAATCTAAACCCTAAACAAATGCACTGAATGGGAGTGCTTTTGATTCGAGAGATCAATTTGTACAATTAAGCCTAAACCAAGAAATGGCCGTTCCAGACTTGCTTCGGTCACAAAATGAAGGAGATGGGGTTGATCTTAGGGAGGGAAGCGAAGAAGGTGTTGAGATTGTGAAGGTGTTGGCTGTTTATGACTTGTATCAGAATGGTGATTTATGGATACTGATGACAACACTTAGTTTTTTTCTGTGTTCGTCTGTGTTGTTTGGAAATAGGCAAAGGACCTATTTATACAAGTCATTGAGCGCAAACCCTCATCTCGTAGGAAGTGGTGGAAGTTGGGTGATGGAGTAGTGGGGTCGTGTGGGTGATTGCACGATCACGTCTTAGCCCACTTCCCTCATCATCGCTAACCGTCCATGCCTCCTGACACGTTCTTGTGATGGCGTGTTGCACGCTGCACGCTGTAAACCGCCAGAATAATACCCCAGTAAGTATCCCCCAGTTTGTGACATGTTTGATGTCTCGAATGAGTGGATCGTGGGACCCATTGTATAAAGTAGCATGTGATGCTAAGATAACTAAGGATTTGATATTTATGAAATATCGTGTATGCTCAATGCATGTAATGCATCGCAAACAATCAAAGATGTATGAAGCATCGATATTTTAAAGCCTCGACCGAATAAGTTGCGGACCAAGCGTCTTAAAATAGCATCACGTCCAACCATCTTCGAGTGATTGTTTAGAGGCTGCATGGACGAGCTATCTCCTGGCCGATCACTCCTTGTGGAAGAGTGGCGGATGGAGATCATCGGGATGTCTTACTGGTCGTCTAGCTTTCAACCTAGGCTGTCCGACCAAGCTAGCGAAGTTGAACGAACGAGATGGTTTAAGACCCTCATCTGCGACCGTTGATGGAGTTTTAGGGTTTTAGGAGGTGCGCGAGCATCTCTCCTATACTTGACCGAATCCGAGCTTGGGCGCAAGTTTCGGTGGGACCGACCAGGCATGCGTGTAGACGTCCTGCCGGTGTATATGCACATACCTCTTTGTTTCATGGAGGTGCGATCTAGGCCACTCAATTTGACTGACAAAGGTGAGTGGTCAAGATCGATTTCTTGGCAATCCATTGCCGCAAAGGATTTGGAATCTGCTCAGCATGCCACTTTCGAGCGCACGTTTCGAGGTCGCCGAGTCCTAGTCTGCCTAGGCCGACCAGCTCCACGCAAAGGTGGGCCCACAGTGATCATTTTGACATGCTTGGGACCTTTTAAGTCTATATCTACACCTTCCGTCTAGGCTAGCGAAGATGGATGGACGCGATCGAACTACGACAGATATGTATTGCCGCAAACCCTAATTAGGGTTTTAAAACGATCACGCACGCATGACTTTGGCCAAACAGGTTTGGCAAGCTACGCTTCTCCTTTGGAGAGGTCGATCGTGCGGGGCCCACGTTGGGCTGATGGTGAACATGTGTGTACCATCCAGATGGTCCTAGGCGCGATCTAATCCATCCAATTATGCCGGCTAAGTTGGATGGTTGTGATCGATTTAAGACGCTAGTAGAGCTTCCAGCGACCCTTTAAAGCATCACGCCGACCATGTTTCGAGCAAACGTTCATTGCTCTAGGGCATTCTTTGTGAGAAGGCCGATCGGGTAGGTGAGAAGTGAGCCCGCCAACGTGTGTGTTAGAGCTTCCCTGATCATTTATGGGATGATATAATCCGTCCAACCATGCCGGTGAAGTTGGACGGTCATGATGATTTTAAGACTGCTTTAAGCAGTCTTGCTCGTTCGAGCCTTCTTCAAGCAGCGCAGCCACCTTACTCTGGGATGGCGTTTGACGGCGCTGGAGGGGTGCAGGTGATGTTCGACCGGCTAGGGCATAAGTGGGCCCGCCGGTGGTCATCACGATGATGGCCTACTCTTGCCAGGGTTTGGCTAGGCTTGTTAAATTGCGCGGCCAACTTGTGTGGCCGTGATCGTTTCTGAGACTGATTTGGACAGATCTAGATTTTCCTTAAGGAAATTAAGCATGCTCGATTGGCTAACCAAAGCGCGTCGATGCGAGACTCTCTCGTCGAGAGAGTGATGTAGCCTAGTAGGTATTTCATGCATGTCTCAATATTGGCACGAGATTCATGCTACTCTGCTGAGAGTGAGCACTCAGTCGTCATGTCATGTCAATGATGAGAGTTCGGCTGAGAACACAACATGGAAAATACCAGGCAAATCATGTATTAATTGTTAATGCTAGTAAAATTCACAGAATATTTGGGATTGCTGTTGCACGCACCATTCTGGGTGAATTTTTTATATTTATCGAATTGCTTCAAATAAATAAAGCGAGAGATTTTCTGTGCTCATCGCTTATCAATGGCTTTATCCTTTGCGGATGTCACAGATTAAAATCGGTTTTACAATTTTTTTAGCCCTGAACTAAAATCCACCATCAACATTAAGTCCCCTGCCTAGCACATAATGGTTGCATTATTGTGGGGTAGGCATAAAATGGTGACGATATACAACGTAAGAAGTCAAGATGAAGGAAGTTTACCTGAGGAGCTCCCACCGACCGGCTATCGTTCATGTAAGCATGCCGTGCGTAACCTTGGAGCCTTGGTGGGACCGGCTTCCTCCTTTGAGAGTTTGAGCCGGAAAGGGAATCCTTCTTCTATTAGAATACCTTAATTGCTGATGTATAAAAGGGGACTTAACCTTTTTTTTTTCTTTTTTTTTTATTTTCCTTTCGCTCGGCATGCTTCTCCCGTCCGCAACTTCCGTTGTTGCTGCCGAGTATCGCCGGAGCTGCCACCACTGCCGACACCGCAGGACCTTGCTGCGGCTGCCGTCGTCCGTCTGCCAACGAGGTAGGTGCTTCGTCGTTCTTTTTTTTTTTTTGGTATACACCCTAATTCTTAGGTAAACCTCTTTGCTCTTGCGAGAACCATTCCGTTGTAGATGAAACTTTGTTTTTACTCCTTTTTCATCGTTGCATGTAAAACCTAGTCTTAGGTTGGCTTAGACTTCGTGTACATGATCCCACTGATAGAACTCGTCTGCTCCTTCTCCCATAGAAAACCGCGCCACAACGCGTGCAAACTCGAATGAATGTGGGCCCCACCGTGTATGCTTCGATCAAATGTCGGCCTGTTGTGCTCGCTGGCTCGAACGTGGGCCCGCCGTGTGTTTGCTTCATTCGAACGCTAACGTGGGCCCTCTCGTGCTCATGCTCTTCCATGGCCAAGGGAGTATGCTTCACGGCCGTGGGCACATATTCCACGAAAAGATTTTTTTTATCTATCGGCTCTGACCATTAACACCCATGTTGTATCGTATGCGTGATTTCTCCCTTAATACGAAGTAATGACTCTTTTTCCATTGTATTTCGTTGTAGTTATTTGAAAATGAACAAAGAGGCTCTTGTTGAGATATCACCCGGGGATAATGTTGTTGCAAAGTCGGAAGTGTTGACAACTCCCGAGAGACATGCCGAATATAGATGATGAACCTGTTCACCGTGCCTTTTCCGAATGTTAGTAAACATCCTATCCATAAGATAACGCTGCTTTCAAGTTCAGAAAATAAAGAGGTTGCTCCTTCATCTTCTCCAGCATTCGTGATGAGATTCTGCCTTCAGAAGAATGAGTATCCGCCTTCTCCTATTGATTTCAAGGTTTGTCATACTCCACTGAGCTCATATGAAGGATGGATGAGGTGCATGCTGAGCAATGAGCGTATCAAAGATAACTTGACCAAAGCGCAAATCATCGAGGATGTTATGGCGTCTGCAACTCTTCACATTAAGAAAGACACTGCAGGTTTGATCACTTTTATTTCTCGATGGCGCCCTTCCACGCACACGGCCATTTGTAGATGGGGAGAAATGACCATTACCCTGGAAAGCGTAGCCGTGTTGATGAATCTCCCCATTGCTGGAAGTTTTCACTATAAGTTATCTCGGCGACGAGAACGCAATCCTCGATGCTATACTTCAAAAGGAGGGAGAGTATGATCAACAGAAAAATGATGTGAAATTCTTTTATACTTGGTAGATGTCTGAGTGGTCTCTTGCAAAACCGAGGCCGGGTCAAAAACTGGATGATGAACTCAGCGTAGTTGTGTTTCTGTCCTTGTGGCTGTCTAGAGATATCTTTGACGACGGCTCTGGGAAGAAGACTATAAGACATGACCTCGTCCTGTTTGCTATAAAATTGGCGAAAGGTATGGTTCTCCCTTTGGGCGCCTTATTCCTTGGATCATTGTATTCTCATCTGGATGCTTTGGCGATAGACATGTATGCTTCCAACGGATATAAGAAAGTGGAATCGCATATCCACATTGCTTTTCTCCAAGCGTGCTTGTGGGAACATTTCAAACGCTACGCCCCTATCCCTGTAACTTCGCTTTCTGGTTTGTATGGTGGTTCAAGGATACTCCGTTGGCAGAATAGGCGTTCAAAACCCGGGTCGAGACTTGTTGATTTCCTTGATAGCGTGTATGCTATAGACTTCCGTCCGTGGGGACCAGTCCACTCTTCCGTGATTCAACCGAAACCTCTACTGCCGCCTCGACATTGTGTTGCACACCGAGGAAAAACCATGAGCCCTTGAGAAGCTATCTTCCTACGAAGTTGTATGCCAGATACATTCCAACCTTCTTTGATGAGCTCCTTTATGTGGTTCCTTACAATATTGATAGAGCCTCCCGCCAAATGGGATTTGACCAGGGTGTTCCCTTCCATCGTCCGCCAATGCCTTCGAAAGGTCTTGTCCCGTCTATTCTTAATGCTGACATCTTCACACCAGAGCAGAGACTTCCATTCTTGCCCATCGGAAGAAAGCCAGCGGTAACTAGCAGGTACAGGGATTTTTGGAGGGAGCAACTGTTAACTTTTCAGACGTTCTCGGAAGAGGTTGCAGCTCCCCGTGGCGAGCCATCTCCTGAGGTTATGAAGCAGCACATACGATTGATTCCGCTTCCGGGTAAACGAACCAGAGCTAACACTATTGATAACTGTAGTCCCCAGGATGCATGAGCTAGGTCCAAGAGGCAGGCGTGTGGTCCCGTGGTCTTCAATTCTTCTCATATGCAGGTACTTATAACTTCTTCCCTTCAATCCTCCAATTCCACTCATCTTGAACGATCTTCACTAAGGGTCATCCTTATTCGAAATCAGGGGCTCCCGAAAGAGAATGCTTTTACGAGGCTGGCACGCGGTCGCAACGCGACTTTAGAGAATTCTGGCAATACTGAACCTCTTGAAGGTGATGACGAGGATGATGAGGGCTCAGTTCACAATGAAGTAAGCATCTCCATGCGTAGTAGGGAGTTTGACCACAAACCAGAAGATGGGACCATTATAGATGCCAACCTCGAGGTTGAGGGGAATGACAATGTAGAGGCTGCTGGAGATGTCACATCCATGGTGGATGTAGACGCGCCTCCTTCTGAAGAGCTTCCTGTGACTTTCGATGCGTTAGCTGTGCACTCCACCGCTGGTGTCATTTTTGACCCTCCTTTTGACGCTCTTTTCGTAGATCATGTGCTGGTTGGAGGGTTCAGTGTGCCAGCTAAGTACGAAGAGTTATACACCAAGATATGGAAGAAACATGGTCACGTTGCCACCTCCAAGAAGCTTAAAAGTCGCTCCGCATTAGTCAAACGTGTCAAAGAAGCTTTATCTTCCATCTACGGCATGAGCATCGTGACTGGGCGTACCGTTTCTGAAGAGGTAGTTGCAAACTGGGAGTTCCACCGAGATGTGTTCGTGCAATATGAGTTTAACGCCTCCTGGTTCTGTGAAGGATTCGCCGAAATCCCGAAGTTGCAAGGTGAAATGATTGATGTTCCATCTATGGACTTCATTACTCAGCAAGAGGCAGAAGTCGAGCAATTGTCCCAAGAGTTGAAGCTGAAGCAGACCGCTCTCCAGAATATGAAAGATGCTTTTGCCAAAAAGACCAAATTGTTGCTGGACGACTTCCCTTGAATATTTTATATCTTTCCTTTATTCTTAGGTGTCTTTGAGTGACGTGATGAATTCTTTTCATGGTTTGGTTTCGGTTTTGAACTAATAGGTGATTGAATTTTGAATCGGTTTATTTTGAGATAGTTTTATGAATGGTTTTTCTGAAAGAGATTTGTTTTAGAAGGAATTTGCATTCGATTATAAATAACGTGACTATTCTAACGATATACATGACATATGAAGTTGCAAATATCGTGTGAAAAGGAACACGTCGAGGGAAAACAAAACATGATGTTCATGGTGATTTGCATCATCGGATCTCTTTCTTAGTGTGGGACACCAAGTCCCCAAGAGAGGCTCTAAAACTATCTTTCTCGTAAATTTGTTTAATATGACTTACTTGCTCTTCGAAATTCCATCTGCATGAAATTGGATCTTCCTTAGTACCCACTTCAAGAAATTGCACGCGTTAATCTTCGGAGAGAGGAGGCAAATCTTCTGAATTAAGCTTCTTCCTCGGACAATGCCTTGGGCGTTGCATTCACTAGTAAGGTGATGAATAAAGCGGTGATAGTGATAATATCTCGGATCTAGCATCTCCCGATCACCCGGTTGTCGCCACACGGGGGCAGCTGGACTTCTCCGTCTCGTATCCATACTTCCAATAATTCTAATACTTTCTTCATCGAGAATGGGAAATGCGGGTATCTTGAGCCAGGCTTTTTCTTACATTGACGGATGTTGTTGCGATATCTCCCGTTGAACTTGATATGAAGAACGTTTTGGAGTCGGAGCGCAAGCTGTGTCAACATGTATGCAGCCCGCTTGGTTGTTCGTCTTTCTTTGGGATACTTGTTGTTGTTCTCTAGCCTGATATCGGCGATGGTTTTACCATTAGGCGGCCGAGTCGAGTATTCCCATCCTCTCGTAGTCATGTGACTCTTGTCCGATTTCCCCTTCTTCGTAACTCTTCGTTTGGGTGAAAAGTCACTACAGATTTAATCTGCTTTCGTACTTGACAAGGGTTTTGAGATACAAATCTTCCAAAGGTTTCATAAGTGGCTCTTTTCCTTTATCCGATAAAGGTTGTGGCATTCCCGACAAGTCCTTTCCTCTCGTGGAATTGCTTTGGGTTTCCTTCGTTATCCGAATCATACTTTTGCTCGTCCCTCCTTAGTCCCCCCGGTGCGGCCATGCGTTCTTTTCGCATCTTTCTTTGGTAAAGACACGACTCCCAGACAAAGACTCAACATTCTTTGCGTCGTCATTTGTGATACTCCCCGGGTAAACACTTACTGAGCCTTCTTGTAATCGAACTGCTATATCATTTAAAAGACGAAATGTCTCACTCTGCCTTCTAGAGATACCAGCTTGGTTCGCTAGGACATCCTCTAGCATCCTGGCCACACTTTCCATGAGGTTTGGATTATTCATGGCCTCCTGATAATTTGACCGTGAGGATACACTATAGAATGAAAGTTGGACTCAGTTATTAAAAAAAACGAATAGGTTAATAATCGAAACGGACTTAAAATCCACCCTTTCGAAAAAAGAAATTGAATCCGGTATTGAAGAAATGAAATTGGGAATTTGGAAATTGATATTGCAACCGAGAGATTAATCTCCCACTGTGGTCGCCAATTGTTTGTGGGTGAAAATTGTTTTTGCGGTTTTTGGTAAATTTGGGTGTGTGTGGATGAGAAACGAATCTAAACCCTAAACAAATGCACTGCACGGGAGTGCTTTTGATTCGAGAGATCAATTTGTACAATTCTGGCCTAAACCAAGAAATGGCCGTTCCAGACTTGCTTCGGTCACAAAATGAAGGAGATGGGGTTGATCTTAGGGAGGGAAGCGAAGAAGGTGTTGAGATTGTGAAGGTGTTGGCTGTTTATGACTTGTATCAGAATGGTGATTTATGGATACTGATGACAACACTTAGTTTTTTTTCGTGTTCGTCATTTGTTTGGAAATAGGCAAAGGACCTATTTATACAAGTCATTGAGCGCAAACCCTCATCTCGTAGGAAGTGGTGGAAGTTGGGTGATGGAGTAGTGGGGTCGTGTGGGTGATTGCACGATCACGTCTTAGCCCACTTCCCTCATCATCGCTAACCGTCCATGCCTCCTGACACGTTCTTGTGATGGCGTGTTTCACGCTGCACGCTGTAAACCGCCAGACCAATACCCCAGTAAGTATCCCCCAGTTTGTGACATGTTTGATGTCTCGAATGAGTGGATCGTGGGACCCACTGTATAAAGTAGCATGTGATGCTAAGATAACTAAGGATTTGATATTTATGAAATATCGTGTATGCTCAATGCATGTAATGCATCGCAAACAATCAGCATGTATGAAGCATCGATGTTTTAAAGCCTGACCGAATAAGTTGCGGACCAAGCGTCTTAAAATAGCATCACGTCCAACCATCTTCGAGTGATTGTTTAGAGGCTGCATGGACGAGCTATCTCCTGGCCGATCACTCCTTGTGGAAGAGTGGCGGATGGAGATCATCGGGATGTCTTACTGGTCGTCTAGCTTTCAACCTAGGCTGTCCGACCAAGCTAGCGAAGTTGAACGAACGAGATGGTTTAAGACCCTCATCTGCGACCGTTGATGGAGTTTTAGGGTTTTAGGAGGTGCGCGAGCATCTCTCCTATACTTGACCGAATCCGAGCTTGGGTGCAAGTTTCGGCGGGACCGACCAGGCATGCGTGTAGACGTCCTGCCGGTGTATATGCACATACCTCTTTGTTTCATGGAGGTGCGATCTAGGCCACTCAATTTGACTGACAAAGGTGAGTGGTCAAGATCGATTTGCGGCAGAAATCCATTGCCGCAAAGGATTTGGAATCTGCTCAGCATGCCACTTTCGAGCGCACGTTTCGAGGTCGCCGAGTCCTAGTCTGCCTAGGCCGACCAGCTCCACGCAAAGGTGGGCCCACAGTGATCATTTTGACATGCTTGGGACCTTTTAAGTCTATATCTACACCTTCCGTCTAGGCTAGCGAAGATGGATGGACGCGATCGAACTACGACAGATATGTATTGCCGCAAACCCTAATTAGGGTTTTAAAACGATCACGCACGCATGACTTTGGCCAAACAGTTTGGCAAGCTACGCTTCTCCTTTGGAGAGGTCGATCGTGCGGGGCCCACGTTGGGCTGATGGTGAACATGTGTGTACCTGTCCGATGGTCCTAGGCGCGATCTAATCCATCAAATTATGCCGGCTAAGTTGGATGGTTGTGATCGATTTAAGACACTAGTAGAGCTTCCGCGACCCTTTAAAGCATCACGCCACCATGTTTCGAGCAAACGTTCATTGCTCTAGGGCATTGCTGTGAGAAGGCCGATCGGGTAGGTGAGAAGTGAGCCCGCCAACGTGTGTGTTAGCGCTTCCCTGATCATTTATGGGATGATATAATCCGTCCAACCATGCCGGTGAAGTTGGACGGTCATGATGATTTTAAGACTGCTTTAAGCAGTCTTGCTCGTTCGAGCCTTCTTCAAGCAGCGCAGCCACCTTACTCTGGGATGGCGTTTGACGGCGCTGGAGGGGTGCGGGTGATGTTCGACCGGCTAGGGCATAAGTGGGCCCGCCGGTGGTCATCACGATGATGGCCTACTCTTGCCAGGGTTTGGCTATGCTTGTTAAATTGCGCGGCCAACTTGTGTGGCCGTGATCGTTTCTGAGACTGATTTGGACAGTCTAGATTTTCCTTAAGGAAATTAAGCATGCTCGATTGGCTAACCAAAGCGCGTCGATGCGAGACTCTCTGCGAGAGAGTGATGTAGCTGTTGTGTGGGTATTTCATGCATGTCTCAATATTGGCACGGAGATTCATGCTACTCTGAGAGTGAGCACTCGATCGTCATGTCATGTCAATGATGAGAGTTCGGTGAGAACACAACATGGAAAATACCCCGGGCAAATCATGTATTAATTGTTAATGCTAGTAAAATTCACAGAATATTTGGGATTGCTGTTGCACGCACCATTCTGGGTGAATTTTTTATATTTATCGAATTGCTTCAAATAAATAAAGCGAGAGATTTTCCGTGCTCATCGCTTATCAATGGCTTTATCCTTTGCAGGATGTCAGCAGATTAAAATCGGTTTTACAATTTTTAGCCCTGAACTAAATCCACCATCAACATTAAGTCCCCTGCCTAGCACATAATGGTTGCATTATTGTGGGGTAGGCATAAAATGGTGACGATATACAACGTAAGAAGTCAAGATGAAGGAAGTTTACCTGAGGAGCTCCCACCGACCGGCTATCGTTCATGTAAGCATGCCGTGCGTGACCTTGGAGCCTTGGTGGGACCGGCTTCCTCCTTTGAGAGTTTGAGCCAAAGGGAATCCTTCTTCTATTAGAATACCTTAATTGCTGATGTATAAAAGGGGACTTAACCTTTTTTTTTTTTTTTTTTTTTTTCCTTTCGCTCGGCATGCTTCTCCCGTCCGCAACTTCCGTTGTTGCTGCCGAGTATCGCCGGAGCTGCCACCACTGCCGACACCGCAGGACCTTGCTGCGGCTGCCGTCGTCCGTCTGCCAACGAGGTAGGTGCTTCTTCGTTCTTTTTTTTTTGGTATAGACCCTAATTCTTAGGTAAACCTCTTTGCTCTTGCGAGAACCATTCCGTTGTAGATGAAACTTTGTTTTTAGTCCTTTTCATCGTTGCATGTAAAACCTAGTCTTAGGTTGGCTTAGACTTCGTGTACATGATCCCACGGATAGAACTCGTCTGCTCCTTCTCCCATAGAAAACCGCGCCACAACGCGTGCAAACCTGAATGAATGTGGGCCCCACCGTGTATGCTTCGATCAAATGTCGGCCCTGTTGTGCCTGCTTCGCTCGAACGTGGGCCCGCCGTGTGTTTGCTTCATTCGAACGCTAACGTGGGCCCCTCTGTGCTCATGCTCTTCCATGGCCAAGGGAGTATGCTTCACCGGCAGTGCACATATTCCACGAAAAGATTTTTTTATCTATCTATCTACGACCATTAACACCCATGTTGTATCGTATGCGTGATTTCTCCCTTAATACGAAGTAATGACTCTTTTTCCATTGTATTTCGTTGTAGTTATTTGAAAATGAACAAAGAGGCTCTTGTTGAGATATCACCTGGGGATAATGTTGTTGCAAAGTCGGGAAGTGTTGACAACTCCAGAGACATGCCGAATATAGATGATGAACTGTTCACCGTGCCTTTTCCGAATGTTAGTAAACATCCTATCCATAAGATAACGCTGCTTTCAAGTTCAGAAAATAAAGAGGTTGCTCCTTCATCTTCTCCAGCATTCGTGATGAGATTCTGCCTTCAGAAGAATGAGTATCCGCCTTCTCCTATTGATTTCAAGGTTTGTCATACTCCACTGAGCTCATATGAAGGATGGATGAGGTGCATGCTGAGCAATGAGCGTATCAAAGATAACTTGACCAAAGCGCAAATCATCGAGGATGTTATGGCGTCTGCAACTCTTCACATTAAGAAAGACACTGCAGGTTTGATCACTTTTATTTCTCGATGGCGCCCTTCCACGCACACGGCCATTTGTAGATGGGGAGAAATGACCATTACCCTGGAAAGCGTAGCCGTGTTGATGAATCTCCCCATTGCTGGAAGTTTTCACTATAAGTTATCTGACGCAGAGAACGCAATCCTCGATGCTATACTTCAAAAGGAGGGAGAGTATGATCAACAGAAAAATGATGTGAAATTCTTTTATACTTGGTAGATGTCTGAGTGGTCTCTTGCAAAACCGAGGCCGGGTCAAAAACGGATGATGAACTCGGCGTAGTTGTGTTTGTCCTTGTGGCTGTCTAGAGATATCTTTGACGACGGCTGCGGGAAGAAGACTATAAGACATGACCTCGTCTGTTTGCTATAAAATTGGCGAAAGGTATGGTTCTCCCTGTGGGCGCCTTATTCCTTGGATCATTGTATTCTCATCTGGATGCTTTGGCGATAGACATGTATGCTTCCAACGGATATAAGAAAGTGGAATCGCATATCCACATTGCTTTTCTCCAAGCGTGCTTGTGGGAACATTTCAAACGCTACGCCCTATCCCCGTAACCTCGCTTTACGGTTTGTATGGTGGTTCAAGGATACTCCGTTGGCGAATAGGCGTTCAAAACCCGGAGTCGAGACTTGTTGATTTCCTTGATAGCGTGTATGCTATAGACTTCCGTCCGTGGGGACCAGTCCACTCTTCCGTGATTCAACCGGAAACCTCTACTGTCGCCTCGACATTGTGTTGCACACCGAGGGAAAAACCATGAGCCCTTGAGAAGCTATCTTCCTACGAAGTTGTATGCCGGGATACATTCCAACCTTCTTTGATGAGCTCCTTTATGTGGTTCCTTACAATATTGATAGAGCCTCCCGCCAAATGGGATTTGACCAGGTGTTCCCTTCCATCGTCCGCCAATGCCTTCGAAAGGTCTTGTCCCGTCTATTCTTAATGCGACATCTTCACACCAGAAAGAGAGACTTCCATTCTTGCCCATCGGAAGAAAGCCAGCGGTAACTAGCGAGGTACGAGGGATTTTTGGAGGGAGCAAGCTGTTAACTTTTCGGACGTTCTCGGAAGAGGTTGCAGCTCCCCGTGGCGAGCCATCTCCCGAGGTTATGAAGCAAAGACATACGATTGATTCCGCTTGGGTAAACGAACCGCAGCTAACACTATTGATAACTGTAGTCCCAGGATGCATGAGCTAGGTCCAAGAGGCGGGCGTGTGGTCCGTGGTCTTCAATTCTTCTCATATGCGTACTTATAACTTCTTCCCTTCAATCCTCCAATTCCACTCATCTTGAACGATCTTCACTAAGGGTCATCCTTATTCGAAATCAGGGGCTCCCGAAAGAGAATGCTTTTACGAGGCTGGCACGCGGTCGCAACGCGACTTTAGAGAATTCCCTGCAATACCAAACCTCTTGAAGGTGATGACGAGGATGATGAGGGCTCGGTTCACAATGAAGTAAGCATCTCCATGCGTAGTAGGGAGTTTGACCACAAACCGAGAAGATGGGACCATTATAGATGCCAACCTCGAGGTTGAGGGGAATGACAATGTAGAGGCTGCTTTGGAGATGTCACATCCATGGTGGATGTAGACGCGCCTCCTTCGAAGAGCTTCCCCGTGACTTTCGATGCGTTAGCTGTGCACTCCACCGCCGGTGTCATTTTTGACCCTCCTTTTGACGCTCCTTTCGTAGATCATGTCTTTGGTTGGAGGGTTCGGTGTGCGACTAAGTACGAAGAGTTATACACCAAGATATGGAAGAAACATGGTCACGTTGCCACCTCCAAGAAGCTTAAAAAGTCGCTCCGCATTAGTCAAACGTGTCAAAGAAGCTTTATCTTCCATCTACGGCATGAGCATCGTGACTGGGCGTACCGTTTCTGAAGAGGTAGTTGCAAACTGGGAGTTCCACCGAGATGTGTTCGTGCAATATGAGTTTAACGCCTCCTGGTTCTGAAGGATTCGCCGAAATCCCGAAGTTGCAAGGTGAAATGATTGATGTTCCATCTATGGACTTCATTACTCGGCAAGAGTGCGTGTCGAGCAATTGTCCCAAGAGTTGAAGCTGAAGCAGACCGCTCTCCAGAATATGAAAGATGCTTTTGCCAAAAAGACCAAATTGTTGCTGGACGACTTCCCTTGAATATTTTATATCTTTCCTTTATTCTTAGGTGTCTTTGAGTGACGTGATGAATTCTTTTCATGGTTTGGTTTCAGGTTTTGAACTAATAGGTGATTGAATTTTGAATCGGTTTATTTTGAGATAGTTTTATGAATGGTTTTTCTGAAAGAGATTTGTTTTAGAAGGAATTTGCATTCTGATTATAAATAACGTGACTATTCTAACGATATACATGACATATGAAGTTGCAAATATCGTGTGAAAAGGAACACGTCTGAGGGGAAAACAAAACATGATGTTCATGGTGATTTGCATCATCGGATCTCTTTCTTAGTGTGGGACACCAAGTCCCCGATGAGGCTCTAAAACTATCTTTCTCGTAAATTTGTTTAATATGACTTACTTGCTCTTCGAAATTCCATCTGCATGAAATTGGATCTTCCTTAGTACCCACTTCAAGAAATTGCACGCGTTAATCTTCGGAGAGAGGAGGCAAATCTTCTGAATTAAGCTTCTTCTGGACAATGCCTTCAGGGCGTTGCATTCACTAGTAAGGTGATGAATAAAGCGGTGATAGTGATAATATCTCGGATCTAGCATCTCCTGATCAGTCGGTTGTCGCCACACAGGGGGCAGCTGGACTTCTCCGTCTCGTATCCATACTTCCAATAATTCTAATACTTTCTTCATCGAGAATGGGAAATGCGGGTATCTTGAGCCAGGCTTTTCTTACATTGACGGATGTTGTTGCGATATCTCCTGTTGAACTTGATATGAAGAACGTTTTGGAGTCGGAGCGCAAGCCTGTGTCAACATGTATGCAGCCCGCTTGGTTGTTCGTCTTTGCTGGGATACTGTTGTTCTCTAGGGCCTGATATCGGCGATGGTTTTACCATTAGGCGGCTGAGTCGAGTATTCCCATCCTCTGTAGTCATGTGACTCTTGTCTGATTTCCCCTTCTTCAGGTAACTCTTCGTTTGGCTGAAAAGTCACTACAGATTTAACGCTTTCGTATTTGACAAGGGTTTTGAGATACAAATCTTCCAAAAGGTTTCATAAGTGGCTCTTTTCCTTTATCCGATAAAGGTTGTGGCATTCCTGACAAGTCCTTTCCTCTGTGGAATTGCTTTGGGTTTCCTTCGTTATCCGAATCATACTGCTCGTCCCTCCTTAGTCCCCTGGTGCGGCCATGCGTTCTTTCTGCATCTTTGCTGGTAAAGACACGACTCCCAGACAAAGACTCAACATTCTTTGCGTCGTCATTTGTGATACTCCCCGGGTAAACACTTACTGAGCCTTCTTGTAATCGAACTGCTATATCATTTAAAAGACGAAATGTCTCACTCTGCCTTCTAGAGATACCAGCTTGGTTCGCTAGGACATCCTCTAGCATCCTGGCCACACTTTCCATGAGGTTTGGATTATTCATGGCCTCCGGATAATTTGACTGGTGAGGATACACTATAGAATGAAAGTTGGACTCAGTTATTAAAAAAAACGAATAGGTTAATAATCGAAACGGACTTAAAATCCACCCTTTCGAAAAAAAAAGAAATTGAATCCTAGTATTGAAGAAATGAAATTGGGAATTTGGAAATTGATATTGCAACCGAGAGATTAATCTCCCACTTGTGGTCGCCAATTGTTTATGGGTGAAAACAAGTTTTCATGGGTTTTTGGTAAATTTGGGTGTGTGTGGATGAGAAACGAATCTAAACCCTAAACAAATGCACTGAATGGGAGTGCTTTTGATTCGAGAGATCAATTTGTACAATTCTGGCCTAAACCAAGAAATGGCCGTTCCAGACTTGCTTCGGTCACAAAATGAAGGAGATGGGGTTGATCTTAGGGAGGGAAGCGAAGAAGGTGTTGAGATTGTGAAGGTGTTGGTACATTTTATGACTTGTATCGAAATGGTGATTTATGGATACTGATGACAACACTTAGTTTTTTTCTGTGTTCGTCTGTGTTGTTTGGAAATAGGCAAAGGACCTATTTATACAAGTCATTGAGCGCAAACCCTCATCTCGTAGGAAGTGGTGGAAGTTGGGTGATGGAGTAGTGGGGTCGTGTGGGTGATTGCACGATCACATCTTAGCCCACTTCCCTCATCATCGCTAACCGTCCATGCCTCCTGACACGTTCTTGTGATGGCGTGTTGCACGCCGCACGCCGTAAACCGCCGAATAATACCCCGGTAAGTATCCCCAATTTGTGACATGTTTGATGTCTCGAATGAGTGGATCGTGGGACCCATCGTATAAAGTAGCATGTGATGCTAAGATAACTAAGGATTTGATATTTATGAAATATCGTGTATGCTCAATGCATGTAATGCATCGCAAACAATCAGCATGTATGAAGCATCGATGTTTTAAAGCCTGACCGAATAAGTTGCGGACCAAGCGTCTTAAAATAGCATCACGTCCAACCATCTTCGAGTGATTGTTTAGAGGCTGCATGGACGAGCTATCTCCCCGGCCGATCACTCCTTGTGGAAGAGTGGCGGATGGAGATCATCGGGATGTCTTCTGGGTCGTCTAGCTTTCAACCTAGGTCTGTCCGACCAAGCTAGCGAAGTTGAACGAACGAGATGGTTTAAGACCCTCATCTGCGACCGTTGATGGAGTTTTAGGGTTTTAGGAGGTGCGCGAGAATCTCTCCTATACTTGACCGAATCCGAGCTTGGGCGCAAGTTTCGGCGGGACCGACCAGGCATGCGTGTAGACGTCCTGCCGGTGTATATGCACATACCTCTTTGTTTCATGGAGGTGCGATCTAGGCCACTCAATTTGACTGACAAAGGTGAGTGGTCAAGATCGATTTGCGGCAGAAATCCATTGCCGCAAAGGATTTGGAATCTGCTCAGCATGCCACTTTCGAGCGCACGTTTCGAGGTCGCCGAGTCCTAGTCTGCCTAGGCCGACCAGCTCCACGCAAAGGTGGGCCCACAGTGATCATTTTGACATGCTTGGGACCTTTTAAGTCTATATCTACACCTTCCGTCTAGGCTAGCGAAGATGGATGGACGCGATCGAACTACGACAGAGATATGTATTGCCGCAAACCCTAATTAGGGTTTTAAAACGATCACGCACGCATGACTTTGGCCAAACAGTTTGGCAAGCTACGCTTCTCCTTTGGAGAGGTCGATCGTGCGGGGCCCACGTTGGGCTGATGGTGAACATGTGTGTACCTGTCCGATGGTCCTAGGCGCGATCTAATCCATCCAATTATGCCGGCTAAGTTGGATGGTTGTGATCGATTTAAGACGCTAGTAGAGCTTCCGCGACCCTTTAAAGCATCACGCCAGCCATGTTTCGAGCAAACGTACATTGCTCTAGGGCATTGCTGTGAGAAGGCCGATCGGGTAGGTGAGAAGTGAGCCCGCCAACGTGTGTGTTAGCGCTTCCCTGATCATTTATGGGATGATATAATCCGTCCAACCATGCCGGTGAAGTTGGACGGTCATGATGATTTTAAGACTGCTTTAAGCAGTCTTGCTCGTTCGAGCCTTCTTCAAGCGTACAAGCCACCTTTACTGGGGATGGCGTTTGACGGCGCCCGAGGGGTGCGGGTGATGTTCGACCGGCTAGGGCATAAGTGGGCCCGCCGGTGGTCATCACGATGATGGCCTACTCTTGCCCGGGGTTTGGCTATGCTTGTTAAATTGCGCGGCCAACTTGTGTGGCCGTGATCGTTTCTGAGACTGATTTGGACAGTCTAGATTTTCCTTAAGGAAATTAAGCATGCTCGATTGGCTAACCAAAGCGCGTCGATGCGAGACTCTCTGTCAGAGAGTGATGTAGCCTGTGTGGGTATTTCATGCATGTCTCAATATTGGCACGGAGATTCATGCTACTCTGCTGAGAGTGAGCACTCAGTCGTCATGTCATGTCAATGATGAGAGTTCGGCTGAGAACACAACATGGAAAATACCAGGCAAATCATGTATTAATTGTTAATGCTAGTAAAATTCACAGAATATTTGGGATTGCTGTTGCACGCACCATTCTGGGTGAATTTTTTATATTTATCGAATTGCTTCAAATAAATAAAGCGAGAGATTTTCTGTGCTCATCGCTTATCAATGGCTTTATCCTTTGCAGGATGTCAGCAGATTAAAATCGGTTTTACAATTTTTAGCCCTGAACTAAAATCCACCATCAACATTAAGTCCCCTGCCTAGCACATAATGGTTGCATTATTGTGGGGTAGGCATAAAATGGTGACGATATACAACGTAAGAAGTCAAGATGAAGGAAGTTTACCTGAGGAGCTCCCACCGACCGGCTATCGTTCATGTAAGCATGCCGTGCGTAACCTTGGAGCCTTGGTGGGACCGGCTTCCTCCTTTGAGAGTTTGAGTAGGAAAGGGAATCCTTCTTCTATTAGAATACCTTAATTGCTGATGTATAAAAGGGGACTTAACCTTTTTTTTTTCTTTTTTTTTATTTTCCTTTCGCTCGGCATGCTTCTCCCGTCCGCAACTTCCGTTGTTGCTGCCGAGTATCGCCGGAGCTGCCACCACTGCCGACACCGCAGGACCTTGCTGCGGCTGCCGTCGTCCGTCTGCCAACGAGGTAGGTGCTTCGTCGTTTTTTTTTTTTTTTTGGTATAAACCCTAATTCTTAGGTAAACCTCTTTGCTCTTGCGAGAACCATTCCGTTGTAGATGAAACTTTGTTTTTGCTCCTTTTTCATCGTTGCATGTAAAACCTAGTCTTAGGTTGGCTTAGACTTCGTGTACATGATCCCACGGATAGAACTCAAATCTCGCTCCTTCTCCCATAGAAAACCGCGCCACAACGCGTGCAAACTCCGAATGAATGTGGGCCCCACCGTGTATGCTTCGATCAAATGTCGGCCTGTTGTGCTCGCTTCGCTCGAACGTGGGCCGCCGTGTGTTTTGCTTCATTCGACGCTAACGTGGGCCCCTCTGTGCTCATGCTCTTCCATGGCCAAGGGAGTATGCTTCACTGGCCGTGGGCACATATTCCACGAAAAGATTTTTTTTTATCTATCGGCTCTGACCATTAACACCCATGTTGTATCGTATGCGTGATTTCTCCCTTAATACGAAGTAATGACTCTTTTTCCATTGTATTTCGTTGTAGTTATTTGAAAATGAACAAAGAGGCTCTTGTTGAGATATCACCTGGGGATAATGTTGTTGCAAAGTCGGGAAGTGTTGACAACTCCAGAGACATGCCGAATATAGATGATGAACTGTTCACCGTGCCTTTTCCGAATGTTAGTAAACATCCTATCCATAAGATAACGCTGCTTTCAAGTTCAGAAAATAAAGAGGTTGCTCCTTCATCTTCTCCAGCATTCGTGATGAGATTCTGCCTTCAGAAGAATGAGTATCCGCCTTCTCCTATTGATTTCAAGGTTTGTCATACTCCACTGAGCTCATATGAAGGATGGATGAGGTGCATGCTGAGCAATGAGCGTATCAAAGATAACTTGACCAAAGCGCAAATCATCGAGGATGTTATGGCGTCTGCAACTCTTCACATTAAGAAAGACACTGCAGGTTTGATCACTTTTATTTCTCGATGGCGCCCTTCCACGCACACGGCCATTTGTAGATGGGGAGAAATGACCATTACCCTGGAAAGCGTAGCCGTGTTGATGAATCTCCCCATTGCTGGAAGTTTTCACTATAAGTTATCTGACGCAGAGAACGCAATCCTCGATGCTATACTTCAAAAGGAGGGAGAGTATGATCAACAGAAAAATGATGTGAAATTCTTTTATACTTGGTAGATGTCTGAGTGGTCTCTTGCAAAACCGAGGCCGGGTCAAAAACTGGATGATGAACTCGGGCGTAGTTGTGTTTGTCCTTGTGGCTGTCTAGAGATATCTTTGACGACGGCTGCTGGGAAGAAGACTATAAGACATGACCTCGTCCCCGTTTGCTATAAAATTGGCGAAAGGTATGGTTCTCCCTTTGGGCGCCTTATTCCTTGGATCATTGTATTCTCATCTGGATGCTTTGGCGATAGACATGTATGCTTCCAACGGATATAAGAAAGTGGAATCGCATATCCACATTGCTTTTCTCCAAGCGTGCTTGTGGGAACATTTCAAACGCTACGCCCCTATCCCTGTAACTTCGCTTTCTGGTTTGTATGGTGGTTCAAGGATACTCCGTTGGCAGAATAGGCGTTCAAAACCCGGGTCGAGACTTGTTGATTTCCTTGATAGCGTGTATGCTATAGACTTCCGTCCGTGGGGACCAGTCCACTCTTCCGTGATTCAACCGGAAACCTCTACTGTCGCCTCTGACATTGTGTTGCACACCGAGGGAAAAACCATGAGCCCTTGAGAAGCTATCTTCCTACGAAGTTGTATGCCAGGATACATTCCAACCTTCTTTGATGAGCTCCTTTATGTGGTTCCTTACAATATTGATAGAGCCTCCCGCCAAATGGGATTTGACCAGGGTGTTCCCTTCCATCGTCCGCCAATGCCTTCGAAAGGTCTTGTCCCGTCTATTCTTAATGCCGACATCTTCACACCGGAGCGAGAGACTTCCATTCTTGCCCATCGGAAGAAAGCCAGCGGTAACTAGCAGTGCGGGGATTTTTGGAGGGAGCAACTGATAACTTTTCGTACGTTCTCGGAAGAGGTTGCGCCTCCCGTGGCGAGCCATCTCCCGAGGTTATGAAGCAAAGACATACGATTGATTCCGCTTCCAAAACGAACCCGAGCTAACACTATTGATAACCGTAGTCCCAGGATGCATGAGCTAGGTCCAAGAGGCAGGCGTGTGGTCCCGTGGTCTTCAATTCTTCTCATATGCAGGTACTTATAACTTCTTCCCTTCAATCCTCCAATTCCACTCATCTTGAACGATCTTCACTAAGGGTCATCCTTATTCGAAATCAGGGGCTCCCGAAAGAGAATGCTTTTACGAGGCTGGCACGCGGTCGCAACGCGACTTTAGAGAATTCTGGCAATACTGAACCTCTTGAAGGTGATGACGAGGATGATGAGGGCTCAGTTCACAATGAAGTAAGCATCTCCATGCGTAGTAGGGAGTTTGACCACAAACCAGAAGATGGGACCATTATAGATGCCAACCTCGAGGTTGAGGGGAATGACAATGTAGAGGCTGCTGGAGATGTCACATCCATGGTGGATGTAGACGCGCCTCCTTCTGAAGAGCTTCCTGTGACTTTCGATGCGTTAGCTGTGCACTCCACCGCTGGTGTCATTTTTGACCCTCCTTTTGACGCTCCTTTCGTAGATCATGTGCTGGTTGGAGGGTTCAGTGTGCCAGCTAAGTACGAAGAGTTATACACCAAGATATGGAAGAAACATGGTCACGTTGCCACCTCCAAGAAGCTTAAAAGTCGCTCCGCATTAGTCAAACGTGTCAAAGAAGCTTTATCTTCCATCTACGGCATGAGCATCGTGACTGGGCGTCTGGTTTCTGAAGAGGTAGTTGCAAACTGGGAGTTCCACCGAGATGTGTTCGTGCAATATGAGTTTAACGCCTCCTGGTTCTGTGAAGGATTCGCCGAAATCCAGAAGTTGCAAGGTGAAATGATTGATGTTCCATCTATGGACTTCATTACTCAGCAAGAGGCAGAAGTCGAGCAATTGTCCCAAGAGTTGAAGCTGAAGCAGACCGCTCTCCAGAATATGAAAGATGCTTTTGCCAAAAAGACCAAATTGTTGCTGGACGACTTCCCTTGAATATTTTATATCTTTCCTTTATTCTTAGGTGTCTTTGAGTGACGTGATGAATTCTTTTCATGGTTTGGTTTCAGGTTTTGAACTAATAGGTGATTGAATTTTGAATCGGTTTATTTTGAGATAGTTTTATGAATGGTTTTTCTGAAAGAGATTTGTTTTAGAAGGAATTTGCATTCTGATTATAAATAACGTGACTATTCTAACGATATACATGACATATGAAGTTGCAAATATCGTGTGAAAAGGAACACGTCTGAGGGGAAAACAAAACATGATGTTCATGGTGATTTGCATCATCGGATCTCTTTCTTAGTGTGGGACACCAAGTCCCCAGAGAGGCTCTAAAACTATCTTTCTCGTAAATTTGTTTAATATGACTTACTTGCTCTTCGAAATTCCATCTCGCATGAAATTAGATCTTCCTTAGTACCCACTTCAAGAAATTGCACGCGTTAATCTTCGGAGAGAGGAGGCAAATCTTCGAATTAAGCTTCTTCCGGGACAATGCCTTCAGGGCGTTGCATTCACTAGTAAGGTGATGAATAAAGCGGTGATAGTGATAATATCTCGGATCTAGCATCTCCGATCGGTCGGTTGTCGCCACACGAGGGGCAGCTGGACTTCTCCGTCTCGTATCCATACTTCCAATAATTCTAATACTTTCTTCATCGAGAATGGGAAATGCGGGTATCTTGAGCCAGGCTTTTCTTACATTGACGGATGTTGTTGCGATATCTCCTGTTGAACTTGATATGAAGAACGTTTTGGAGTCGGAGCGCAAGCCTGTGTCAACATGTATGCAGCCCGCTTGGTTGTTCGTCTTTGCTGGGATACTGTTGTTCTCTAGGGCCTGATATCGGCGATGGTTTTACCATTAGGCGGCTGAGTCGAGTATTCCCATCCTCTGTAGTCATGTGACTCTTGTCTGATTTCCCCTTCTTCAGGTAACTCTTCGTTTGGCTGAAAAGTCACGGCAGATTTAACTGCTTTCTGTACTTCAGCAAGGGTTTTGAGATACAAATCTTCCAGCAAGGTTTCATAAGCTGGCTCTTTTCCTTTATCCGATAAAGGTTGTGGCATTCCTGACAAGTCCTTTCCTCTGTGGAATTGCTTTGGGTTTCCTTCGTTATCCGAATCATACTGCTCGTCCCTCCTTAGTCCCCTGGTGCGGCCATGCGTTCTTTCTGCATCTTTGCTGGTAAAGACACGACTCCCAGACAAAGACTCAACATTCTTTGCGTCGTCATTTGTGATACTCCCCGGGTAAACACTTACTGAGCCTTCTTGTAATCGAACTGCTATATCATTTAAAAGACGAAATGTCTCACTCGCCTTCTAGAGATACCGGCAGTTCGCTAGGACATCCTCTAGCATCCTGGCCACACTTTCCATGAGGTTTGGATTATTCATGGCCTCCGGATAATTTGACTGGTGAGGATACACTATAGAATGAAAGTTGGACTCAGTTATTAAAAAAAACGAATAGGTTAATAATCGAAACGGACTTAAAATCCACCCTTTCGAAAAAAGAAATTGAATCCGGTATTGAAGAAATGAAATTGGGAATTTGGAAATTGATATTGCAACCGAGAGATTAATCTCCCACTGTGGTCGCCAATTGTTTATGGGTGAATACTATTCCGCGGTTTTTGGTAAATTTGGGTGTGTGTGGATGAGAAACGAATCTAAACCCTAAACAAATGCACCGAATGGGAGTGCTTTTGATTCGAGAGATCAATTTGTACAATTCTCGGCCTAAACCAAGAAATGGCCGTTCCGCACTTGCTTCGGTCACAAAATGAAGGAGATGGGGTTGATCTTAGGGAGGGAAGCGAAGAAGGTGTTGAGATTGTGAAGGTGTTGGTGTTTTATGACTTGTATCGTAATGGTGATTTATGGATACCGATGACAACACTTAGTTTTTTTCTCGTGTTCGTCTCTGTGTTGTTTGGAAATAGGCAAAGGACCTATTTATACAAGTCATTGAGCGCAAACCCTCATCTCGTAGGAAGTGGTGGAAGTTGGGTGATGGAGTAGTGGGGTCGTGTGGGTGATTGCACGATCACATCTTAGCCCACTTCCCTCATCATCGCTAACCGTCCATGCCTCCCGACACGTTCTTGTGATGGCGTGTTGCACGCCGCACGCCGTAAACCGCCGAATAATACCCCGGATAAGTATCCCCCAATTTGTGACATGTTTGATGTCTCGAATGAGTGGATCGTGGGACCCATCATAAAAGTAGCATGTGATGCTAAGATAACTAAGGATTTGATATTTATGAAATATCGTGTATGCTCAATGCATGTAATGCATCGCAAACAATCAAAGATGTATGAAGCATCGATGTTTTAAAGCCTTGACCGAATAAGTTGCGGACCAAGCGTCTTAAAATAGCATCACGTCCAACCATCTTCGAGTGATTGTTTAGAGGCTGCATGGACGAGCTATCTCCTGGCCGATCACTCCTTGTGGAAGAGTGGCGGATGGAGATCATCGGGATGTCTTACTGGTCGTCTAGCTTTCAACCTAGGCTGTCCGACCAAGCTAGCGAAGTTGAACGAACGAGATGGTTTAAGACCCTCATCTGCGACCGTTGATGGAGTTTTAGGGTTTTAGGAGGTGCGCGAGAATCTCTCCTATACTTGACCGAATCCGAGCTTGGGCGCAAGTTTCGGCGGGACCGACCAGGCATGCGTGTAGACGTCCTGCCGGTGTATATGCACATACCTCTTTGTTTCATGGAGGTGCGATCTAGGCCACTCAATTTGACTGACAAAGGTGAGTGGTCAAGATCGATTTGCGGCAGAAATCCATTGCCGCAAAGGATTTGGAATCTGCTCAGCATGCCACTTTCGAGCGCACGTTTCGAGGTCGCCGAGTCCTAGTCTGCCTAGGCCGACCAGCTCCACGCAAAGGTGGGCCCACAGTGATCATTTTGACATGCTTGGGACCTTTTAAGTCTATATCTACACCTTCCGTCTAGGCTAGCGAAGATGGATGGACGCGATCGAACTACGACGATATGTATTGCCGCAAACCCTAATTAGGGTTTTAAAACGATCACGCACGCATGACTTTGGCCAAACAGTTTGGCAAGCTACGCTTCTCCTTTGGAGAGGTCGATCGTGCGGGGCCCACGTTGGGCTGATGGTGAACATGTGTGTACCTCCCGATGGTCCTAGGCGCGATCTAATCCATCAAATTATGCCGGCTAAGTTGGATGGTTGTGATCGATTTAAGACACTAGTAGAGCTTCCGCGACCCTTTAAAGCATCACGCCGGCCATGTTTCGAGCAAACGTTCATTGCTCTAGGGCATTCTTTGTGAGAAGGCCGATCGGGTAGGTGAGAAGTGAGCCCGCCAACGTGTGTGTTAGCGCTTCCCGATCATTTATGGGATGATATAATCCGTCCAACCATGCCTGAAGTTGGACGGTCATGATGATTTTAAGACCGCTTTAAGCGCCTTGCTCGCTCGAGCCTTCTTCAAGCAGCGCGACCACCTTACTCTGGGATGGCGTTTGACGGCGCTGGAGGGGTGCGGGTGATGTTCGACCGGCTAGGGCATAAGTGGGCCCGCCGGTGGTCATCACGATGATGGCCTACTCTTGCCGGGGTTTGGCTATGCTTGTTAAATTGCGCGGCCAACTTGTGTGGCCGTGATCGTTTCGAGACCCGATTTGGACAAGTCTAGATTTTCCTTAAGGAAATTAAGCATGCTCGATTGGCTAACCAAAGCGCGTCGATGCGAGACTCTCTGTCAGAGAGTGATGTAGCCTGTGTGGGTATTTCATGCATGTCTCAATATTGGCACGGAGATTCATGCTACTCTGCTGAGAGTGAGCACTCAGTCGTCATGTCATGTCAATGATGAGAGTTCTGCTGAGAACACAACATGGAAAATACCAGGCAAATCATGTATTAATTGTTAATGCTAGTAAAATTCACAGAATATTTGGGATTGCTGTTGCACGCACCATTCTGGGTGAATTTTTTATATTTATCGAATTGCTTAAAATAAATAAAGCGAGAGATTTTCCGTGCTCATCGCTTATCAATGGCTTTATCCTTTGCAGGATGTCAGCAGATTAAAATCGGTTTTACAATTTTTAGCCCTGAACTAAAATCCACCATCAACATTAAGTCCCCTGCCTAGCACATAATGGTTGCATTATTGTGGGGTAGGCATAAAATGGTGACGATATACAACGTAAGAAGTCAAGATGAAGGAAGTTTACCTGAGGAGCTCCCACCGACCGGCTATCGTTCATGTAAGCATGCCGTGCGTGACCTTGGAGCCTTGGTGGGACCGGCTTCCTCCTTTGAGAGTTTGAGCCGGAAAGGGAATCCTTCTTCTATTAGAATACCTTAATTGCTGATGTATAAAAGGGGACTTAACCTTTTTTTTTTTTTTTTTTTTATTTTCCTTTCGCTCGGCATGCTTCTCCCGTCCGCAACTTCCGTTGTTGCTGCCGAGTATCGCCGGAGCTGCCACCACTGCCGACACCGCAGGACCTTGCCGCGGCCGCCGCCGTCCGTCTCGCCAACGAGGTAGGTGCTTCGTCGTTCTTTTTTTTTTTTTGGTATAGACCCTAATTCTTAGGTAAACCTCTTTGCTCTTGCGAGAACCATTCCGTTGTAGATGAAACTTTGTTTTTACTCCTTTTTCATCGTTGCATGTAAAACCTAGTCTTAGGTTGGCTTAGACTTCGTGTACATGATCCTACCTGATAGAACTCGTCTCGCTCCTTCTCCCATAGAAAACCGCGCCACAACGCGTGCAAACCTCGAATGAATGTGGGCCCCACCGTGTATGCTTCGATCAAATGTCGGCCCTGTTGTGCACCGCTCGCTCGAACGTGGGCCGCCGTGTGTTTGCTTCATTCGAACGCTAACGTGGGCCCCTCTGTGCTCATGCTCTTCCATGGCCAAGGGAGTATGCTTCACTGGCTGTGGGCACATATTCCACGAAAAGATTTTTTTTTATCTATCGGCTCCGACCATTAACACCCATGTTGTATCGTATGCGTGATTTCTCCCTTAATACGAAGTAATGACTCTTTTTCCATTGTATTTCGTTGTAGTTATTTGAAAATGAACAAAGAGGCTCTTGTTGAGATATCACCCGGGATAATGTTGTTGCAAAGTCGGGAAGTGTTGACAACTCCAGAGACATGCCGAATATAGATGATGAACTGTTCACCGTGCCTTTTCCGAATGTTAGTAAACATCCTATCCATAAGATAACGCTGCTTTCAAGTTCAGAAAATAAAGAGGTTGCTCCTTCATCTTCTTCAAAGATTCGTGATGAGATTCTCGCCTTCGTAAGAATGAGTATCCGCCTTCTCCTATTGATTTCAAGGTTTGTCATACTCCACTGAGCTCATATGAAGGATGGATGAGGTGCATGCTGAGCAATGAGCGTATCAAAGATAACTTGACCAAAGCGTAAATCATCGAGGATGTTATGGCGTCTGCAACTCTTCACATTTAGAAAGACACTGCAGGTTTGATCACTTTTATTTCTCGATGGCGCCCTTCCACGCACACGGCCATTTGTAGATGGGGAGAAATGACCATTACCCTGGAAAGCGTAGCCGTGTTGATGAATCTCCCCATTGCTGGAAGTTTTCACTATAAGTTATCTGACGCAGAGAACGCAATCCTCGATGCTATACTTCAAAAGGAGGGAGAGTATGATCAACAGAAAAATGATGTGAAATTCTTTTATACTTGGTAGATGTCCGAGTGGTCTCTTGCAAAACCGAGGCCGGGTCAAAACTGGATGATGAACTCAGGCGTAGTTGTGTTTCGTCCTTGTGGTGTCTAGAGATATCTTTGACGACGGCTCCTGGGAAGAAGACTATAAGACATGACCTCGTCCCGTTTGCTATAAAATTGGCGAAAGGTATGGTTCTCCCTTTGGGCGCCTTATTCCTTGGATCATTGTATTCTCATCTGGACGCTTTGGCGATAGACATGTATGCTTCCAACGGATATAAGAAAGTGGAATCGCATATCCACATTGCTTTTCTCCAAGCGTGCTTGTGGGAACATTTCAAACGTTACGCCCCTATCCCCGTAACTTCGCTTTCGGTTTGTATGGTGGTTCAAGGATACTCCGTTGGCGTAATAGGCGTTCAAAACCGGGTCGAGACTTGTTGATTTCCTTGATAGCGTGTATGCTATAGACTTCCGTCCGTGGGGACCAGTCCACTCTTCCGTGATTCAACCTAAACCTCTACTGTCGCCTCGACATTGTGTTGCACACCGAGGAAAAACCATGAGCCCCGGAGAAGCTATCTTCCTACGAAGTTGTATGCCAGATACATTCCAACCTTCTTTGATGAGCTCCTTTATGTGGTTCCTTACAATATTGATAGAGCCTCCCGCCAAATGGGATTTGACCAGGGTGTTCCCTTCCGTCGTCCGCCAATGCCTTCGAAAGGTCTTGTCCCGTCTATTCTTAATGCTGACATCTTCACACCAGAGCAGAGACTTCCATTCCCGCCCATCTAAGAAAGCCAGCAGTAACTAGCAGTGTACGGGGATTTTTGGAGGGAGCAACCTGTTAACTTTTTCGGGACGTTCTCGGAAGAGGTTGCGGCTCCGTGGCGAGCCATCTCCCGAGGTTATGAAGCAAAGACATACGATTGATTCCGCTTCCGGTAAACGAACCAGAGCTAACACTATTGATAACTGTAGTCCCCAGGATGCATGAGCTAGGTCCAAGAGGCAGAGGTGTGGTCCCGTGGTCTTCAATTCTTCTCATATGCAGGTACTTATAACTTCTTCCCTTCAATCCTCCAATTCCACTCATCTTGAACGATCTTCACTAAGGGTCACCCTTATTCGAAATCAGGGGCTCCCGAAAGAGAATGCTTTTACGAGGCTGGCACGCGGTCGCAACGCGACTTTAGAGAATTCTGGCAATACTGAACCTCTTGAAGGTGATGACGAGGATGATGAGGGCTCGATTCACAATGAAGTAAGCATCTCCATGCGTAGTAGGGAGTTTGACCACAAACCGAAGATGGGACCATTATAGATGCCAACCTCGAGGTTGAGGGGAATGACAATGTAGAGGCTGCTGGAGATGTCACATCCATGGTGGATGTAGACGCGCCTCCTTCTGAAGAGCTTCCTGTGACTTTCGATGCGTTAGCTGTGTACTCCACCGCTGGTGTCATTTTTGACCCTCCTTTTGACGCTCCTTTCGTAGATCATGTGCTGGTTGGAGGGTTCAGTGTGCCAGCTAAGTACGAAGAGTTATACATGGTAGGCCTGGAAGATGGGTAAATAATTTGGCCTACATGTAATACCGCAAGTGCACGGTGTCTGTTATGAAGCACGGGGCAAATACGAGTCGAACCACAGAGACTTGTGGTGCCGATAAGTGATCAAGGCTTGCTAGACTGAGTTTCTAAGAAGTGTGTAACATAAATGAGGGTTGTGTCGAAGCGACTGAGTTGTAAAGGTGATACTAAGCTAAGGAATGATAAACAGTGACACTAGGGTCTTCAACTCAACCTTTAACCTACACTATGTCTTCAACTAAAGATGTTGTTCTTGCCTTCATGACAGATAGGGAAGGAGTGTCAATTCTGCCCTGTCTCTAAGGTGTTTCTCCAATAGAAGAATCAATCACAACTAAAGTATATTTCCAAAGTATTACCTGTCTGATTAGAGTACAAATAATCTGAGGATCATAATAATTTTATTAAGCTTGGGTTGCGGTGTAAACAACACAGAGGTAATCAAACTACGAAGTGCATCCATGGCGTTGGTATGCACTCACAGAGCAAAGTGTTATCACACTGAAAGTTAATTCTATCTAGATAATATTCAAGCAATCAAGAACAATACAAGAGCATGAAGAACACAACTTGTAAGCTAGGGTTTCATCTCAAACCCTAGCAACTAAATTAAAACATGAAAAAATGAAATTAAATCTAATTGACAAGATCTGGCTAATCCAAAGGGTGTCTTCTATCAACCCCATTCGGTTCTATTTATACATGCATCAGCCCCAAAATTCCCAAACCCTAATTCATTAAAAATTGAAATTAAATGAATAATAATTCAACCCATACTCTGAATCGTTCTCCTCTTGTCAAATCGTGCTCAGAGAACTCCATGCGTCGGTTGTGGCTAACCCTAGCTCTAGCTTTCTCTAAGTTAGCTTCTAGGGTTGATAGAAGCTAAGGAAGAGAAAACTAGCGCTAGAGAGGTAGAGCAGTGTAGCGGTCGAGTGGTTGTGTGTCGTGAAGGTGGTGGTGAGGGTTCTTTGGTCGGGTGAAGGACGGAGGTGGTGTCTCTAGGAATAGCGAGCTCGTCTCGATGGAGACGGGAGAGAAGAAGGTGAGAGAAGGAGATGAAGAGAATGGTCTGCTCGAGTGGGGGTATAGGGTAGGGTCATTTCGCTGTTGAGCGGGCACAGCGAGAGTTTGATGAGAAGGGCCTAGCGAGCGTAGGATGGAGCTGATGGAGATCTGAACGGCCGAGGATGGTAAGCGGTTTTGGTGTGATCTAGTGTTGCACGGGAGCAGCGATCTTCGATGCACGTGGAGGCAGCGACCGTTGGATGAGGGAGAAAGAAATCTCAACGTCTCAGAAGAGACGGGCTCGGATCCGGGTCGTGGGTAGCTTTAGCCCATGTCTTCCTTGTTGGGTTGCAACTGTTGCGCGCGGGGGCTTCGGCTTTCTGCTCCATAGATGCTTGATTCCAATTCTTCGCTCCTTGGCTTCTCAGATTCTCCGAGCTTTATTTATTACCTAAAAACACAAAATTAATTAATACAAATATTTATTCTTGAAAACAAAGAAAACACAGAATATGGGATAATATCTGATTTCTAAGCGCAAAAGATGAGTAAAATGCCAATAAATAGATGTATAAATATGCACTATTTGGCACTCATCAAATACCCCCAAACCCGAATTTTACTTGTCCTCAAGTGAAACGAAAAATAAGAAATCCTAACTATACCCCGTCGCAGTCTCGAATGCATTTAGCGTATGCACTAAGCCTTTAAACCCCTAGGTGTCCCTAGTGGACGAGTTGTAGTCTCGTGAGGGTTTACAAGAGGTGTACCCACAAAACCTTCTCCAACTTCAGAGTGTAAAAGAGTCTCAAGCCTCCAAGAAGCTATGAGGACATAGAGTTTCGCATGCTAGTAACGTGGTTAGAACTATCGAAGAACGCATTCTCATCCTTAAGTGCCGAGCGAGAAGTAACCATACCATATGAAAGAATTCGATTCGATTGTGATCATAAGCCTCGACTTCGCCTCACTATTAGGGTTTTATGATAATTGCACTCAAAAAGATCGCTTTTTAGTCTCTCATGTGTGCAAAGCAGAGTAAAGAGAGAAATCCCGCACACGTTGTAGGTAAGAAGGATAACCTTCCGAAATAAAATCTGGAGACTCCACGAAGTGTGGACAAAAAGAATCTTTTCCTCGATGATCTCTAAGAAAGGAAAATCAACCATTAGCAAGGGTGGGAGTACTCACTCACTTCTCACCCGATCGGCAATTAATATCACTCTCTCATAAGAACCATAAAACGTCTTCAATCTTCGGTCTTCTGGTCTTCAAATGTTGATGACGAACTTCTAAACTTCACAAAACTTGACAATTTTTAACTTTTCTACTCAAATTCCTTGTTGTTTGGATTTTTCTTTTAAACTCTTCTTTACCATGGTGGTAGCAAAAATAAGAAAATAAACTACAATATTTTTTTGATTTTTGATTTTTTTTTTTTTTTTTTTTTTTTTTTTTTTTTTTTTTTTATTTTTAAGTCAATTTTTCAATAAGTGAAAATAAAAATACAAATACAAATAGTGAAACAACTAACTCCATGGACAAAGGACTTTATCACTCAATTTTTCCACAACTTGTATTGTCTTGATTTTATAAATTTTATTAATTCTCATCCTATTTTCTTTTCTTTTTCTTTGTTGCACATAAACCTTGGACTATATCAATTTTTCTTTCAATATTCTGATTCTGCTCCGGTTGCTGACGATGATGTGTTTCTATGGGCCTTGCTGATTGAGAGAGAGAGTGATGTTAACGGCAAATCGGTATTTAGAAGGAGTTTTCATCTTTAGACGTCACCCTCATGATTGACAAAAACTAGCACTCAAGAGATCAAAAGTAGTGCTGAAAATGGTGTGAAGTTGGGTAGCTCACCATTCCTACCGGAATTTACGTACGGTGACACACACTCTAACAAACTTTTCTAGAAAGTTGCAAAAATTGAAGGTTGGTGCCTCACTTGATGTAAATTGGGTAGTCTCCACTATGGGTGATCACAATTCTACTACCGAATATCTAAACAAAGACCTAATTCGCCCTCCCAGGTATGGTTAAATCCAACTTTAACGCTCTAATCAACTAAGGAACCCGATTGTGTTCTCCCAAGACTTCCAAGTTCGTTATTTCTACGAATCTCTATGTAGACATAGCTAAAAGCATGCTAGTGACTCTAAAATCTCTAAAAGTTGGAGGTTTTTACAAAAAGAGTTTTTGAATTTTTTTTTTTTTTTTTTTTTTTTTAGATAAAAGGTGAAATAAAAGACTAAAAACTCTAAATGTAAATGCACCCCCAAACCTAAATCAAACATTGTCCTCAATGTGTCACAGATAGGAAAAATTTAAACAGTCACGTACCACGAGAACTATGCTGATAAGATAAAAGGGAAGAGATTACCGGTATGTCGGCGGGAGCAAGGTTGAGCTTCATTCGTCAAGGCTAGAATCCAACATTCTCAACGGAGATCATATCGGATTAGCATAATATATGTGCAAGAAGACTCAACCAAGCAAGAAAAGAAAAATTTAACAAGTCCTACCGGATATATACAATGAAAATGCACCATAAACTAACAATCTAAAGAGTTGAGGATCAACCCAATAGAAAATATATACAAACATCAACAGACCTTACACAGATATAACAAGAGAGTGCAAGTAAGACTGCAAATGGGAATGAGTTTCCCCAAACCTAAACTTGTGAACAGGTGTGTTTGAAAGCACAAAATCTTGCAATTTTAACGGTACATCATGCAAAAGGTCTAACTCAAAATGAGTTTTGCTAAGAAAAAGCAGACATACATATTCCAACTGTGGCTCCTTAAGAGTGTTATACTTGATGCAAAATAGTCCAAGAGGACTTGGAAAGCACAAAGTTCTAGGCCTAAGTTAGGCATTTTCAGAAAAGTTGGTTTTGCAATTTTGTGACAAACAACACCTAGGTTTGGTGGAGGAGTTTCAATTTGTGACTCAGGAGAGAGGTTAGGTACATCTAAGTTGTTTTCATTTTTAAAATCATTTGTACCATCACACACTTTCCCAAAGTCAAAAGAGGGTAAATCATGTTCACTTTCACAGGCCAATTCCACAGGATCCATATCAACATCACATGCATGAATATCAGAAGAAGCATCATTCATAGGGTTCACAGAAGAGACAATTAATGTCTCTGAACCTAAAGATTCTACTACATTTTCAAAATATACATGCTCTTCATATTCATCATCATCATCATCATCATCATAGCACAAATGCATTTCCATAACATTCATTTCATCTCGAAGTTCCTCCCTTTCCTCATTTAGTGCATCACAGATTTGACTCAATTTGAGTTCTAAGCTCGCAAACCTTTGGTCGAGTTGACTTTTGATATTGCTCAAGGTTTTGCTCAAGGTTTTGACTAAATTCAAGAAGTTCATTATGTTGTTCAATGAAAGGAGAGTTTTCACTAGTGGGTATGCATTCCTCATATGGATATTCATTGTATGGTTGTGCATGAGGTTCACTAGAGAAGGGAAATTCGGACATGTTGCTATATGGATGGTCATGCATTGCATTCATTTCAAGCCTAGCATTTTGCTCCATGAGTGTATCCATTATTGATTGCAAACTAGGAGTTAGGGAGTATAAAATTGTTCATCTCCCCATTGTGGTGAATGATGCATGTGTGCGGGTTGATTATGGTCCCAATAATCACTTCTAGACACTTCGTACATTGGATTATCATGGTTTTCCCTAGACTGTCTAAAAGCATGCAAAATATAACAAGACTCAGCAGGTGGTCTAAGCCACCACATAAGGTGCAAGCATGCATTTCATATTGCATAGGGGAATTAGATTTGACAGATCGCTCATGTGATTGCCTTTCTAAGGCAGATGGTCGAGCCTCTAATTGATCTAAAAATGATGACTGGGTATAAGAAAAGTGTTCATTTTCAACCTGTGGTGGATGATGTATGTGATCATAATGATTAGGGTATGTGAGATCAGGGCCTTGAGAAGGCCCATAAAATTCCCTAAAGTCACTATGGTATATGGGGTGTTCATCCTTTGAAAGGTGCCCGTAAGCAAGCTCTCTAAGGGATTTGTTTGTTCCATCCCCAGATGCAGACCAAAATCCTGACATGGTCTAGCTCTCAAATTGAACTCAAAGCCCAGTGAAGTGGACTAAGTTTGGTTTATTGGGTTTCATTTGGTTTGTTGGGAAAGTTTGGTTTATTTGGGAAGCCCAGGTTGCTGTGGGCTCAATTTGAGTTTTGGTTTGTTTGGGATTTGGCTGTTAGAAGCCCAAAATTTTTTGAATCTGCATGCCCGGTTGTGTTGAAAAAATGTAACCCGAGAGGATATGGGCTCGGTGTGTGTAATAAGCCCAGGAGATGGTTAGGTTCAGTTGTGTGCACACAGCCCAAATATGAAGGTTGGTTATGTGGGCAGCCTAGTGATGTTGTGGGCTCGGTTGTTTGCAAAGCCCAGTTGATGGCTAGAAACAGAGCCCGGGTATACAAGTGCAAGCTATGTGGGCTTCATTTGCCCCTGTTTGTGAGTTTCTGTTTACCCGTGAGTGTGTGCGAGGTTTTTGCAGAGAAGAGCAATGCAATGCAATGCAACTCACGAAAAATGTTGCAAAGACCGGTTAGGCTAAGCAAAGATTGAGTTGCATGTGCTTTGTGCACAAAGCCACGTAAATTGCGGGTCGTCAGATGGTTACTGACCAAGCTCGGGGTTTGCTCAAACTTGTAGCTTCAGGGGCTAGCAAGTTAACAAGAGTAGAGCAATATTCTTGGGTGAGCTCGGGTTTTGCACAAAATGTTGGCAAAACAACAACTCAACCAAAGAATTGTAAAGGGCAATCAATTCCAGAGAATAAGAATACTCATGCAATTCCACGCAGGGGCTTGGAGAATAACTTCACGAGGCTAGCACATTCGGGGTTGTGCTTAGCAGGGTCTTACTGAGAGGCACACGAGTCACAAAACACACAATAAAGATTGGCAGCTCACACAAGCTCAAGCGCAAGGTTATGTGCTAAGATTAATCGGCCAAGTTGCAACAAAGCCCCACAAGCTTCAAATGGGGTTGCACAGTCAATGCTCGGGTCAACAAAGCTCGGCGGGTTCAGCGGGCAATAAAATTACATTTCGGTGGTCGTGGTTATCAACCGACAAGCCAAGCTTGCACCTTACACACACCACAAGACAAGCCAAGATTCACAAATGCACGGTTTGGCTAACCTCAAGTCTTGAGTTTTTTTCCCTTGCCTTCCTTCCTTTGGCTTGCACAGAAGAAAGCTCAAGCACGGCCAAGACTAAGTCTGCGCCTTTCCTTGTCTCTCTCGCCTTTTGGTTTGTCTCACCTGCTCCTCAAGAACACGGGGGTACCTGCTCTAACTCAATGAAGATTTTCGGTTCTCAAAAGTGTGCGGCTACAAAATGGAATGAATACTTGCAAATGCAATCTGAAATTTACTTGACCGAAAGGGAAGGGTGTGCACAAGATGAGGAAACGCATGCGGCTAAGGTAGTGAATGCAACTACAGGTGAGAATGCAAATAATCGAGATGAAATGCAAGAGATAAAAGTTACGCTAACAAATGACTCATCAAGCTAAAGATTACAATGTAAATAACAACAATGCAAATAATGAGATGAGAAAAAAAAAAAAAAATGCAATGCGAAATATAAAATGATTAACTAAGTTACGTATGCAAAGCTACAAAAAAAAAATGAAACTAAGTTATACTAAGACAGATTAACAAAAAGAATGCAAGTGAAACTAAGTTATAGACAGATGCTAAAATTTCAAAGCTAAAAGCAAAAATCAAGGTGAATATGTACAGGAGGATATGAACTCAGTAAAGACAAGCACAAAAATCAGCAAGGCACGCGCCAGTTCCCCGGCAGCGGCGCCAAAAACTTGGTAGGCCTGGAAGATGGGTAAATAATTTGGCCTACATGTAATACCGCAAGTGCACGGTGTCTGTTATGAAGCACGGGGCAAATACGAGTCGAACCACAGAGACTTGTGGTGCCGATAAGTGATCAAGGCTTGCTAGACTGAGTTTCTAAGAAGTGTGTACCATAAATGAGGGTTGTGTCGGGCGACTGAGTTGTAAAGGTGATACTAAGCTAAGGAATGATAAACAAAGTGAAACTAGGGTCTTCAACTCAACCTTTAACCTACACTATGTCTTCAACTAAAGATGTTGTTCTTGCCTTCATGACAGAGATAGGGTAGGAGTGTCAATTCTGCCCGTCTCTAAGGTGTTTCTCCATTTGACAGATTAATCACAACTAAGTTTATTTCCCAAGTATTACCCTGTCTGATTAAAGTACAAATAATCCGAGGATCATAATAATTTTATTAAGCTTGGGTTGCGGTGTAAACAACACGAGGTAATCAAACTACAAAGTGCATCCATGGCGTTGGTATGCACTGTGAGAGCAAAGTGTTATCACACTGAAGTTAATTCTATCTAGATAATATTCAAGCAATCAAGAACAATACAAGAGCATGAAGAACACAGTTGTAAGCTAGGGTTTCATCTCAAACCCTAGCAACTAAATTAAAACATGAAAAACAATATTAAATCTAATTGACAAAGACTGGCTAATCCGGGCGTGTCTTCTATCAACCCCATTCGGTTCTATTTATACATGCATCAGCCCAAAAATTCCCAAACCCTAATTCATTAAAAATTGAAATTAAATGAATAATAATTCAACCCATACTCCGAATCGTTCTCCTCTTGTCAAATCGTGCTCGAGAGAACTCCATGCGTCGGTTGTGGCTAACCCTAGCTCTAGCTTTCTCTAAGTTAGCTTCTAGGGTTGATAGAAGCTAAGGAAGAGAAAACTAGCGCTAGAGAGGTAGAGCGAGGTAGCGGTCGAGTGGTTGTGTGTCGTGTGAAGGTGGTGGTGAGGGTTGCTTGGTCGGGTGAAGGACGGAGGTGGTGTCTCGTGGAATAGCGAGCTCGCTCCGATGGAGACGGAGAGAAGAAGGTGAGAGAAGGAGATGAAGAGAATGGTCTCGCTCGAGTGGGGGTATAGGGTAGGGTCATTTCGGCGTTGAGCGGGCACAGCGAGAGTTTGATGAGAAGGGCCTAGCGAGCGTAGGATGGAGCTGATGGAGATCTGAACGGCCGAGGATGGTAAGCGGTTTTGGTGTGATCTAGTGTTGCACGGGAGCAGCGATCTTCGATGCACGTGGAGGCAGCGACCGTTGGATGAGGGAGAAAGAAATCTCAACGTCTCATAAGAGACGGGCTCGGATCCGGGTCGTGGGTAGCTTTAGCCCATGTCTTCCTTGTTGGGTTGCAAGCTTGTTACTGCAATGGGGCTTCGACTTCTGCTCCATAGATGCTTGATTCCAATTCTTCGCTCCTTGGCTTCTCAGATTCTCCGAGCTTTATTTATTACCTAAAAACACAAAATTAATTAATACAAATATTTATTCTTGAAAACAAAGAAAACACAGAATATGGGATAATATCTGATTTCTAAGCGCAAAAGATGAGTAAAATGCCAATAAATAGATGTATAAATATGCACTATTTGGCACTCATCAATACACCAAGATATGGAAGAAACATGGTCACGTTGCCACCTCCAAGAAGCTTAAAAGTCGCTCCGCATTAGTCAAACGTGTCGAAGAAGCTTTATCTTCCATCTACGGCATGAGCATCGTGGATCGGGCGTACCGTTTCTGAAGAGGTAGTTGCAAACTGGGAGTTCCACCGAGATGTGTTTGTGCAATATGAGTTTAACGCCTCCTGGTTCTGTGAAGGATTCGCCGAAATCCAGAAGTTGCAAGGTGAAATGATTGATGTTCCATCTATGGACTTCATTACTCGACAAGAGGCGTAAGTCGAGCAATTGTCCCAAGAGTTGAAGCTGAAGTAGACCGCTCTCCAGAATATGAAAGATGCTTTTGCCAAAAAGACCAAATTGTTGCTGGACGACTTCCCTTGAATATTTTATATCTTTCCTTTATTCTTAGGTGTCTTTGAGTGACGTGATGAATTCTTTTCATGGTTTGGTTTCAGGTTTTGAACTAATAGGTGATTGAATTTTGAATCGGTTTATTTTGAGATAGTTTTATGAATGGTTTTTCTGAAAGAGATTTGTTTTAGAAGGAATTTGCATTCTGATTATAAATAACGTGACTATTCTAACGATATACATGACATATGAAGTTGCAAATATCGTGTGAAAAGGAACACGTCTGAGGGGAAAACAAAACATGATGTTCATGGTGATTTGCATCATCGGATCTCTTTCTTAGTGTGGGACACCAAGTCCCCAGTAGGCTCTAAAACTATCTTTCTCGTAAATTTGTTTAATATGACTTACTTGCTCTTCGAAATTCCATCTGCATGAAATTGGATCTTCCTTAGTACCCACTTCAAGAAATTGCACGCGTTAATCTTCGGAGAGAGGAGGCAAATCTTCTGAATTAAGCTTCTTCTGGACAATGCCTTCAGGGCGTTGCATTCACTAGTAAGGTGATGAATAAAGCGGTGATAGTGATAATATCTCGGATCTAGCATCTCCTGATCAGTCGGTTGTCGCCACACAGGGGGCAGCTGGACTTCTCCGTCTCGTATCCATACTTCCAATAATTCTAATACTTTCTTCATCGAGAATGGGAAATGCGGGTATCTTGAGCCAGGCTTTTCTTACATTGACGGATGTTGTTGCGATATCTCCTGTTGAACTTGATATGAAGAATGTTTTGGAGTCGGAGCGCAAGCCTGTGTCAACATGTATGCAGCCCGCTTGGTTGTTCGTCTTTCTTTGGGATACTTGTTGTTCTCTAGGGCTTGATATCGGCGATGGTTTTACCATTAGGCGGCTGAGTCGAGTATTCCCATCCTCTGTAGTCATGTGACTCTTGTCTGATTTCCCCTTCTTCAGGTAACTCTTCGTTTGGCTGAAAAGTCACGGCAGATTTAACTGCTTTCTGTACTTCAGCAAGGGTTTTGAGATACAAATCTTCCAGCAAGGTTTCATAAGCTGGCTCTTTTCCTTTATCCGATAAAGGTTGTGGCATTCCTGACAAGTCCTTTCCTCTGTGGAATTGCTTTGGGTTTCCTTCGTTATCCGAATCATACTGCTCGTCCCTCCTTAGTCCCCTGGTGCGGCCATGCGTTCTTTCTGCATCTTTGCTGGTAAAGACACGACTCCCAGACAAAGACTCAACATTCTTTGCGTCGTCATTTGTGATACTCCCCGGGTAAACACTTACTGAGCCTTCTTGTAATCGAACTGCTATATCATTTAAAAGACGAAATGTCTCACTCTGCCTTCTAGAGATACCAACTTGGTTCGCTAGGACATCCTCTAGCATCCTGGCCACACTTTCCATGAGGTTTGGATTATTCATGGCCTCCGGATAATTTGACTGGTGAGGATACACTATAGAATGAAATTTGGACTCAGTTATTAAAAAAAAACGAATAGGTTAATAATCGAAACGGACTTAAAATCCACCCCTTCGAAAAAAGAAATTGAATCCGGTATTGAAGAAATGAAATTGGGAATTTGGAAATTGATATTGCAACCGAGAGATTAATCTCCCACTGTGGTCGCCAATTGTTTATGGGTGAAAACTGTTTCTGCGGTTTTTGGTAAATTTGGGTGTGTGTGGATGAGAAACGAATCTAAACCCTAAACAAATGCACTGAATGGGAGTGCTTTTGATTCGAGAGATCAATTTGTACAATTCTGGCCTAAACCAAGAAATGGCCGTTCCAGACTTGCTTCGGTCACAAAATGAAGGAGATGGGGTTGATCTTAGGGAGGGAAGCGAAGAAGGTGTTGAGATTGTGAAGGTGTTGGCTGTTTATGACTTGTATCAGAATGGTGATTTATGGATACTGATGACAACACTTAGTTTTTTTCTGTGTTCGTCTGTGTTGTTTGGAAATAGGCAAAGGACCTATTTATACAAGTCATTAAGCGCAAACCCTCATCTCGTAGGAAGTGGTGGAAGTTGGGTGATGGAGTAGTGGGGTCGTGTGGGTGATTGCACGATCACGTCTTAGCCCACTTCCCTCATCATCGCTAACCGTCCATGCCTCCTGACACGTTCTTGTGATGGCGTGTTGCACGCTGCACGCTGTAAACCGCCAGAATAATACCCCAGTAAGTATCCCCCAATTTGTGACATGTTTGATGTCTCGAATGAGTGGATCGTGGGACCCACTGTATAAAGTAGCATGTGATGCTAAGATAACTAAGGATTTGATATTTATGAAATATCGTGTATGCTCAATGCATGTAATGCATCGCAAACAATCAGCATGTATGAAGCATCGATGTTTTAAAGCCTGACCGAATAAGTTGCGGACCAAGCGTCTTAAAATAGCATCACGTCCAACCATCTTCGAGTGATTGTTTAGAGGCTGCATGGACGAGCTATCTCCTAGCCGATCACTCCTTGTAGAAGAGTGGCGGATGGAGATCATCGGGATGTCTTACTGGTCGTCTAGCTTTCAACCTAGGCTGTCCGACCAAGCTAGCGAAGTTGAACGAACGATATGGTTTAAGACCCTCATCTGCGACCGTTGATGGAGTTTTAGGGTTTTAGGAGGTGCGCGAGCATCTCTCCTATACTTGACCGAATCCGAGCTTGGGCACAAGTTTCGGTGGGACCGACCAGGCATGCGTGTAGACGTCCTGCCGGTGTATATGCACATACCTCTTTGTTTCATGGAGGTGCGATCTAGGCCACTCAATTTGACTGACAAAGGTGAGTGGTCAAGATCGATTTGCGGCAGAAATCCATTGCCGCAAAGGATTTGGAATCTGCTCAGCATGCCACTTTCGAGCGCACGTTTCGAGGTCGCCGAGTCCTAGTCTGCCTAGGCCGACCAGCTCCACGCAAAGGTGGGCCCACAGTGATCATTTTGACATGCTTGGGACCTTTTAAGTCTATATCTACACCTTCCGTCTAGGCTAGCGAAGATGGATGGACGCGATCGAACTACGACGTATATGTATTGCCGCAAACCCTAATTAGGGTTTTAAAACGATCACGCACGCATGACTTTGGCCAAACAGTTTGGCAAGCTACGCTTCTCCTTTGGAGAGGTCGATCGTGCGGGGCCCACGTTGGGCTGATGGTGAACATGTGTGTACCTGTCCGATGGTCCTAGGCGCGATCTAATCCATCCAATTATGCCGGCTAAGTTGGATGGTTGTGATCGATTTAAGACACTAGTAGAGCTTCCGCGACCCTTTAAAGCATCACGACAGCCATGTTTCGAGCAAACGTTCATTGCTCTAGGGCATTGCTGTGAGAAGGCCGATCAGGTAGATGAGAAGTGGGCCCGCCAACATGTGCGTTAGCGCTTCCCTAATAATTCATGGGATGATATAATCCGTCAAACCATGTTGGTGAAGTTGGACGGTAATGATGATTTTAAGACTGCTATAAGTAGTCTTGCCCGTTCGAGCCTTCTCCAAGCAGTGCAACCACCTTACTCTGGGATGGCGTTTGACGGCGCTGGAGGGGTTCGGGTGATGTTCGACCGGCTAGGGCATAAGTGGGCCCTCTGGTGGTCATAACGAAGATGGCCTATTCTTTCCAGGGTTTGGCTAGGCTTGTTAATTTGCGCGGCCAACTTGTGTGGACGTGATCGTTTCTGAGACTGATTTGGACAGTCTAGATTTTCCTTAAGGAAATTAAGCATGCTCGATCGGCTAACCAAAGCGCGTCCATACGAGAATCTCTGTCAGAGAGTGATGTAGCCTGTGTGGGTATTTCATGCATGTCTCAATATTGGCACGGAGATTCATGCTACTCTGCGGAGAGTGAGCACTCAGTCGTCATGTCATGTCAATGATGAGAGTTCGGCTGAGAACACAGCATGGAAAATACCAGGCAAATCATGCATTAATTGTCAATGCTAGTAAAATTCACAGAATATTAGGGATTGCTGTTGCACGCACCATTCTGGGTGAATTTTGTATATTTATCGAATTGCTTCAAATAAATAAAGCGAGAGATTTTCTGTGCTCATCGCTTATCAAATGGCTTTATCTTTTGTAGGATGTCAGCATATTAAAATCGGTTTTACAATTTTATCCCTGAACTAAAATCCACCATCAACACCGCTCATAACTTGTTTATGTATCTTGGTAAAACTATTCACAAGGCCTGACTTTTGTATTGGTATGACTTTTATTAGTGAAACCGATCTTAAGTAATCACCTGAGATGGTATGATCGATTTATTGTAATTGATATGACCAACTCTAGACATTGGGGAAACGATCCTAGTAAGAGGTGAAACCGATCACAAAAGGAGAATCGATCCTTGTAAGAGGTGCAACAAGTTTCTAGTTATTGGGAACCGATACTATGAACATGGTAACACGTTTTTAGTTATTTGGAACCAATCCTATGGACATGTTCACCAAATACAAGTTAGATACCATATATATGTGGGAACCGATCCTAGTACCTAGTCAACCAAGTTTTGGTAACTAGCGTGACTAATTCTAGTACCCACATGGAGGTATAACCGAAACTTGTTTTGGTAGAACTGTGAAACCCATGATTGGTGATTTAGTGTTCTTAATCAATCACATAGTTCTTGGAAGTCCGATGAACCAATTCTAAACTTGTTTGGAAGTGTGGCAAATCGGTTCCAAGATTGTAAATATGAAAAAGGATTTACAAAGTAAAGATGTCGACACACTTTAAACATGTGCATTAACGTTTATCTTTTATTGTTCAAAGATATTCCTTAATAGCTAAAGGAGAATCCCGGACCGAAATAAATTGAGAATCTTTTAATTAAGGTTTTTAGTTTTATATGTTTTTAATTTCCAGCAATTAAAATGCATATCTTTAGAAAATAAAAATTGGTAATGTGAATTTACTAATTGGAGATTTTCTACTGAGATTTCGGTCAATATTTGGACAAAGCATTTCCAAGAATTATGGAAACCGAATTTGGAAATATATTGCATATCTTGAGAATATTTTCGGTTTTGGAAATTCCTTGGTGTCCAAACTTACTTGGTCTATAAATATTGAAGTTTGCATATCAAGCAAACTAATCCTCAGAGCCAACAAAACTACCTTGTTGTGTTGTTACTGGTGGAGCCATCTATTCGGAGAGGAAAGTAACCTAGCTAATTAGGCGAAATCTCTTACGACCGCTCGTTTTAAAGACTTCTTTGGGATTGGGAAGCTCTACGAGAACCGTTGGTGGGAAACTAGATAATTGCAGTTTATTATTAGTTTTCAATTGATTTGATTGACTAACGGTTGTTGAACTTTAATTGCACCTAGTTTGTTTATGCTTGAGAATCTTCTCTTCTGATATAAGATTCACTCAAACTAGATCGAAGTTTCGACGAGGATCTTTAAACTATTTGTAGATCTAAAGACGTCTTGTGATAATCCATTGTTAACAGACTCCGTTCGTGTGTGATTGATCACCGGAGATTCAAGTTGATTGTGTGCAGGTGTTTATTGAAGATCTAAGAAGATTTGAAGACGAAGAAGATTTCTGATTTGGGTTCATAATCTTTGGTGTGCACAAAACTTGATCGGCTGGAAAAGGATCCAACTATAATCGATTTATCTTTGTGATAAATTTTATTGATTAGTTGAGTAGATTGGCATCAATACAATTCTTTGTGATTCAAAGTATTGATTGCATAATCTTAACAATTACTTAGGTAATTGTTGAAAAGATAGATCTAAGGACCTGACAAAGGAGTTTATTGGGATAAACGGAAGAGCCTTTTGTTAAACTCATAGCACTTGATTGAAAAGAGTTGTTACTGAACAGATTTGTTGTTCCTTTACTGTTTGGAATACGAACCAAAGGAATTGTTCCAAGTGCGTGACTTATTGCAAGTTGGAGGCGCAGGGATACATACGGAACTAGGTGAACTATAGGTTTAGTTTCTTGGTCTCAACTATACGAAGTTGGTTTAGATTTTGTATAGCGGATTAATCCTGAGAGTATTCTATTCTGGACAAGGTCCCGGGGTTTTTCTGCATTTGCGGTTTCCTCGTTAACAAAATCTTGCCGTGTCTTTTAATTTTCTTTTTCCGCAATTATAATTATTTTATTATAATTAGAAGTAAAATACATAAACGTTAATTCCTATTTACTTGATAGCAATCCTATTGTGTTTAGTTAAGTCTGAACCTATTATCAAGTAAACATACTTCGTTGTTGTATTTTCTCGATCTTGTATCCATAGTCAATCACACAAGTTATCTTGTTGTCGTATTGTCTCGATCTCATATCCATAGACGATCACATGAAGTGTGAACCGATTAGTTATATTATCTTGACTCAGTCCATAGACAATCACTTTCGGAGAAAGGACTTCTAAGTGGAAAAGTTTTAGATTGAGGTGTATTTGGGTACCCTCATCTTTTCAATTGGTATCAGAGCATGCAAACACGAAAAGATCTAACAATCTGTGTTTGATGAGATCCAACCTATAAGACATGAGTCAAAGTAGAGTTAAGTGAGAGCGAAAACTAAAGAAAGACTCAATTAACGTGTCACAAGATATGTGCTCAAAAGGAGATTGTTCTTCAATTTCAGGTTGATCAATTGATGATGTCTCTAACGAGATATCTTTGAGTTTTATACATGAGACTTCTGATGAAAGATCAAGTGTAAAGCAAACAATTTCTTATTTGTTTTAATGATCTTCTTTAAGCACTTGAAAGAGAACGAGATTTAACTTTAAAGTTTGAAAATCTCGATGAAGAGCATAACTTGCTGAAAGAAAAATTCTCACAACAAATACAAAGTCTTAAAGACAAAATATGTGCTAGTCTTTCTCAAGATGAGAAAGATCGTAATGCGGCTCTTGAAAAAGTACATTTGTTGGAAGAGAAACTTACTGAATCTGATGCAAGGATTAACTCTCCACAAAAGAACTTTGAAGAGAAAGAAGGAGAATATTTCACACGAGAAAAACGCCTTGAGGCTGATCTAGCTAGTGCTCTTGATAAAATCAAGACGTTGGAAGAAGAAAATTTGGACCTTAAAAAGTTCAATGTTAGCTCAAACAATTTAACCTCAATGTTAGAAGCAAGTAGAAATCATCGTGATACATGAGGATTGGGCTATAAGGGAATAAATGCTTCACGTATTTGCAAAGAGGTAAAATTTGTTAAAGCTACAAATTCTTCTAAACCAAAGGCTTCCACTGATGTAAAAGATGCTCATAAAAAAGGAAAACCAGTCAAGCCTAAGAATCATGTTCAACCATACTCTTCAAGAACGACAATCAAGGAGAGCACTTCTGCTAATGTCAAGAAAGCAACAAAGTTGAACAAAGATAAGAAGAAGAAGAAGAGGAAGAAGAAGAAGAAGAAGAAGAAGAAGAAGAAGAAGAAGAAGAAGAAGAAGAAGAAAAATCGTCGAGCTCTAATGCAAGAGGATCCACAAAAAGGTAACATTAAAACTCAGACTTCGTATGTTACTAAGCATTGTTGTTATTGTGGTAATAAAGGGCATGTGGAATGGGGATGCAATATTCGTAAGATAAAAGATACACTTTCTTTCGTATCAAACGAATTGGCTAAGATTGCTCCCAAAGGAACTCGGATCGATATTGTCCAAAGTTTAGGCAAAAGAATTATTATAATGATAGTTCAAATCGCTCGACAAGGTCATCTTATAAAAGACCCTAATATAGAAAGAGAGATGACTTTGTAAATGCTAAGACAAGATCTAATGTTCCAAATTGGAGAAAGTTGTTTCACAAATTATTCAAAAGGACAATCGTCCTAATGGTATGAAGTAGAAAGCTTCTCCTGCGAAACCCTCCTCTAAATGGGTCCCAAAATCCTCCATAACCAAAAAGGGACCAAAAGTTAGTCACAAGAATAACTCTCAGCTGTTAGTTGTTGGTGACAAATATTACAAGAGTTTTTTTGAAAGACTAAACAGAGACATCATATCTGAATTCTCTTGTAGTAGTGGATGTTGTGATAATGACCCTCTTTATCACAAGTCAAATAAGGAAAACAAGAGATGGAACAAGAGAAAACAAACCAAGCAAGAGGTCAAGAATGATGATTCTGTCTTAGTCACTCGTGACGAACAAGACAAGGCTCAACTTAACACAACCGAGTTGTGTTAGAATGTGCATGCTCACCTTGGTGTTCAATCTTTTGAAAGGTGAGGAAGCACATGAAAACTGAGCACATGATCTCTCGGTTATTATATGACTAATTAACATCTTTAGGGAGATTTCTTTTCTTCTATACTCATACTTTCTCTATCTATATTTGAGCTTTTGATAGAGACGGTAATTTTGAGTTTATGATGTTGATATCTACTGATCATATATGTGTAGCTCTTGTTCATACGGTTAAAACGAGCCAAAAATCACTGAATTCGGACATCATATGCAAAAGTTATGCCAAAAACAGTTTAGTATTGTGATCCTTCACCAGTTACATATGGTAACCGATGCTAGTGAGAGGTGCAATACGAAGGAGTGTAAAACTGTTTTGCCTATAATTTCTTCGTTCGAACTCGGAATGACCTCATTCTTTTTGCGTTGGTTTCGTAATTCAATTCCATACAAGATTGAGATAACTGCAATACTTGATTCTTTGTTGAATATTTATTGTGTATTGCATTTGGATTTATGAGATGTCTGATTTTGGTTTTCATAACCTTAATATTCGATCTCATATGATGATGTGAACCCTTATAGTTTGAGTGACTTTTTGATTTAGCGGGATTGAGTTCTAGCCCATGTTGGTAGGCTTTATCAAAGGATCATGAGGGGTTCTGATTGAAACAATATGTGAAAAAGTCACAATATGTTGAATCGTTTGGTTTAGCATAAAAACATATGTGTTTCAACGGTTTTCAACTTTTGCATTGCATAAGTTAAAACCGGTTTTCAACCTTTCTCTGGTAAAGGTTGGTTGTTGTTGTTCTTTTGTCTTGCAAGAGGATGACAACATAGTGATATTTTGGTATCAATTCTCCTGGAAAGATGCAAACATTAATAGAGAAGAGGATGCGAAACTTGAGGTAACGAATTTGTTAGTTAATCGTTTTCTTGTTTAAGAAAAGCCTGAGTTTATTGCATATGTTTATTGCTTTTGCTTAACAAAATTTCGGTACAATTGATGTTTATTCCATTATCTGTGTATGGATGTGTGTGTGAATCAATTGTTTCCGGCTAAGAAAAACTATTGTTATCTTTCGTTATTGTTTGGTATCAATTGTTTAGGCTTACAAAATTTCGGTGCAATTAAGGTACTTTAATGTCTATGTTGTTTCAATTGCTTCCGGTAGAGGTAAATAATTATGCAGGTTGATTTATTTGGTTTGTATGAATTGTTTATGGCTTAACAAAAGAAAAAGGTTTTCGGGATGAATTGTTTAGTCCAATTTGATTCCGGATAAGAGAAACTAAGTTAATTCTGATCTTAGTTAGACTTATCAAAGTGGAGGTTTTGGTTATTCAAGTCTAATCGAAGGCCTTAACAAGAAATGCTAGTTAACTAACCTAGTACTTGTATTGTTTAAAAGTGAAAGGTCCAAGTTATTATTTGGATAATTAGAACCCGATGATAAAAATAGAGTTAATTCTGATCTTTATTTTGGTCTTATCGAACAAGCGATTGTATTCGTGAAATCGGTTTAGCAAAGGAACTAAGGTGCTTAGTCGATTTTTGGTTTGCTAAACTGTTAGGGAAAACTACTTCGGGCAATTATTTCCTTGGTAACATATCAAAACAAAATTACTTTGTAGTTTCGTTTTTGATATTGGTTATCAAAAATGGTGTGTGGAACCCTCGTGCTTAACTCTTATAGGTTGCAAGTCTTTTTAGATTTGTAAGATCCTTTCGGTTTGTTCTTTTATTTGCTTGTACCTTTGTCATTTTGTGACAAAAAGGGGGAGAAATATATGGAGTAAATAAGTGATATTTATTTGTATTGATTTGGTATCACTAAGGAAAGGACATTGGTGCTTAAACGTTATATCTAATGAAAGAGTAAAGCATAGACTAAGGGGGAGTAGCATATCATTTTGGTAAGGGAATAACAAAGACGTGCGGATTGAAAATCTACCTATCTTACCTTTAGGGGAAGTATTAGCTTTGTTATTATAATGTCAACATCGACATTTATGGATTGAATGTATACAGGTTATTACGCTGTTGAATTTGGGAATCAAGCGTATGCATAATGAATTCTTGTAATTTGTTTATCCATATGATGTAAGAGTTTTGTCACTAAAATTGACAAAGGGGGAGATTGTTAGAGCATAGCTCGGTTGAACCCATCAAGTGTTGGTATGTCAAGTTTAGTTGTCATATTTTAGTGAACCAAAACTCATTTAAAGAGTCGTTTGATTATTTACTAGAGTCAACTTCGTATAGGTTAGCTTAAAAGTATTAGGATATGAGACATTACAAGTATTACGTGAAGACTTGAAGAATGTGAAGAAGTAAGGAGCTACAAAGACGACATCATCCTTATACATGAGGTTAGTAATATTTGACTTGAGCTGTTTCATTCCCTAACGTATCTTTCAAGTCGTGCATATTGAAAACATAACTGCGAAGCTGTGAATGATTATACTCTAGTTAGACATAGTATTAAGGAATACAATATGAAGTATAACACTTATCTTTTGAACTTCGTATATTAGACATCGACATAATCGTATGAATGCTATTGTGATTATGTATGGGTATGGGTGAAGATTTCGTCCAAGGAAACAATGTTTTACATTCGTTTAAAGGAAGTACATTCATAAACTTGTTTTGTGAATCGAAAGGAAAATCGCTAGGCTTATTGGTATTTGTTATTCATTGCAAATCTTTTGAATTACCAATATGTGTGTTTAGTATAACCGCTCATAACTTGTTTATGTATCTTGGTAAAACTGTTCACCAGGCCTGACTTTTGTATTGGTATGACTTTTATTAGTGAAACCGATCTTAAATAATCACCTGAGATGGTATGATCGATTTATTGTAATTGGTATGACCAACTCTAGACATTGGGGAACCGATCCTAGTAAGAGGTGCAACCGATCACAAAATGGGAATCGATCCTTGTAAGAGGTGTAACAAGTTTCTAGTTATTGGGAACCGATCCTATGAACATGTGCAACACGTTTTTAGTTATTGGGAACCGATTCTATGGACATGTGCACCAAATACAAGCTAGATACCATATATATGTGGGAACCGATCCTAGTACCTAGTCAACCAAGTTTTGGTAACTAGCGTGGCTAATTCTAGTACCTACATGGAGGTAGAACCGAAACTTGTTTTGGTAGAACCGTGAAACCCATGATTGGTGATTGAGTGTTTTTAATCAATCACATCGTTCTTGGAAGTCTGATGAACCAATTCTAAACTAGTTTGGAAGTGTGGAAAATCGGTTCCAAGATGTAAATGTGAAAAACGATTTACAAAGTAAAGATGTCGACACACTTTGAACATGTGGAGTAACGCTTATCTTTTATTGTTCAAAGATATTCCTTAATAGCTAAAGGAGAATCCGGATCGAAATAAATTGAGAATCTTTTAATTAAGGTTTTTAGTTTTATATGCTTTTAATTTCCAGCAATTAAAATGCATATCTTTAGAAAAGAAAAATTGGTAATGTGAATTTACTAATTGGAGATTTTCTACTGAGATTTCGGTCATATTTGGACAAAGCATTTCCAGGAATTATGGAAACCGAATTTGGAAATATATTGCATATCTTGAGAATGTTTTCAGTTTTGGAAATTCCTTGGTGTCCAAACTTCCTTGGTCTATAAATATTGAAGTTTGCATTTCAAGCAAACTAATCCTCAGAGCCAGCAAAACTACCTTGTTGTGTTGTTACTGGTGGAGCCGTCTAATCGGAGAGGAAAATAACCTAATTAGGCGAAATCTCTTACGACCACTCGTTTCAAAGACTTCTTTGGGATTGGGAAGCTCTGCGAGTACCGTTGGTGGGAAACTAGATAATTACAGTTTATTATTAGTTTTCTATTGATTTGATTGACTAAAGGTTGTTGAACTTTGATTGCACCTAGTTTGTTTATGCTTGAGAATCTTCTCTTCTGATATAAGATTCACTCAAACTAGATCGAAGTTTCGACGGGGATCTTTAGACTGTTTGTAGATCTAAATACATCTTGTGATAATCCATTGTTAATAGACTCCGTTCTGTGTGTGATTGATCACAAGAGATTCAAGTTGATTGTGTGCAGGTGTTTATTGAAGATCTATGAAGATTTGAAGAAGAAGAAGATTTCTGATTTGGGTTCATAATCTTTGGTGTGCACAAAACTTGATTGGCTGGAAAAGGATCCAACTATAATCATTTTATCTTTGTGATAGATTTGATTGATTAGTTGAGTAGATCGGCATCAATACAATTCTTTGTGATTCAAAGTATTGATTGCATAATCTTAACAATTACTTTGGTAATTGTTGAAAAGATAGATCTAAGGACCTGACAAAGAAGTTTATTGGGATAAACGGAAGAGCCTTTTGTCAAACTCATATCACTTGATTGAAAAGAGTTGTTACTGAACACATTTGTTGTTCCTTTACTGTTTGGAATACGAACCAAAGGAATTGTTCCAAGTGCGTGACTTATTGCAAGTTGGAGGCGCAGGGATACAAACGGAACCAGGTGAACTATAGGTTTAGTTGCTTGGTCTCAACTATACGAAGTTGATTCAAATTTTGTATAGCGGCTTAATCCTGAGAGTATTCAATTTTGGAAAAGGTCCCTGGGTTTTTCTGCATTTGCGGTTTCCTCGTTAACAAAATCTTGTTGTGTCTTTTACTTTTCTATTTCCGCAATTATAATTGTTTTATTGTAATTAGAAGTAAAATACACAAACGTTAATTCCTATTTACTTGATAGCAATCCTATTGTGTTTGGTTAAGTCTGAACCTATTATCAAGTAAACATACTTCGTTGTTGTATTGTCTTGATATTGTATCCATTGTCAATCATATAAGTTATCTTGTTGTCATATTGTCTCGTTCTCATATCCATAGATGATCACATGAAGTGTGAACCGATTAGTTATATTGTCTCGACTCAATCCATAGAAAATCACTTTCGGAGAAAGGACTTATAGGTGGAAAAGTTTTAAATTGAGGTATATTTGGGTACCCTCATCTTTTCAGTGTGGTTTTGACAAAGCCCACGAAGTAGAATGAGAGAGGGGTTGCACATCATTTGCTTTAGATGGCAGTGTTTGGCAGACATTGTTATTGTACACTATAACTGTCTTTTGTCTCATTTTATTTTTCGCTCGAAATAAAGGTTGTCCATGTGAGTTCTTTAAAACACGAATCATCATATCATGACTTGAGAGCCCCAAACGGTCGTGTCAAAGCTTGTATAAGTCATTGTTCAACAGATCATCGTTGGTAACAACATGGGATTCGATAATCCGAATAGTAGTAGTGTACAAACTACTAGAGCTTTTGTGACTCAACAAGGTACGATTAGCTCTTGGTGCATATAGAGCTTCTGTGACTTTAATAATTGTGCCATTTGGCACCAAGAATTGAACATTACATCGCCCAATGATCACTTGTGATGATCCAATCATCATAGTCACAGAGGATTTATAAGGAATTAAGTCAACAAATAATTGCCTATTTCTTAAAATAGTGTGTGTGGTGTCACTATCAGCTAAGCACTTAATCTCTTCTGAGGATGACATTCCTACAAGTAAATGGTACTTCAGAGAATCCGGTCACATCTGAAAAGACGAGGGTACCCAAATATACCTCTATCGAAAACTTTTACACCTATAAGTCCTTTCTCCGAAAGTGATTGTCTATGGACTGAGTCGAGACAATACAACAAATCGGTTCACACTTCGTGTGATCGTCTATGGATACGAGATCGAGACAATACAACGACGAAGTATGCTTACTTGATAAAAAGGTTCAGACTTAACCAAACATAATAGGATTACTTATCAAGTAAATAGGAATTAACGTTTGTGTGATTTACTTAAAGTTATAATAACAAAAATTATAATTGTGGAAAATAAAAGTAAATGACACATCAATATTTTGTTAACGAGGAAATCGCAAATGCGAGAAAAACCCCGGACCTTGTCCAGGTGAATACTCTCGGATTAAGCCTCTATACAAAATCAAACCAACTTCGTATAGTTGAGACCGAGCAACTAAACCTATAGTTCACCTAGTTCCGTCTGTATTCCCACGCCTCCGACCTGCAATAAGTCATGTACTTGGAACAATTCCTTTGGTTCGTATTCCAAACAGTAAAGGAACAACAAATCTGTTTGGTAGCAACTCTTTTCAACCAAGTGATATGAGTTCGACAAAGTGATGAGTGCCAAATAGTGCATATTTATACACCTTTTTATTGGCATTTTACTCATCTTTTGCGCTTAGAAATCAGATATTATCCCAGATTCTGTGTTTTCTTTGTTTTCAAGAATAAATATTTGTATTAATTAATTTTGTGTTTTTAGGTAATAAATAAAGCTCGGAGAAACTAAGGAGCCAAAAGAGCGAAGAATTGGAGTCGAGCATCTATGGAGTAGATAGCCAAAGCCCGCGCGCGAATCGGGTTGCAACCCAACAAAGAAGACATGGGCTAGAGCTAGCCATGACCCGGATCCGAGCCTCGCTCACTCGAGCCATTGAGATCTCCCTCGCCTACATCCAACAGTCGCTCCGCCTAGCACATCAACGATTGATGCTCCCGCTCAACACCGCTTTACTCGAGCCTTCCCTCGGCCGTTCGGATCATAGCCGCCGCATCCTACGCTCGCGATGCCTTCCCATCGACACTTCGCTGCACTCCGCTCAACACCCTATCAACCTAACCCTATACCTATCGAGCAAAACCAATTCATTTCCTCTCTCCATCTTCTCTTTCTTCTCCACCCGCACCGCAGAACCCATCCCTTCTCCTCCACCTCCCATACCAAAGTCAGAGTTCATCATCACCACCATCTCCTTCTTCCGTCGGCCCGCGTCGAGCCATCACCACCTTCTCTCGCCACCCTCACATCACTCATCTCCATCCGTAGCTTCTCACTTACCCTAGAAGCTAGGGTTGAGATGATTGAAGTTAGGGTTTCCACCAAACCCTTTGCATGGTCGATTCGAGGTCGAGACGATTGAGTAGAGCCATCACGCGATTCGAGAGAAGTGGGTGAGAGTTTATTTCATTTTTAATTTCTGTTTTATCAAGAACTAGGGTTTGGGGTTTGTGTATGTATAAATAGGAGTGAACCGAGTTTGTTAGGGTTTATGCCTGGATTAGCCAGAGCATCCTTGTAGATTTAATTTCGTTGTTTTAGTGTTTTAATTTAGTTGCTAAGGGTTTCAATGAGACCCTAACTCCATATTCTGTTTTTAACTATGATTGAACCATCTTGAATGCTTAATGTTATCAAATGTCTTCAATTACAAATACCCAATGCTTTTTTCTCTCACAAGTGTATACCAAAGCCATGGATACACTGTAGTTAGGTCACAACTGTGTTGAGTGTATTGCGGCTCAACCTTAGATACAAATGCTGATTCCCTTGACTAGTTGTACTAAATTAGACAACTAGTGCTCTGGGTCAGCACTTTAGCTGTTAATTGAGGCATTACAGGGAGAGATAGGTGGTGGAATTGACACCCTGCCCTTATCAATCACGAGACAACAAGAAGCTCAATTTATTTCAACACAGAATAGGAATTTAGAGGTGGATTTGATAACCCATGCACCCCTTTCACCATTTGTTTACCTTAGTTTAGGTTCACTTCGATTCAAAATCAGCCGTATCGGCACAAAATATCTGTTGTCACTATGTTACTTATTTAGAATTCAGTTGAAGAAGCCTTAGATCATACAAGAAGCACCCCTCGTCTCTGTGGATCGACCCGTACTTGCCGCGTCTCCGATAGACGCCGTGCACTTGCGGTATAACAAGTAGGTCATAAAAATATATACATTCTGAGGCCTACCACAAAGGCTCTTCTGTTTATCTCAATAAACTCCTTTGTCAGGTTCTTAGATCTATCTTATTATCAACTACCGAAGTAATTGTTAAGATTTTGCAATCAATACTTTTAATCAGAAAGAATTGTATTGATGCCGATCTACATAACTAATCAATCTAATCTACCACAAGGATAAACCGATTATAGTTGGATCCTCTTTTACCGAAACAAGTATTGTGCACACCAAAGATTATGAATCCCAAATCAGAAATCTTCAAAGTCTTCTTTGTATTCAAATCTTCTTAGATCTTCAATAAACACTCGCACACAATTAACTTGAATCTCTTGTGATCAATCATGCAATGTAACTGAGTCTCGTTAACAATGGATTATCATAAGACGTCTTTAGATCTACAAACAGTCTAAAGATCCCCGTCGAAACTTCGATCTAGTTTGAATCTTATATCATAAGAGAAGATTCTCAAGCATGAAAAAACTAGGTGCAATCAAAGTTCAACCACCGTTAGTCAATCCAATCAATCGAAAACAAAAGAAAAACCACAATTATCTAGTTTCCCACCAACGGTACTAATAGAGCTTCTCAATCCCAAAGAAGACTTTAAACTGAGCGGCCGTAAGAGATTTCGCATAACTAGGTTACTCTCCTCTCCGAATAGGCGGCTTCACCAAAGAGCAAGACAAATGAGATAGTTTTGTCAGACGAGGATTAGTTTGCTTGAAATGCAAACTTTCATATTTATAGACCATGGACGTTTGGACACCAAGGAATTTCCAAAACCGAAGATATTCTCAAGATATGCAATATATTCCATATTCGGTTTCCATAATTCCTAGAAATGCTTTGTCCAAATAATGATCGAAATCTCTTGGAAAATCTCCAACTAGTAAATGCACATTACTAATTTTAATTTTCCTAAAATAAAATTAAAAACCTTAAATAAAAGATTCTCAATTTATTTTATTCGATCCGGGATTTTGTTCCTTTAACTATTAAGGAATAACTTTGAACAATTAAAGATTAGCGTTTCTCGCACATGTTCAAAGTATGTCGACATCCTTACTTTGTAAGTCCTCTTCATACTTACAACCTTGAAACCGATTTGCCACACTTCCAAACAAGTTTAGAATTGATTCATCTGACTTTCAAGAACTATGTGATTGATCAAGAACACTCAATCACAAATCATGGGTTTCACGGTTCAACCAAAACAAGTTTCGGTTCTACCTCCATGTGAGTACTGTGCACAGTCACTCTAGCTTTCCAAAATTCGGTTGACTAGGTACTAGGATCGGTTCCCCACATATATATGGTATCTAACTTGTACTTGTTGCACATGTCCATAGGATCGGTTCCCCTTGCCTAAAAACGTGTTGCACATGTCCATAGGATCGGTTCCCCTTCTCGCTAAAAACTTGTTGTACCTCATACAAGGATCGATTCCCTTTGTGATATGTTGCACCTCTTACTAGGATCGGTTCCCCTTTAACCAGATTCGGTTATACTAATAACACAAAATAGATCATACCATCTCAGGTGATTACTTAAGATCGGTTTCACTAATAAAAGTCATACCAATACAAAAGTCATGCCTTTGTGAATAGTTTTACCAAGAACATAAACAAGTCATGAGCGGTTATACTAATCACACATATTGGTAGTTCAAAAGATATGCAATGAATAACAATACCAATAATGCCTGGCGATTTCCTTTTTGATTCACAAAACAAGTTCATGAATTTACTTCCTTAAAACAAATGTAAAACATTGTTTCCTAGGATGAAATCTTCACCTTATACCCATACATAATCACAATAGCATTCAAACGATTATGTCGATGTCTTATCTACAAAGTTTAATGGTTAAGCAATATACCTCGTATTGTATTCCTTAATACTATGTCTAACTAGAGTATATCATTCATGCTTCGCAGTTTTGTTTTCAATATGCACGACTTGAAAGATATTGTTGATGGTGGTTTTTAGCTTAGGGTTAAAATCGTAAAACCTTGCATCTGATGTGACTCTGTAACGAAACGGTGCCGTGAGTGCTAACCTCACCACCGGAATATTTATTGAGCCGTTCAATATATTTACATGAAATTTATCCAGACTGGCGAATTTAGCAACCATCCCAGACATTCTGTAAATTTCGGCCCCTTGCCTATATTCACTTAATATAAGTTCCTTTGAATGCCTTCTGTGCTATGTTCTCCGGCTGAACCCTTAATGTTGATATGGCATGAAGATTTGTGTTCACTCGCAAAAAGAGTAGCACGAATCTCCAAATATCAAGGATAAGGTCTTTGCATAAGGTATTCAATCAAAAAAGCATGCTGCTCTCTGACAATGGACTTAAAAGAACTCTGTGTCAATATATAGAATTCAATCAATTGTCCTGACTAACTTGCAGAAGTTAGGGTTTCGCGCCTCGCGCAGTATATCAGACCTTGCTTGTCAAAATTAATCCTAGGCAAACTAGGTAATTAATCCGCCATGGATTAGGAGGAGCAAAACCTCGCCCAGAATCAGAAAAACAGGGAGCCGCAGCAGCAAAGGGAGGTGTGGCCATACCTTAGGCCAGCTGGCGCCACTTGCCATTGGCCACGCCCCATCCTAAACCGGCCCTATTTGCCTCGACCAATTAGGTCGCTTTAAATCCGCCACAGCGCACTGGAAGTGTGGTCACGCTCTAGCTTGCCGGCCCCACTTCCCATCGACCAATCAGGTCGCCCTAAATGCGCCACACGCATTCCGAATGAGGCCGACCCCATGTTGCTTGCTGGGCCCCTTTTCATCGACCAATCAGGTCGCTTTAAATATGCCACAATGCACTGGAAGTGTGGCCACGCCCTATCTTGCCGGCCCCACTTCTCATCGACCAATCAGGTCGCCCTAAATGCGCCACATGCATTCCGAATGAGGCCGGCCCCATGTTGCTTGTCGGCCCCCTTTCCATCGACCAATCAGGTCGTTTTAAATCCGCCACAGCGCACTGGAAGTGTGGCCACGCCCTAGCTTGCCAGCCCCACTTCCCATCGACCAATCAGGTTGCTCTAAATCCGCCACACTCACACCAGAAGTGTAGCCACGCCCATGCTTGGACGGCCCCTCTCCTACCGACCAATTAGGCCACTTTAAATGCGCCACGAGCACTAGAGGTGCGGCCGCGCCTTATGTTTGGACGCCCACTTTTCTTGACCAATCAAGTCGCTCAAAACTTGCCACCATACATTAAAGGCCAAACGCACCCTGCCGCGCCACCATACTAACTGGCAAGCCAAATGCGCCCTGTCGCAACAACATATTAATTGGCAAGCCAACATGCCACCCTGCCGCAATAGCATGCCACGAGCCACTTTAGCCTTGGCCACGGCGCCTAATTTCGGCCGCAGTGTCAAACCCTAATTTGTTCACGACACCAAATCCCAGCTTTGGCCATGCCATAGGCGCGGCTATGCTACTTACGCAACTGTGCTAATGGCATGCACGAGCCATGCCAGCCATGCTACAACGCCGCCGACGCGCGTTAAAGGTGCCACTGCCTACAGAAGGTACCCATAATCGACGGCTACCCTTCCTCTTGAGATGCAATCTCAGCCCTCCAAGTTCGCCACCGAACTGATGGACTTGTGGCAACTTTTAGGCGACCAGCGCCTAAACCCAGCGGCCATGGCTACGCCGAGCGCCACTTGCACCACCGTGCCACTGGCATGCACGAGCCATGCCGCAATGCCACTGGCGTACACCAAAACGCCACTACACCATTATCAGGTGCCAACACAAGGTAGCCACAATCAACGGCTACCCTTATTCAAAAGATGCGATCTCGGCCATCGAAATTCGCCACCGAGCCGGCAAGCTCGTGACAAGTTTTAGGCGACTAGCCAAAATGAGCCTAGCATCACATATGCTATTTACCTGCGGCAAGCCTCTCAATTTTAACTTGCCACACGTAGCAAAGTGCTACATGTTTTCCACGAAAACACTCGAGACATCAAAACATGTCACAAACTGGGGATACTCATCAGGGTATTGGTCTCGGCGGTTTACGGCGTGCGGCGTGCAATACTCCCGTTACGAAAATGTCATAAAGCGGGCGGTTATTAATGGCTAGAAGTAATGGTGTAAACGTATCCTTCATTATGGAAACATAAATTCCAAAAGCAACTGTTACTCCCTTTTACACCACTCAATCGTTTCCACTTCCTACGAGACCAGGTACGTTTTGTTGCGACTTGTATAAATAGGTCTCACCTATTTTCCACCAAACAACAAGTTTTGGTCAGAGAACAATATAACATCCGTAAATCATCGATAGCTTTCCATTTATCTAGCCGGTTCAACTTTCCGATACAAGTCACAAAACACCCACACTTCCGTAATCAACTATTCTCGGTCTCAACACTTTCTTCGCTTCCCTCCCTAAGACCAACCCTTCTCCTTCACTTTGTGACCGAAGCAATCTCGGAACGGCCATTTCTTGGTTTAGGCCAGGATTGTATAGGTTGATCTCTCGAATCAAAAGTACTCCCGTGCAAGTACTTTGTTTAGGGTTTAAATTTGTTTCTCACCCACACACCCAAAATTACCAAAATCGGAAGAAACCGTTTTCACCCATAAACAATTGGCGACCACATTGGGAGATTAATCTCTCGGTTGTAATACCAATTTCTAATTTCCAATTTCATTTTTTCAATCCCGATCTCAAGATGGTAGAACTCAGGTCCGGATCAGCAACAAACCCGGAAAACACTAGCGCTGAGATTACTCTTGGTATTAACATTTCTTCTAGTGGCATTAATACGCCACCTGTCAATACCAGCGGCGCGAAAAACGTTCCTTCAGTCGTTACACCTCCAGTCACCAGAGCCAGAGCCGCTGCCGCCACCCCCAACGTTTCTTCAAGTGTGACACCCCCAACAATCACCAGAGCCGCTGCTACTCCACCATAAGGACGAGAGACTAGGGGAGCCAGAGGAAGCCGATCCCTTATTACCATTGCTGATTTGATGTAAATACAATAAGTTTTTGCTAAGCCTCAAACAGACATGGCCACAACTCAAAAGGAGCGAAACAATGAACATCCGAATGATTAGTCAAGGGATTCAGAATTTGGGCGTTAGATTGTCATAAACCAAATGTGACCGAGCATCAATTGGTGGAGTTATGCATTAATGCTTTCTGGGGACTCTGGTCACAAAACCATGTAATCTATGACGGAACATGTGTGTGAGACTTTTTATTTCTCCAAGGTGCAGTGCCGAGATATATTTTCAAGCTCTCAGCCGTGTTGCGTTGGCGCTTGAACTTTGCTCCAGAGCCGCTTCTACTTTTGCTCCAAAGTCGTTCCGCTTCAACGTTCTCTCCGTAGCCGCTCCCTTTCAACGTTTCGCTCCGGAGCCGCTTACTTTTCGCTCCGTGGCGCTCCGCTTCAACGCCTCACCTCCGTAGCCGCTCCGCTTCAACGCCTCACCTCCGTAGCCGCTCCTCTTCAACGTTTCGCTCCGTAAGTCGTTTCGCTTCAACGTTCTCTCCAGAAGCCGCTCTCTGCTTCAACGTTTCGCTCCAGAAGCCGCTTCAACGTTCCTCTCCAAGAGCCGCTTCGCTTCAACGTTTTCTCCAGATATCAACACTCCTCCCTGTCAAGGATCGTGATCACAGCCAGCCAAGGTTCGTAGTTGTGGTCATTTTTTTATCCATCCCGCCAAACCTCGTGGCCGTGGGCAGTTTACTCGCTTACGCATCCAGCCAATCCCCTTGCTTCCATGGACGCCCATGCATTTTCAGCCAACCTATGTTGGTTCCCACGACGATGTAGTCTCTTCCGATCACATCTGCTGCCAAGAACTGTTGTTGCTCGTTTTTCAGAGCCTTACCATAGCAACAACCACTAAAAAGATAGAAACATGTAAACCACACTTGGGGACTGAGGCTCTACACGGTATCCCTTCACTGTCAAAGTTCAGAAGACATGGCCAACCAAAAATCATAGCCATGACAAGGTCATCCATCCTTCAAAGGTGTAGCGTAAGAATATCATCACCTATCTATCTAGAAGGCGCCTGCAACACTTTACGAGGCCGCGGCGGATCCCAAGCCTACTCAAAGAAAACAACTTCAGTAACCAAAAAGAAGTGCGACTGGGGACTGCTCATCACGGTCCATCCCCGACAACAATCAAGCATTCATGAGATAACTCCAGAGACGCGTATGAAATATTTTTCTTGAAGAGACAGAGGGAGCCACGATTAACGACATAACTCCCTCACTTATACCTCTTCGTTATCTATAACGTTTTGTCCATGTGATATTCCAAGCATCCCAGCATCACATCCAGGAGAGTATGATAAAAATTGTATAAAATCCCATAGGCGTGGATTCAAGGCGATGCAATTAAAGTAGGCTACACTTGGGGACTGAAGCCTCTTTCATGTTTAGAAGCTTAAATGCAGTCACCACCTTACCAGTGAATGCAGCAGGAGCACATCTTCCACGAGAAAATAGGTTCAGGATAATTACACATGGGGACTACCAGAATGGGATGCCTTCACTGCCCTCAACCAGGTTATTTCTGATTTCAACATCATCACAGTCAAAGTTTTACGAGCCGCAAGAATTTCTCAACATGAACACGCGCATCAAAGACCCCAAAAGTACGCCACAAAGATACATTCACATATCCGGCCACGCCATCGGATCTAAAAGAAGTATAACTGGGGACTGCCACCGCATCTCGTTCCATGCAAGATTCAGAAGATGGTTCAAAGGATATCGCTTGGAACGAAGTCCTTAAAGACTTGATAGCAGCACATCGACAACAGAACGCTCTCAGCTCGTCTACTTCACCCAATGGCTCCAGAAGATTTCGACCATGCAAGCATCCACAACATATCATCACCGCAATTAGAAAGTCCAGGCACCAGATAACCTAAAGTCAAGGATGGACCAACAACGCAACCACAATCTCCAAGATACCCATTCTTCTGGATTTAGAACCTTATTACACATTCTGTAGAAGATCGATGGTACTGTTAGGTGGCTACATGCGAGAGCACCTACCTTGAGTTCTCCTGGCTCGCCTTACTGCTGATTATAACTATTGAAGATTGATTTTTCGCCGTTAATGCTCGCTCTACCACCGCTAATGTAGTAGCGGGAAATCCCACACTACACCCCTTACTCAATTTTGCTTAATTAATCCATTGAAAGATGTAAGATCAAGAATATTTATTGATTGAGTTCATGAATTGTTTACACAGGAAAATAGAATTACACTTAGAAGTTAAAACACTCTTAAACTTTCTCTCTCCTAATGACTTGCTTCCCAATTTTTCAAAAGATCCCCTTTACAACAGACTCATTTAGCCCTTTATATAGGGTAATACATAGTGGATGACAGCTAAGCTATCCTTTATTTTCGGGAATGTCTCGCGAAGTGTCGCAAATGCACAAATATTTATTCTCGCGGCACTTCTTAGCCTTCGCCAGGTTTCATGTCTTCCATTTGTTTTGTTGGTCGTCGTTCATCGCGTCGTTTATTTTAGCTCCCTGCAACTTCCTCGCGACACCGTTGTTTATTAATCCCGCGAACCTTGTCCGTTGCGATATTATGATCCTACATCTTGCCTCTTTTTCCTTGAGTATTGCTTGAAAGGCAATTTGAAGGAAAAATTCATTGTTGTAATAATCCTTGGTCGCAATTGGTGAAGGAACGAGCGAAAGAATACTTTTCTTGAAAAGTACGTACTTGCCTCTATTCTTTTAGCGAAGTTCCGAAGCTTATTTGTAGTATATATATGAAGTTCCGTCTCCTGTCTCTCCTTACATCTCTCTCGCGAGGGGGAGAATATTATGAGAATCAATATTTTGATTTGCCGCAACTACTTATCTTTATCTCATTTCCTCCGTGCAATTACACGATTTTGACTATTAAAGTCTTTTCTTGACACGTCTCTTCCACCCATTTATTCTCGTCCGTTCATGCCTCTTCTCGCATTAAATGCCCTCGTTTTCTCAAGAATCTTTTTGATTTTTCTATATATAGCTTTCTTTTCCTCCTCTTTCCTTCTTTTAATTTCTCTCTCGCAACTTTTCTTTACTCTCTCCTTCCGCAATTTGCGCTCCTGCTATCGTAACTCTTTTCTTCATCCCTTCTAACGCCGATCCTAATCTCCAATCTCCCATCCATTCCCATACCGATAATGGCTTTCATCGGTCGTGCATATAAAGCTTCTTTTGAAGAAGTTCAATGAAGTTGCTCGAGAAGGGTTTTACTCTATCAACCATTCCCGATGAAGAACCTTCATCTATCCTTTCGCAAAGTTGTTTTTGATCATCAATGTGATGATCAAAAATTATAGTCTCGCTAGGTCACTTCTCGCAGACTTCCCATTCCCTTATACAATCCTGAGATGCCCTTATTTTATGAAATCTTGGCCCATGAAAAATTCTCTCGAGCTGTTTATCAATTATGTGGCGATTGCATTCGCCTAATGCTTGAGTTCGCGAACCGTGGTGCTGGCAAAGGATCTTTATACCCTAATACTGTTAGAAACCCCGAATTCGCAGACTTGGAAATAGATGCTGAGAAATACACTGTAGGGAACTTTTTTGAAAATTATTCAAAGGATAAAGATGAGAAACGCGAAATCTCATTGGGCATTCGCCCGAAAAGAAGGATAATGTCCCCGAGGATAAATTACTCATGCAAGATATTGACGGCATCCGGCAATAACACTTCTCCTCGCCACTCCAAGGATGAGAAGTGGTGGGTTGTACCCTTGATTTTGAATGGCCCTTACATCGCGGGCTCGCATATTCTTCCCTGCGAATCTCGCAGATATCATCCTTGGGAATTCAAATGGCCCGATAAGGCAAAAGAGGTATGTTTTCTACTTCAAATCTTCCCTTGCAAATTTCTTTTTATATTTGCTGATTTTGTGGAATTTTTCGATCGCCGATTGAGAAGAAGTTACAAGGATGACCCGTTGGAGAGTACTGACGATACTTCTGATCCGCTACGAGTGAAGTAAGAAACATTTCCTTTGTTATTTTGTTAAACAATATTGTTGCCTCTGTTCTTATCTTTAACCGTATGCGAAGGTTGCCTCTGTTTCTTATCTTTAACCGTATGCGAAGGTTGAAGTTGAAGAAGCTGCAGCGAAGATTAAAAGTAAGGGTAAAACCGCTGCTCGCAAAGGTAGATCTTCTCGCTCCCTTAACTAAGAAACGAAAGACTCAATCTTCTTCTCGCCTTAGCTCAAGCTCCGAATCTTATGACGAGGATAATCGTGATTCGAATCCCTCTCCTACTAAAGAAATTCCATTGGCCGGTTCTTCTATGGATCGGTTATCTAGCATCTTCTCGGACTCTTTCCAAGGAATGGGAAATGCTCCCTAGCTTCCTTTGCATGGTTCTCGCAAATGTGTGTAATGTCGCTTTACTAGAGGGCAATAATTCTTTCAATGGAGCCTCTAGAACCGTGTCTCCGCACTTCTTGAACGCACTTGGGTCTTTGGTATGCATGTAGTCATATTTCCCTGTTAATTTTAAATTTTTAAATATATATGCATTAACGATTTTTCTATCTTCTTTCATAGGTTGGAAGAACTTCTTTTGTAGTTGCCTCAGATCTCGAGAGAATACGCAATAATCTTGAAAAGAGAAATTTACAATTGAAAAAAAAGACCCAAGAGCTGGAAGTCAAGTCGCGTCATCTCGCGATAGGGTTCAAAAATTAGAAGCCGATATGGACTCCCAAAAGGATAGAGTATCTACTCTTCGAACTCAAATCAAGAACTTTACTTCGTATAGTAATTTTCAATTCTCAAATCCTTGTCATGTTATCTTCTCGTCTTTCTTTGTCTCGACTATTATTCTCGCAGACGTATATAATCTCTCCGAAGAATCCATTCTTCTCCATTCATTTCCCGAGCCTATGAATGATGATGTCCTTCTTACTTACCTCAATCAATCTCTAAGTAGTTCCTCAAATAAAACTAACCTCCTTTCATTAAAGGATCTTCAATCCAAGCATCATCTCTTAGAAATCGAACACAGATCTAGTTTAAATTTAACTAATCGCTTTAAACGAATGTACCTTGATTCTGAGAAGAAAATCAAGACTTTAAGGAAGAAAATTAGTGATCTCATAGATGAGAACGATCGCATTACTAACAGAGGTGCACAAAGCGTTAGCGAGAATTCCACAAATCTCTTCTTGGTGTGCAAGTTGAACGAGATGAACTCCTTCATCAAAATACCATACTTAAGCAATGAGAAGAGCAAGTTCGTTCTCTTCTTGTTATTAATAGTGATGATGAATTCGCCGGGGCTGCGAAAGTTTTAGATAATGCCAGGAATAACCTAGGTGTTGATGTTAGTCTTCATGCTTTGAGCATACTTCCTTGATTAAGGATATGATATCCGATAGAGAAGGTTATCTATTATACCTTATCGCTTCTTACTTTTGTAATATTGCTTGTAAATTATTAACTTGTTGTTGCTTATTTGCAGAATCCGAGAAGAGGCTTCAGATTAGAATTAGAGAACTTGAATCGAAAAGAACAATTTCACGGAATTTTCCAAATGAGAATTGAAGAACTCGAAATCGAAAAGAACGGCTCAAGAAAGAGTCTCTCCTTCGCGAGAATAAATATTTCAAGTTGAAGAAACAATTTCTAACGACAAGTGAGAACTTTAATAATGATGTCTTTTTCGTTTTCGTAATGGAGCCATGGAGTATGTTTGTAAGGACCACAATATCCCTCTCGCATTCATATCCCCGGCTTCTTGAAAAGGTTCCCGAGAATCCGCTGTCTCGAGACGTTTCGATAGTGAGGTCGGCGAAGAAGAAAATTTCGCGATGAGAATAATCGGGATCAAGAATCGATGAAGGAGAAGAATCACCAAAGAGATAGTTCTTTTTGTTTTCTTTCACTGTCTGTAATATCTCGTACATTTCGTATCTCTTTATTATAGTGTACTTCTTGGACTGTTCCCCTCTAAATTCAATCTTTACTCCCCTTTTTTGGTAGTTCTTCTTTGTAATATAATTGGCTAATATTATTGATGTTTAACTTTTTCATCAGAAGATGAATAACAATATTCCATCTTCTCTATTCCCATACTTGCCTCTCGTTATTTATCTTTAGATGAAAGATTTTAGTTGTCATCATGTATTTTGCCTCTCGTTATTGAAATATATCGTTGCGACGAGGTCGCGGTATCTTTATAAATCAAGAATCCTACTTGTCTCGCCTTACCATTTCAAAGTAGTCTTTGTTTTATCTTTTCTTGTTGCGACAAGGTCGCAGCCGCTTTACATTTTCATGCAATGGCCCATTGACCTTGCCTTATCATTTTTGTGTGGTCTTCCAAGTCGACCTCCCTAATTAGAGGTCTTCCTCTCGCCACCTTTCATCGCGACAAAATCGCAGGACGTCTTTACACTTGCATGTAAAGACCCATTGATCTTGCCTTATCATTTTCCAAGTATTTTTGCCTCTCATAGATGTTTTAGTTGCGACAATATGACAGGTCTAGATATCCTTGCGAACATAAAGCCCCATGACATTGCCGTCGTGCGACGAAATCGCAGACTTCCGTACACTTTTGTCGTGTAAAGACCCATTGATCTCGCCTTACCCTCGCGTTAGTATTATTGCCTCTTCAGATCATTGCACAAATATGACAAGCCTAAATTCTCTTGCGAAAACATAGCCTTATGACATTTGCGTCTGCTTTGACACCCCCTAAATGGAGAGCGTCGCCCTTATCATCTCCCCGGTTGCCCCTTCAAGGAGGCGAAACATCGGCCATACAAGACTAGCTCCTCCCATCCTATTCTTAACAACAACCAAGAGTTGTTTTCGCGCAGCCTCCTATCCCTTATACCTATAGGGTTTATGGTTACGAGGCTGCACCCTAAGTGGAGTTTTCTTCGGCGAGTGCAACATATGCCAAGACTTGCCAAGAATGGCCAGGGTAGGTTCATCCATCCCGGCACTCGCTCAACCGTGTACCTCCTCGGCGCCTTGAGCATACACCGACTCCTAAGAAGAGACCCTCGGTCGCCCAACCAGGGTATAACCTTATATATATAGTTGGGAATCCAAGGTACCTCTTCCTGGATAGGCTTTCATGGGCCCCAAATTTTCATGACTCAAAGCTTCGGGAGCGGTGTAACCTTTCCCCCGAGCCATGTTGAGAGATACCCCTTATATGACGCACTTTAGGTCTTACATTTGCCTCTTACGAAATGTTATTCGCGAACTAGGGTGCACGCCATAAAGGTTCGTCCCATTCTTTTACTCATTCATATTTGTTAAATCATTCAATCATTCATGTTTCATTACTTGCTGATATTGGTTTACGAAGTATTCGCACAATTCTGTTTTATTTGTTGTATTTTCATTTTTCTTTCTTAACTGAATTCCCATATATTCTTGGTCACGAGATTCTCGCACATCATTTCTTCAATTGCTACTTTTTCTCCTGTTTTTGTTGATTATTCACTTCTTATGCCTTTTGTTCCTCACATCCTTTGCTTCTTTATTACCATAATATTTGCCTGTCTCTAGGCATTCACCTCGCGAGGTATGTTCAGTCCTTACTTCTATAACGTCCACCATCAATTTTTCCTTTCTCTCGCTCATCTCTCACATGTTGCTTCCAACCTTTTCTTTTGGCATTTCTTTCTTCGCAGCCTTTCTACATCGACCTCATGACATTGTTGCGACTCCTTCCAATCTCCCCGTATAATACCAATGCCATTTGGATGTGGAAATTTTATACATTGATGATATGTTGATGCGACTCCCAAGATTTCATGAAGCCATGGCCTCCCAATCAGCCGCATTATATGGAGATTCCACGTCAACCACACGAATAAGATATCGCTTGATAATCCTTGTAGAGGTATTCTCATGTGAACCTCTCCCTTTGGTTTGTTTGCAGTGCCATTAAAGCCATATATCTTGTATGTCGAGGGATCAAATCCTCATCTTTTCCTCCCATCGTCTTGTAAGTATGGTAAAGAGAATATTCACCGAACTTCCTGTCGATTAGGATTCGGTTGATCGCCCCAAGAAGCTTCGCTTCATCATCTTCCCCATCAACTGGTTTCGGTTAATCTCTAGTTTCACCACCAACGGCTATCATGTGTTTCTCTTCCTTTTGGCACTTCATCTCGCAGAGAAAGAAATAGTCTTCACCGCCACTTTTCTAATCAAGGCGTTCTCGCCAGACTCATTATTTCTTTATCGTTAGCATCTCTCGCAAAGACTCTACTGAGCACGTTGTCATGAAAATCTTCGATTGTGCGATAAGAGTGGACGATAGAGTTGCAATTCAAATTTTTAGCTTTTGTTCCGACTTCTATCACGAATGTTTCCTTTCCTTTTTGCCGACACTCGTTCGCATCTCTCGTGGTGGTGGTAATGTCCGGCCTTTTTCTTCTCCCTTTAGAAAGTGATTCACTTCCCTTGATCAATCATCCCGAGAATAATTCTCTTTACGTTTCTCGCAGTCGTTTGTTTGATGTCCATGGAAGCGATGGTAAGAACAAAACTCATGACTTCGTCGCCCGGCGGTGGTTCCATTCCCACGTTCCAAGGTGCTTTGTACATCTTCCATCACAAGTATAGCTTCCCGGATCTTTTCCACACTAGCATTCAAAGGAGGCATCTTAATCTGCTCCCATACTATTCTCGCGACTTCTCTCGCCTCCATGGTTATATTGCCTTCGTCCCACCGTAAGTTTCTTGCACATGATCTAGCCTCTGAATCTTATTATTGCTATTACGGTTATAGTAGTTCTTTTCTCGTTCAAACTCTTCTTGGTCGTGGCTTCCCATGGCTACTATCTTCCGCTGTCCCTCATCAGCCTTCCCTGCTTGCTGTCCTTGCGAAGTGCTCGCCACTGTATTTATGAATTGAGGCAACAAGCTTGCGTTCAAAGATTCGAGTTTGTGTTCGCGATCGGATAAGAATTCATTTCATTCTCGTCTTTCTTCTAAGGCGATATATTCTTCCCGTAACTCTCGTAGTTCCGCCATCGTGATTGTATTTTTGACTCTAAAAATTTGAATGTATAACAAGTTAGTCGCGAAGAGAGCATTCACAAATGAGAGGATGAGATATCTCTCCTCAACCCGTCCCCGCCATTTCGCTACACATGGTTCTCCATCTTATTATCAACTCGCCTTAAGCTCTCGCCAACCCTTTGTTTCAACCCGAATACATCTTCAATACCTGGTCGTGAAGAGTTGTTACTTATGTATGCTCCCAGGAATGTGGCTTGTAAATGATTGAATGATGTGATTGTGTTCCTTGGTAGACCCTCAAACCATTTTAGTGCTTCTCCAATTAGGCTTGATGCGAAATATTTGCACAGTATAGCATCATGATTCTCCCACTGCAACATACACCTCATATAGGCCTTGATATGTTGTACCGCGGCCGTTGTTCCATCGAAGATGTTTGTTAATGCAGAAGATTGCACTTAGGAGGTATTCCTCCCATCTCGTATTTCTAGCGTGAAGGGATTCTTCGCAGCTTTCTCGCGATGGCTTCATCCAATTGTTTCCTTCCTCCTTCCCTTCTATTGTTCAAAGAATCCTCTCATTTCAAATGGGTTCTCTTAAGATTTGTTCATTTGCCTCTTAATTTGATTCTACTGGTCTTTTTAGCTCGCTTCTCTCTTCTTCGCTCGTGCCTGTTTTGACCTTCTTGCTCGTTATTTTCTTCTCTCCTTTCCCTCGCGACGCTCTTCTTCGTTTCTTTCTTCAATTCGCACGCCATTATATCGGTTGTTCTCTTTCTTGGCTGTCTCTCGGCTCTCATCTCGCGCCTCTCATATTCTTCATTAATATTTCTATTGGTACGATTTTGTTCCCTCCTTCTTTCTCGGTTATCATGGTTATTCTCGCGGATCGCCTCTTCCATCTCTTGATTTTCCATTTCTCGCTCTTATCCTTTCTCTCTCGCGAGCTAACCGTGCTTGTTCAATGTAGTGCCTCTCAATGTCATCCTCAATCTCTCGGTTTCTTCTCAATTCTTCTCTCCCGTGCAAGATTATTCTTCCTTCAAGAAATTGGGTCATTCGGCCCTTGGAATTGCATGTTTCCTTGATTTTCCCTATTCCGCTCATCTCGAAGATTTTCTGGGCCGAGGAACATAACGATCTTCCATCTCCCTCTTCTCTCGCCATGCTCCGTGCTTGGATTTTGTGTTTCTTGTTGGTTTTCTTCTTCGGTACCTTCTGTTGGCAAAACTCTCCTTCTTTCTTCCCTAGTCGACCTTGAACTTGATCTCGCACTACTTCTTGATCTCCTATTTTGCAATCTCATATTTTCCATTCTCAATTCATGGTTCTGCCTTGTCAAGTTTGCTCGTTCCTCCGCCTCTAGTCGTCTCTCTTCGTGTATTGTTTGTCTCAATCTTTCTAATGTCGCGATTTCTTCGTTTTCCGGATTCATTTCTCCATTCACTCCTTGCTCTTCTCCTCCTTGTCCATTACTCACCATCTCGCGCTCCTCTTCTCTCTCGTCTTCGAATCGACCTCCAAGTATGTACACTTACTCTATCATAATCCACAGCCGTTTGCTACCGGTGAGATCGGTGGCTGATTTTGATTTTCTCCATCATTTCTCATACTCATCCTTGATGATTCTCCTAAGTTTCATTCCTCTTTTCTCCAGCAAGTCTCCCACTTCTTCTTACAATCGTTGGTTGCCTTTGTACGTTTCTTCTTCTAGCCATTTCTCTTTTTCAATGGATTCTTGAGTATCTCTCCAAATTTTTTCTCTGTTAATCTAAATTCTTTCCAATTTCTTCACAATTTCGCTCATCCCTGCTTTCTAGCGCATATGTAGTAGCGGAAATCCCACACTACACCCCTTACTCAATTTTGCTTAATTAATCCATTGAAAGATGTAAGATCAAGAATATTTATTGATTGAGTTCATGAATTGTTTACACAGGAAAATAGAATTACACTTAGAAGTTAAAACACTCTTAAACTTTCTCTCTCCTAATGACTTGCTTCCCAATTTTCCAAAAGATCCCCTTTACAGACTCATTTAGCCCTTTATATAGGGTAATACATAGTGGATGACAGCTAAGCTATCCTTTATTTTCTGAATGTCTCGCGAAGTGTCGCAAATGCACAAATATTTATTCTCGCGACACTTCTTAGCCTTCGCCAAAGTTTCATGTCTTCCATTTGTTTTGTTGGTCGTCGTTCATCGCGTCGTTTATTTTAGCTCCCTGCGACTTCCTCGCGACACCGTTGTTTATTAATCCCGCGAACCTTGTCCGTTGCGATATTATGATCCTACATCTAACAAATGACGAAGAGGAGCCAAACGCTGCAAACGAAAGCACAGAGCCGGACGAGCAACAAAAAACAGAAGAGGGTCGATACCCCTTTTCATACGAACAGAGTTTCTAGGGTTTGAATATAAGAAGGATTCCTCCTTGCTCCATGAACGGGAATAGATGACTGGGCGCACCACACTCATGTTCCATAGCCGAACAAGTAGTGTGCCAATATCTCCTCTCCATGACCGAACCAGCAGCGCGCCAACACGAGGAACACCAATCGCTCAACTTACAACGCTCCATGGCACCAGCGCTCCGTGGTCAAGCCAACTCTCTATGAATCCAGCACTCTGTGGTCGAGCCAACTCTCTATGGCTCCAACACTCCGTATTCAAGCCAACTCTCCAACACTCCAGCATTCCGTGATCCATCCAGCAAGCCTTCCAAGTGCCATTTCCACCATTCCACGGACTGAAGCTATCAGCGCCACTATCACCAATTATAGAAGCACCTTTCCTCATAAATTTTCGAACATATCCTGTTGCTTTCATGACCAAGGCAGCGTGTATTTCTTCTTCCTGAGACAAGATAATGTCAAGTTTCCCAATTATTGGAAGACTCAACAGAACGGCTACGCTTTCCAAAGGATTAGTCATATCACCCCATCTACATATAGCCGTGTGAGTTTTCGGACACCATCTGGAGATGAAACTAATCAAGCCTGCAGCGTCTTTCCTGATTGAAGTGTTGCAGAAGCCATGAAAGCATTCACGATTTGCGCCCTAGTCAGATTAGCTCTTACGTGGTCTCGGATCATCATGAACTTCATCCATAAGAGCGCAATGGACTATGAAAGATTTTAAAGTCTATGAGAGAAGCCATATACTCTTTCTTCTGAAGACAAAACCTCATTATACGCCCTGGAGTGACTGATTGAACTTCTCCATCATTCTATGAATCAGTCAGAAGAGTTGCCACGAATTTGGGATGGGTCCTTGTAATCATAGCAGATTTCGTAAAAAAAAACTCATCATCTATGTTCGGCTTGGAGTTGTTGGCAGTTCTCGACGCGGCGGCGGAACTGCTTTCAGGTGACATCTTAACAAAATTCCTTATGCTTTTGAAGTAACTACAACAAAGCAAAACAGAAAAGTCACTACTCTGGAGAAAACTGCATGAAAGTCTTTTCAAAATACGATGAACAAAAATCCACGACAAGTTTTCTACGGGAGACTTTTTTTTTGGCCGCAAGTCATAGCACGCATAGCCAAAGGGAACACACATAGCCAAAGGAGTGGGGACTGATGCTCGTTTCGACAAGCCATATTTACCGCGGGAAACATGCCCTGGCCAAAACTGTGTCTCGCTACAGGAAGTATGCCAAAAGAGAGAATGTGCTCCACAGAAATTTTTCTCACGGCCACGGAAGGAAAAGGAAACCCTAAAACTAGGTTTTTCATGGAAAGGGGATCAATGGCGGCCACTCGCCCGTGCATGTCTACTTTGCATAATAATTGGCTTCATTACTATTAATGTGGTGGTTAATATTACTACAATATTGCTACCAGAGAAGAATCATTCATGTGGAAGTATTTCTACGAGTTTATGGAAGATATGCCTATGGCTAGGGTTTACACCAACAACAGAAGAGCAAACAAAAGAAGAAGCACGGAGATACATACCTGAAATGTGCTCGCCTGCTTTATTACTACCACTCTACCGCTAGCACCAAGACGCGGAAACAAAGCCAATAATACGAGGTAAAGAGGACAGGTGACGCTGCATAGCACTTTTTGGAGTTTTAATGGAGGAAAATTTATTGTTTTGGGCTATACACGGAAATAGGCAACCGGACCCGCGCTGTCAAAGCTCCATGGCGCCAACAGGCCACGGCCAAGCTAGCGTTAACAGCCCGCATCCCAGCCAGCGCCGCACCCAAGCCAGCACCAACAAGCCACTCCTAGCGCCAACAGTCCATGCCCTAACCAGCGACGCCATCGATCATTCCCTAGACAGCCCAAGCGGCGCCATCTTAGCCGTTCAAAGCAGCGCCATCTTCACTAGCCAAAGCAGTGCCATCTCCGCCGTTCAAAGCAGCGCCATCTTAGCCGTTCAAAACGGCGCCATTCACCTTTCCACAAACCAGGAGCCAGCCGTGTCATCTCTGCTTCTCTGTGATCTGGCCAACCAGATGACATCCATCGCTTTACGGACATAACCAACCAGCGACCGTCCCGCGGACCAAATTGCAATGTCACCTCTGCCGATTAAAAGTCAAAGCTGCAGCGCTGATGCCAATGCCCCGTGGACAAGCCGAATTTATGAAAAACTTCCAATACAAGGATCACGGATTCCTCACGCCTTCCATCAAAGGTTAGTTGAATCTCCATGGCAATCTCTTCACGTCTTGCTCTTTCGATTTTACTCTTTTCTGTCACCATCTCATGCTTACCCTGCAACAACGCCACTGTTACGTGCTAAGCAGTGGACTTAATGTTGATGGTGATTTTTAGCTTAGGGTTAAAATCGTAAAACCTTGCATCTGATGTGACTCTATAAGGAAACGGTACCGTGAGTGCTAACCTCACCACCGGCATATTTATTGAGCCGTTCAATATATTTACATGAAATTTATCCAGACTGGAGAATGTAGCAACCATCCCGGACGTTCTGTAAATTTCGGCGGCTTGCCTATATTCACTTAATATAAGTTCCTTTGAATGCCTTATGTGCTATGTTCTCCAGCTAAACCCTTAATGTTGATATGGAATGACGATTTGCGTTCACTCGCAGCAGAGTAGCACGAATCTCCAAATATCAAGGATAAGGTCTTTGCATAAGGTATTCAATCAGAAAAGCATGCTGCTCTCTGACAATGGACTTAAAATAACTCTGTGTCAACACATAGAATTCAATCAATTGTCCTGACTAACTTGCAGAAGTTATGGTTTCACGCCTCGCGCAGTCTACCAGACCTTGCTTGTCAAAATTAAGCCTAGGCAAACTAGGTAATTAATCCACCATGGATTAGCAGGTGCAAAACCTCGCCCAGAATCAGAAAAACAGGTATCCGCAGTAGCAAATGGAGGCATGGCCATGCCTTAGGCCAGCTGGCGCCACTTGCCATTGGCCACGCCCCATCCTAAACCGGCCATATTTTCCTCGACCAATCAGGTCGCTTTAAATCCGCCACAGCGCACTGGAAGTGTGGCCACACTCTAGCTTGCTGGCCCCACTTCCCATCGACCAATCAGTTCGCCCTAAATGCGCCACACGCATTCCGAATGAGGCCGGCCCATGTTGCTTGCCGGCCCCCTTTTCATCGACCAATCAGGTCGCTTTAAATCCGCCACATCGCACTGGAAGTGTGGCCACGTCCTAGCTTGCCGACCCCACTTCCCATCGACCAATCAGGTCGCCCTAAATGCGCCACACGCATTCCGAATGAGGCATGCCCCATGTTGCTTGTCGTCCCCCTTTACATCGACCAATCAGGTTGCTTTAAATCCACCACAGAGCACTGGAAGTGTGGCCACGCCCTAGCTTGCCGGCCCCACTTTCCATCGACCAATCAGGTTGCTCTAAAGCCGCCACACTCACACCAGAAGTGTAGCCACACCCATGCTTGGCGGCCCCTCTCCTACCGACCAATTAGGTCACTTTAAACGCGCCACGAGCACTAGAGGTGCGGCCGCGCCTTATGTTTGGCCGCCCCCTTTTCTTGACCAATCAAGTCGCTCTAAACTTTCCACCATACATTAAAGGCCAAGCGCACCCTGTCGCGCCACCATACTAACTGGCAAGCCAAACGCGCCCTTCCGCAACAACATATTAATTGGCATGCCAACATGCCACCCTGCCGCAATAGCATTCCACGAGCCACTTTACCCTTGGCCACGCCGCCAAGCCCTAATTTTGGCCACAAAAACAAATCCCAATTTGGCCACGGCGCCTAATTTCGGCCGCAGTGTCAAACCCTAATTTGTTCACGACACCAAATCCCAGCTTTGGCCATGTCGCCATGCCATAGGCGCGGCTATGCCACTTACGCAACTATGCTAATGGCATGCACGAGCCATGGCATCCATGTTGCAACGCCGCCGACGCGCGTTAAAGGCGCTACTGCCTACAGAAGGTAGCCATAATCGACGACTACCCTTCCTCCTGAGATGCAATCTCAGCCCTCCAAGTTCGCCACCGAACTGATGGACTTGTGGCAACTTTTAGGCGACCAGCCGTCTAAACCCAGCGGCCATGGATATGCCGAGCGCCACTTGCACCACCGTGCCACTGGCATGCACGAGCCATGCCGCAATGCCACTGGCGTACACCAAAACGCCACTGCACCATTATCAGGCGCCAACACAAGGTAGCCACAATCAACGGCTATCCTTATTCAAAAGATGCGATCTCGGCCATCGAAATTCGCCACCGAGCCGGTAATCTCGTGACAAGTTTTAGGCGACTAGCCAAAACGAGCCTAGCATCACATATGCTATTTACCTGCGGCAAGCCTCTCAATTTTAACTTGCCACATGTAGCAAAGTGCTACATGTTTTCCACGAAAACACTCGAGACATCAAAACATGTCACAAACCGAGGGATACTCATCAGGGTATTGGTCTGGCGGTTTACAGCGTGCGGCGTGCAATACGCCCGTTACAGGAAAGTGTCATAAAGCGGGGCGGTTAGTAATGGTGTAAACGTATCCTTTATTATGGAAACATAAATTCCAGGCGTTACCCGTTACTCCCTTCTTCCACCACTCAATCGTTTCCACTTCCTACGAGACCAGGATATGTTTTGTTGCGACTTGTATAAATAGGTCTCACCTATTTTCCACCAAACAACAAGTTTTGGTCAGGAGAACAATACAACATCCAGAAATCATCTGATAGCTTTCCATTCAGCTAGCCAGTTCAACTTTCTGATACAAGTCACGAAACACCCACACTTTCAGAATCAACTATTCTGGTCTCAACACTTTCTTCGCTTCCCTCCCTAATACCAACCCTTCTCCTTCACTTTGTAACCGAAGCAAGCCTGGAACGACCATTTCTTAGTTTAGGCCAGGATTGTACAGATTGATCTCTCGAATCAAAAGTAATCTCGTGCAGTACATTGTTTAGGGTTTAAATTTTTTTCTCACCCACACACCCAAAATTACCAAAATCGTCAGAAACCGTTTTCACCCATAAACAGATACGTTTGGGAATGAAACAGTTCAAGTCAAATATCACTAACCTCAAGTGGAAGGATGATGTTGTCGTTGTAGCTCCTTACTTCTTCACTTCTTCAAGTCTTCGCAATACTTGTAATGTCTCATATCCTAATACTTTTAAGCTAACCTATACGAAGTTGACTCTAGTACATAATCAAGCGACTCTTAAAATGAGTTTTGGCTCACTAAAATATGACAACCAAACTTGACATACCAACGCTTGGTGGGTTCAACCGAGCTATGCTCTAACGACATTATTCAATCATGCAATAGATTATCAAAGTAAAAATTAAATCCAAAGCTTAATAAATACCCATAAAAATTTAAAACTACTGATCCATCAACAAAAATGATAATTTAAGACTACTTAACATAGTTTAAGTCATCCAAAGAAATATTTAAACCAAAGTATGCTAAACCATAAAACAAGAAAATAAACAAATATTTAGGATCAGGTGATAACTAAAAACAGTAATCAATCAAAATCAAGTGTATCCATTAGGGCATGGTTCTTGTTTCCCTAGAAGTTTGAAATAGTGAAATTGATCTCTGGGGCATAATCATTGTTTATGGGTAAAAACTGTTTCTGCCGGTTTTGGTAAATTTGGGTTTGTGGATGAGAAAAGAATCTATACCTTAAACAAATGCACTGCACGAGAATACTTTAGATTCGAGAGATCAATCTGTACAATACTGGCCTAAACCAAGAAATGGTCATTCCAGTCTTGTTTCGGTCACAAAGTGAAGGATATGGGTTGGTCTTAGGGAGGGAAGCGAAGAAGGTGTTGAGACCAGAATGGTTAATTCTGAAGGTGTGGCTATTTTATGACTTGTATCAGAATTTGGAACTGGCTTGCGGAATGTAAGCTATCAGTTCTTTTGTGTTTTTCTGGATACTTGTGTTGTTGTTAACCAAACTTGTTGTTTTGTTGAAATAGGTAAAACCTATTTATACAAGTCATATTGAATGCAACCTGATCTCGTAGAAAGTGGGAGTGATGGAGAAGTGGGGTCATGTGTAAATTCTAGAAACCACGTTCCCACTATGAAGGAAACGGGTTAGTTTACACCCAATACTTCTTGACGCCACTAGCTGCCATGATTTCTGACACTTTATTATAATGGGCGTATTGCACGCCGCACGCTATAAACCGCCAGACCAATACCCTGATGAGAATCCCCCAGTTTATGACATGTTTGATGTCTCAAGTGTTTTCGTGGAAAATGTGTAGCTGATTGCTATGTGTGGCAAGTCAAATTCAGGAGACTTGCCACAGGAGAATAGCATGTGATGCTATTAGGCTTGTCTTGGCTGGTCGCCTAAGACTTGCCACAGGCCTGTCAATTCTGTGGCGAATTTGGACGGCTGAGATTGTAACTCATGAGAAAGGTGGCCGTTGATTATGGCCACATCTTGTTGGCGCCAGTAGTGGTATAGTGGTGCAGTGGCGCTTGCCTAAATTAGGGTTTGGCATGCCGCAACCCTAATTAGTGTGTGTGGCATGTGGCCGCGGCACGGTGATGTTTTTTGTGCAGATTGTGCCATGGCCGCGTCAAAGGAATTATAGTAGGGCCATAATGTGGGAACCACCACAGGCGCAAGGATAGCCATGGGTGGCCATGGCATGTTGCTGTGGCGGGTTTAGAGCGACTTGATTGGTCGATAGAAAGAGGGCCGACAAGCACTATGGGCGCGGCCTCATTCCAAATGTGTGTGGCGCATTTAAAGCGACCTGATTGGTCGATGAATAGAGGGTCGACAAGCATTATGGGCGCGGCCTCATTCCAAATGCATGTGGCGCATTTAGAGCGACCTGATTGGTCAATGGAAAGAGGGCCAGCAAGCACTATGGGCGCGGCCTCATTCCAAATGCATGTGGCACATTTAGAGCGACCTGATTGGTCGATGAAAAGAGGGCCGTCAAGCACTATGGGCGCGGCCTCATTCCAAATGCGTGTGGCGCATTTAGAGCGACCTGATTGGTCGATGGAAAGAGGGGTCGGCCAAGCATGGGCGTGGCCACACTTCCAGTGCGCGTAGCGGATTTAAAGCGACATGATTAGTCGATGGGAAATAGGGGCCGGCAAGCATGGGCTCAGCCACAACTCATGTGCGTGTGGCGGGTTTAAGGCGACCTGATTGGTCGACGGGAAACAGGGTTCGGTCATGCAACATGGGGTGTGGCCACTTGCAAGTGGCGCCGGCTGGCCTATGGCATGGCCACACCTCCCTTTGTTGCTGCTCCTATCCCGCGGCTCCTTTTATTTCTTATTTTTTGATTTTGGGTAGGATTTTGTACCTATTAATCCATAGCGGTTTAATTGCCTAGTTCGCCTAAGCTTAATTTCGACCGGCGGGGTCTAATATACTGCGCAGGGCGCAAAACCCTAATTTTTACAAATTAGTCAGAGTAATATCTGAATCTTGTGAATTATCACAAAATTGATTGAATTCTATGTGTTGACATAGAGTTCTTTAAGTTTATTGCCAGAGAGCAGTATGCTTTCCGATTGAGTACTTTTATGCAAGGACCTTGACCTTGATACTTGGAAATTCGTGCTACTCTGCTGCGAGTGAACACAAATTGTCATGCCATATCAATATTAAGAGTTCAGCCGGGGAACATAGCAATAGGAAAAATACTCGGCAGGCTCCGGCATTAGTGAGTAATGCAGCTAGGAGCTTATACACTCATTAGGATCTATACTAGTGAACAATTCATCTAGGAGCTTGAGTTTCAATAATATGAAGAGAGACATAGGCACTCATCAGATTTTGATATATTCTCCAAATTCCCTGCAGAATATAGACATATCAATGTCTACTACATCTGATGCCGGGTCAGGTAGATATACTTTTACAAATTTAGCCCTGAACTAAAAACCACCATCAAAAATCATGTTCTTCCATACAATGAGCTTCTTGATATATAGATTCCCGGTACTTTTTGTAGCTGGATGCTACTTTGGCACTAGCCTTGCATTGTTGGTACGAATGTCCGGTGAATCCGCACATGTAACAAGGTGCATTACCATTCTCGACCTTCTTAGGTGGGGGGTTCTTATGTGTTTTCTTAACAGTTTTGCCCCTACCACTAGATCCAGAAGTAACATCTCAGAGACCATGTATTAGAATGACCTTCATGCCCATGAACCCTTCCACGATGGCACTTTTGTCCTCTTCCACATGGTTTATTATCCCCATGTGGGTATGGAGCATGAGAATATGAACCAACATGTTTAACCTTCTTCTTTTTTGGGGGGTGTTTTCCTTTGTTATCCTTGCCATAGTTAGCCTTAGAAATTTTCTTCTTCCCAACTGCTCTAGCATTGTTGTTTGCTAGAATTTCATTGTGCCTATCGGCCACCCATAATAAGTTGATCAACTTGCTAAAGTTGTTATTCTCTTATTGTCAACCTCTATGCGGTATTGGTTGGCTAAAATGATGGATGACAAAGGGAAAGTAGAAAATATCTTTTGAATCGTATCATCATCTGTGAGTTTTATCGCACAAAAGTCTAGGCGTTCTTGTAACTGAAGCATGTCTTTCTGGAAATCACTTACCTTCACATAATCAAGAAATCAGATGTCATGCCACTGTTCATTCAGCTGTAGGAGAAGGGAATCCTAGATGTTCCCAAAACGGTTTGCTAGTTTATCCCACAGTTATTTAGGAAACTTTACGTGGTGGTATACCCAAAGGAGATTAGGTTCAATATGTCTCTTCAAATATCAGAGAGCTTCATCCTTTTCTAATTCAGTTGCTGGGGTAGCATTTTTGTCAGCAGAGGGTTTGATGGTGTAGGTGAATTCTTTTGCTACAAAAGCGATCTCCACATCATCCATTCAACGGTGGTAGTCAAGTCCTTCTGAGTCTAACAGTCTAAATTCTTTTCGGATTGATTCCATCTTGCTCATCTACATAAGACAAGTTTAAAGGACATTGGTATGACCAATTCTGGTATCATCATTCAAGGACCAAATTTCTTTATGGTCAAAATGAATTTCTTAGAAACCAAATTTCTTAATGGTTCTAATAAAAAATGAATCAATGATCATAACCCAATAAATGATCGAAAATACTTAGTCAATCGCCAATAATAATTAACATCAAACCTGATGGGTCGGATAACCGACTTTGTTTTACCGCAAGTGCACGATGTCCAAATTGAAGACAATAGCAAATGTGGTTCGTTACCACGAGGAGTGTTCTAAATTCCTTCTAGCTAATACAATCAACTTCTTAACTAATATCAATTCAAGAGAGAGTTTTCTGAATCTTATACTAAGAAATAAACAAATAAATTGGATGCAAACGAAAGTATTAAAGTGACAAACAAGATGAGAAAAGGTTAAGGATCCAGAAATCCGTCATAGGATAGGTTTTACTCATGTTCTTTCACAAGAGTCTCTATTTTACTCATGTATAGTTGCAACACCTGGCTACTTAAACATGGAAGATATGTCGCTAAGAATTCTTGATAATCGACTGAAGATTGTTTGATCTCGACCTAAAAGTGGAACTCCTAATCACTATGTATACATGGCATACAAAGTAGAAGAATGTTCATAAATCTAATATCAATCAGGTCTCCATGGGATTGTCTATAGCTTACCTATGTAGTATACATGGCATAAAACATGAAAAGATCTATAAGAACAATCAACCAAGATGAGATACTCAAACATATAATTAAGCTTTTGATTTAAAGAAAATCTTGTTCAAACATAAATAATCTAGCCTACAAGTTCATCCTTTCACCCCTAACAAAAGATTTAGCAAGTCATGGTTTTCTCAAAAGCCATAAAATTGATAAAGGAAAATAACAAGCTCAGCATAGTAAAAAATAAGAAAGCTTTAACCTAGTTTTTTCCCTGAATACGGCGTCCTCCTTTCTTTGTCGACTGGTGTATATGTACTGGTGTTGTAGAAGTCCATCCAGACCAAATGGATAATTTCCCAAAGCCCATTCAATAACCTCCAGCACACCAAATTCAGACTCCAAATTTAACAAATACCAACTCCGACCACTGCTCATTTGTTGTACAAACTCTGGCACATCCCCCAGAATCTTATTCACTCCAATTTATGTTTTCTATCCACCGGGAGCAACACTACTTCCCTTATAAAACCCGACTTTCCCAATCCATTCTTTTCTCCCTGAACTTCAGTTTATAACACTTGAACCAACACCAGCACCAACTTGTATCTTCAGCTGTCTCGGATCACTTATCCTCTTTATGTTGTTGTGCATATTTTTCGGTCAAGAACCTCCAATTTTAGTCCACCTAAACACGGCAACAGCCACCACCAGTTTGATTCATCTCACTCCCATATTCTCCATTCACCGACTATCCAAGCATCGATTAAACCCTCAAAATATCGACCTCAATATCTGAATACATCCACCACTCATTTCAGCCTTCAATTCCTTTCACATGAACGATTTCAGTTTACATCAAAACCCCCAAATTTGTTATTCTAGTGCTGGAAGAAATGAAAATTGATTCGAGTCTCGACCCCAAACACCACAGATCAAACTCAACATCATTTTAAACTTGCACCAGCTTCTACTTCATGAATCGAACCCCCAAAGATCTGTTTTAGATGTTCATTACCATTAAATCAAGACCCCATTTTAGACCTAAATTTCTTCCATCATACAATTCATCCATCAAGACCCCATTCAGCCATTTATCTTCTAGGTAAACGGATTCACTTATATTTCCTGTAAAATGTCTAAAACAATATTATTAGCTAAAATATCGAGTCCTGGCTAATATAAATGTGGGTATAAAATGTAGCACTTACGTGCTTATCAAAACCCAACAACTCGATATAATACGACATATGTTATTAAAGTGTGAAAAATAAATAATACAAAGCATGAAAATGTTTTAAATAGGATTTTGATACATACAGAGAACACTCAAAGTCACAAACACTCGTCATACATGCATAAATACAGATTAAATATAATAATAGAATAATAAATCGTGGTTTAATAACTATTTCTAGATAGCAGAGACCATATTATCATATGTAAAAGCACTTTATACAATCACACACACAAACAAACAAAGCTAGACAAACAGGGACCATATTATGATATGCCAAAGCACTTTATATAATCATTATAATACATATATAGGTAGATCAAAGCGGTATCACTTTATATATTACAAGCATACAAGCATGGATTTATTCTAAAGTACTAAAATATAGGTAGATCAAAGGGGTATCAATTGATCATTTATAATACATATATTAGATCCATAGTTGGATACGACAAAATCAATAGCTATTAAAGATATATCAAGCAAAATCAAATGATTACATAAATAATATTAATCAATGGAACAGATCTATCAGATACACGGAGAATATGTGATCCTGTTATGCAATCAACATTAAATAGTACATCTTCATATTATAATAGTAAACATCTCTGGACAAAACATATTCATTATGATCAAGAGAATCTAGTAAAAGAATAGAATAAAATAGATTTATAAAATAAGCATAATATACATATATGGGACCATAGCATAGATATATGAAAGGCATAACATGATACCATAGCAGACACTTAAAATCATGGGTAGACAATCATTATAATATATTTATATTTATAGTACTTAGGGTATAGATAGTTCAATAGCATCGATTTGCGAGGAAAAAAAAATCATGTGATAACCACGGCAGTACACATAGCAAATAACTTCTCATTCATCATATCATGTTAGAAAATAATTAAAAAAAAATTATCGTAGGGAAGAGCTCGTCCTGATAACGTTTTGGAGTAATAATGAGAAATAGAGAAAATGGAAGAGAAAAGAGAGAAGAACTTTCTATTAACCAAAGAGGTAGCCCTATTACATAGGTATATCATTCTATTTATACAAGAAAGGGAAAACCCTAGTATTCTAGTGGACCGCACATCCATGGGCCATAGGCCCTATAACATCACTTTTTTTCTTCTTCTCTTTTAATATTTATTTAATAGAAAATAAAGACGGAGATCCAATCATACTTCTATTTTCACACTATCTCATACTTTCACCACTAATTCTTTTTATAAAAATCAAACGGTAGCGTATCTGAAGCTAATATTTTGAGAATATGTACGCTTTACAAAACTCTACATACCTGCAAAAAAAGAGCACATTCCTGAACGTATTACTCCGCCATCTATCACTTTAAAAATCAACTGTTGAAAATTGACGAATTTTCAAGCTTTAAAATCAAGATTGGTAGATGGCGACGTTTGGTATTTCGTAATGTACTCATTTTTTTGTGGTATGCAGAGATATGTATGACGAGCATATCCCCAAAAAAATATTAGCTTCAGATACGCTATCGTTTAAACTTTAGTGTGAATTTAAAAGTGCGAGGGAATCCTCCCTCGAAACTAAAAGGGTTATTTAGGTTTGGGTTCTATTAAAGTGATTATGTTTGCTATAGGTATAGGATCCGGAAAGGCACCAAAATATGAATATAATAACAATATAATCGGGTTAATGGATCCCATCCCTAGAAGTTAAATTTTAAGTTCAATGGTTGAGTTGGTCATACACTTGTCAGTTGTACCAAGAGGTATGGGTTCCAATCCCCTCACACTTTTATTCTCACTCTATCTTACACTTTGGACAGTCTTTCTGGGAATTTAGGACAAATGGTATCGTAATAGAAGCTAGTGTTTCGGGGATATGTTCCTCTTACAATGTTCTACATATCCACAAAAAATAAGAGCATCCCAAAATACTAAAGCTCACAATTTACTGGTCTTAATTTTAATGGCTAGAAATCAGTTGATTTTCAAGGACTCATTTTTAAAGTTGTAAATGATGGTGTTATACGTACGTGCCGGAATATGCTCGTTTTCAGTAGGAATGTTGTAGTTGCAGGAAATCCCACAATACACCCCTCACTATATTTTGTTTAACTAATTCATTCAGAAGATAATAGATGAACAATCATGAATATTTATTAATAATTCTCTTAAAAATGTTTACACAGGAAAATGGAATTACACTTAAGATCTTACTACATTCGCTCTGTTTCTCTCTCCTAATGACTTGCTTTTTGATAGGTGTCTAAAACACCTATGTATTTATCTATTGTTTATGCTTTCTTCGCTAAGTTTTCTTGTAAAATATGTATCTTATGTGTGAATTTGAGTATTCAGGGTATTTGCTTTTATTTCTTCATCGCTGTCTGAAAGCATGACAACTTTAGTGATGATTCTAATTGAAGAAAGTAGATTTGAGAAGTAAGAGGCGATCTTTGAAACTAGCTACGGTTGCGCAAAGGAGGAGATGAAGAATGAGGTCGAATAGAGAATTGGGCTGTCGGTTTGCACAGGAACTAACAAGCCACATAATCTGTTTGTGGCCTATATAAAGAAAACGATGGGTGTAGATATCCCAATGCAATACGGACAGACGATTTGGTCGAGTTGCTTCTCCAGGGAATTAAGGACAAATCCAATTAACAAATGGTATCGTAATAGAAGCTAGTGTTTCGGGGATATGTTCCTCTTACAATGTTCTACATATCCACAAAAAATAAGAGCATCCCAAAATACTAAAGCTCACAATTTACTGGTCTTAATTTTAATGGCTAGAAATCAGTTGATTTTCAAGGACTCATTTTTAAAGTTGTAAATGATGGTGTTATACGTACGTGCCGGAATATGCTCGTTTTCAGTAGGAATGTTGTAGTTGCAGGAAATCCCACAATACACCCCTCACTATATTTTGTTTAACTAATTCATTTCTTTACTTTATTTCCATTATTATTTGATGAAGATAATAGATGAACAATCATGAATATTTATTAATAATTCTCTTAAAAATGTTTACACAGAAAATGGAATTACACTTAAGATCTTACTACATTAGTAAGCGTACCTCTAGGAAACTTGGCAAGTAGGAACGATTCGAGCGCTCTGTAACATGATTCTATCTATCAATTTGGTTTGTATTCTGAACTCTCTAATGACTTGCTTTTCAATCCAAAAAGAATTCTCCCTTACCACAGATTCACTCATCCCTTTATATAGGGTAATACATAGTGAATGACAGCTAAGCTGTCATTTATTTTCGGGAATGTCTCGCGAAGTGTCGCAGGCGTACAAGTATTCGTATTCGCGACACTTCTTAACTTTCGCTAGATTTCATATCTTCCTATCGTCATCCAGTGCGTCATTCATATTAATCTTCTGCGACTTACTCGCAATGTTGTTATCGGTTGCCTTTGCGAATTGTTGTTGTCGCGATATTCTGATCCTACATCTTGCCTCTTTTTTCTTGAATATTGCTTGAAGAGCGATCTTTAAGAAAAAATACGTTGTTGTAATAGTCTCTGATTTTTATTGATGAAGGAACGAGCGAAAGAATACTGGACTTGAAAAGTACGTACTTGCCTCTGTTTCTTACTTAATTTATCATTCACAGGATGACAAAACTCCCAAAAGATCTCGCCACTCTAAACCTGTTACTCCTGATGTCCCTTTTCCCTCATTTACACCTTCTTCTCCTGCTGCGAAATCATCGCAGGATAATCTTGTCGCAAGTGACAATATTCCGATGCCTCAACTCCTCATAGATCAAGTTCCTCATAATAGTCCTACTACAAATGAACTTACTCCTTCTCCTACCATCAATGTCCCTGTCATTCCTCCCATCACTACCTTTCCTGAAATCTCCCCTTCTCATGATGTTCCTTTGCCGAAGAATGATTCGTCTCTTCCTTCTTTGCTCGAGCAAATCCCTCTTACCGTTAAAATTTGGAAGGAATAGACGTGGCTTTCAAAGTTCTCTCGGACCTTGTGAATGATGCCAAAAAGACTTCGTCGATCCCGTCAAGTCGATGTCCGCGAGATTTTAAGTAAACATCTCGGTTCGATAGGGTCTCGCATGCATCCTTAGTTCAAGAAATTAATGTCTTGAAAAATGATCTTCAAGCTATGACTCGCTAAATGCAATAATCTCCATCTTGAAAATCAAAAATTTCACAACCTCTCACTAGATCGTGATAATCTTCGCAAGAAGAATGAAGAGTTAAAAGGTAAACTCTTTCCCCTTAAGCTTTTTTTTTTTTTTTTTTTTTTTTTTTTTTTTTTTTTTTTTTACAACTTAAATTCTTGTTCGCCCTTCAAGCTCTAAACCAGAAACGAATAATGGAGATATATCATTGGAATCAATTGTTGAAGAGGTTCGAGTTGAAAGAGACGCTTGGATGGAGCAATATAACTTCTTAAATAATCTTCATACATATGTTTGTTGATCAAATAGATAATTTGTCTAAAGAAAACTTTGATTTAGCTCAAGAAGAAGATTCATTAAGTAAAGACTTATCTCGCCTTTCTTACTCTTTGACTAAGGCTAATTTGGAGTTGGAAACTTTATCGATGAGAATGGGACTCTTTCTCGGAGAAGCGATCTCGCTAAACAAGGTCGCGACTTATTCGCAAGAATATGATGCTTGTCAAAATTACGTGAAGAACAAGAACAATTTATTCATACTTTGAAAAACCAACTTGAAGAAATTACTGGCGAGAGAGATAAACTTATTCAGGGTAGAATAACCTTGAGTCTAAAAGCAAACCAATTCAAGGATCAATGTTCCAAATTAGAAAAATCCAACTCTACCCTTGTGATCGAGAATTCCATACTTGTTTCGAATGAAAAAAAGCTTGCGAGTTCGATTGAAAGGCCTAGTTGGAGATACATTTGATGATGCCATGGACTGTTTGGGGAATAATTTTGCAGCTTTAATTCAGCATCTTACTTCTCAGAAGGAAGGTAGTCATATTATTTGACTATCTTAATACATTAATTTATTTCAAAAAATCTTTAATTATCCCGAAAATTCCAAAAATATTCCGTAAAAGCTTTCTTTAATCTTGTGCACTTGTTATGCAGACTCGAGAAAAGCTTCGCTCTGTTATCTCCACCCTCGCATCGATTATTCTAAGATTCGCAAAGAAAATGGGTTACTCGCCGCCTCTCTTGCTCGTTCTCGCGACCGTGCGTAACGAAGATTTGATTATATGTCTTACCAGTAAAGACATAGATAGCAAGAAATCGTCAAAAGGCGTTGCTTCACAATTCCCCTCAAAGTCAAGTCCTTGTGAATGAGATTTTATTGTCTAAGTCCCTTGATCCTATTCATGTTGATCCTTTGGAAGTAAGTGATGATGAAGTCCCTGATTCTCCTGATAGTGATTATGACTATGAAAGCGGCGAAGATATCGCTAATATTGAAGTTGTCAACAAAGATCCGACTGAAAAAATTTCGATGAAAATCCACCAAATTGGCGAAAATGAAGGTGTTGAAAACATTTCGATGAAAATCCACCAACCGGTGAAGGTGAAGCTGATAAAGGCAGTGAAAGATCTCGACCATCCTCTATGGTTGATAATATTGATGTAGAGAATTAAACTTTCTTTGTAATTTGTCAAAACTTCTTTTTGTTTGTAAGGATTAAGTCTTTGATCGGGTAATCCCCTTATTTTCTCCCTTTTCCCTTATTTAAGGTGTTTGAACATAATCTCGCGAGCATGTTCGCTTATTGAATCTTTTATTAAGTAAAACCATCCCAATTAGGAATTTCACTTTATTTCTTCTCATTGCGACAAGATCGCAGGCGGCCTTTACATTTTCATGTAATGACCCATTGACCTTGCCTTATCATCTTTGATGGTCTTCTAAGTTTGACCTTCCTATTTAAAGGTCTTACTCTGCCACCCTTTATTGCGACAAGGTCGCAGGACGTCTTTACACTTGCGTGTAAAAACCCATTGACCTTGTCTTATCATTTTTCAAGTATTTTTGCCTCTGCGCAGATATTTTGCTTGCGACAATATGACAGGCCTAAATTTTCTTACGAAAGTAAAGCCCCGTGACATTGCCGTCTTTGCGACGAAATCGCAGGACGTCTTTACACTTACATGTAAGGACCCATTGATCTCGTCTTACCCTCGCGTTAGTATTATTGCCTCTCGCAGATCATTGCACAAATATGACAAGCCTAAGTTTCCTTGCGAAAACAAAGCCTCGTGACATTTGCGTCTTTGGCACTTATCGCTCTCCTAATGGAGGGTGCCGCCCTTATCATCTCCCCGGTTGCCCCTTCAAGGAGGCGTACATCGGCCATACAAGGCTAGCTCCTCCCATCCGGTCTTAACAACAACCAGCTTGTTTTTCGCAACCTCTTATCCCTTATACCTATAGAGTTTATGGTTACAAGGCTGCACCCTAAGTGGAGTTTTCTTCGGCCGAGTGCGGATGCGCCAAGACTTGTCAAGAGTGGTAAGGAAGTTCCATGCTCCCCGCACTCTTGACTCAACCGGGTACCTCGGCGCCTTGATCATACGCCGACTCCTTGAAAGAGACTCTCGATCGCCCAACCAGGGGTATAACCTACATATATAGTTGGGAATCCAAGGTACCTCTTCCTGATAGGCTTTCATGGGCCCCAAATCTGCATGACCCAGTTCCGGGGCGGTGTAACCTTTTCCCCGAGCCATGTTAAGAGATACCCCTTATATGACGCACTTTAGGTCTTACATTTGCCTCTTACGAAATGTAATTCGCGAACTAGGGTGTACGCCATAAAGGTTCGTCCCATTCATTTACTCATTCATTGTTGTTAAATCATTCAATTATTCATATTTAATTGTCAGTCTCGATATTTAATTTGCGAAGACATCGCACAATGTCAAGTTTCATTCATTTTTCTCTCGGATTCTTGTACATTCTTCTTGTCGAAATTCTCACATATCATTTCTTCTTTGTCTTGCCTTTGATATATCTTTGTCGATTACTTATCACAGACCATTCTGGTTTACTTTTTATGCCTTTTGTTCATTGTACTCTTTGCCTCTCGTTATCCCAATCCTTGAAGGACTCCTTTCCATCGTAACGTTCGCCCGCTTCCATGCATTCATCTCATGGCACTTCGCGATGTTTCTACGGCACTTCGCGATGAACTACAACCAATTATTTTTGCAGCATCGTAACATTCGCCTATTCTTGCGACACTTCGCGATGCTTCTTCATTTCTTATCTCTATAGTATCCACCATCAGCCTCTCTTTTCTCTGTTCATCTTTGATATTCTGTTTCCAACCTTTCCTTTTAGCATTTCTCTCTTCGCAACTCTCTACGTCAACCTCATAACATTTCTGACCTTCCTTCCAATCTCCCTTTATAATTCCAATACCATTTGGATGGGGAAACTTTATACATTGATGGTATGTTGATGCTACTCCCAAGATTTCGTGCAGCCATGGTCGCCCGATTAATGCGTTATAAGGAGATTCCACGTCAACCACGCAGAATAAAATGTCAGCTGATAATCCTTGTAAAGGTATCCTCATGTGAACCTCTCCTTTAGGTTTGTTCGCCGTGCCGTTAAAACCGTAGATTTTGTACGTTGAAGGAATCAAATTTTCATCCTCTCCACCCATAGTCTTATAAGTATGGTAAAAAGAATATTTACCGAACTTCCAGTATCTATTAGGATTCTATTGATTGCCCAACAATTTTCTGCTTCGTCATCTTCTCCATCAACTGGTCTTGGATTAATGTCTAGTCGCACCACCAACGGGCTATCATGTGCTTCTCTTCCTTTGGGTACTTCGTCTCGGAGAAAGAAATAATTTTTAGTCGCCAATCTTTCAATTGCGACTTTCTCGCTGTGTTCATCACTTCTTTGTTATGAAAATCTCTTGCATATACTCTACTAAGCACGTTATCGTGAAAATCTTCAATTGTACGATATGAATGAACGATAGAATTGCAAAATAGATTTTTGGCCTTTGTTCCCACTTCTATTACGAATGCTTCTTTTCCCTTCTTCAAACTGTTTCTTTGCACTTCGATGGTGATGTTGTTAGTACTTGCTTCCCTTTCTCTTCATCTTTTAGAAAATGAGTTAACTTCCCGATCAATCATTCTCGAGAATGATTCTCTTTATGTTTCTGCAGTCATTTGTTAGATGTCCATGAAAGCGATGGTAAGAACAATATTCATGACTTCGTCACTTGGTGGTGGTTCACTCCCCGCATTCCATGGTGGTGGTACGTCCTCCATTACAAGTATAGCTTCCCAAATTTTTTCCACACTAGCATTTAGTGGTGGCATTCTCGATCTCTTCCCATACCACTCTGCGATTTCTTGGCCCTCCATGGTTATTATGCCTTCGTCCTCCATAAGTTTCTTGCATATGATCTAATCTCTCAATTTTATTATTGTTGCCGCGGTTGTAGTAGTTCCTTTCTCTATCAAACTCCTCCCGATCTCGGCTCCCCATAACCACTATTTTCTCGCTGTCCATCATCGCCTCTGTTTTCCTTGCCTTGCGAAGTGGTCGCCACCGAGTTTAAAAATTTTGGTAATAAACTTGCATTCGCAGCGTTCGAACTTGTATTCGCAATTGGGTATGATTCCATTTCATTTTGTCTTTCTTCCAAAGCAATGTATTCTTCTTGGAGTTCTCGCAGAAACTCACCCATCGTAATCGTATTTTTAATTCCGAATATTTGAATGTATAACAAACTTGTTGCGAACAGCAGCATTTACAAATGATAAAATGAGATATCTTTCCTCTACCCTTCCGGCCATTTCACTGCACATTGTCCTCCATCTCATTGTCAAATGTCTTAAACTCTCGCCAACTCTTTGTTTCAATCCGAATACATCTTCAATTCCCCGGTCGCGTGGAATTGTTACTTATATACGCTCCCAAGAAAATAGTTTGTAAATGGTTGAATGATGAGATTGTGTTTCTGGTAATCCTTCAAACCATTTTAAGTGCTTCTCCAATTAAGCTTGATGCGAAGTATTTGCACAATATGGCATCATGATTCTCCCATTGTAACATACATCTCATATAAGCCTTGATGTGTTGTATCGCACAGGTTGTTCCATCGAAAATGTTGGTTAATGCAGGCAGATTGCATTTAGGTGGTATTCCTCCCATTTGTACTTCTATTGTGAAAGGAGTCTTCGCAGCTTCTCGCGATGGCTTCATCCAACCTGTCTTCTTCCTCCTTCCTTCCTACCGTTTAACAATTTTCTCATTTCTCGCTAGTTCTTTCAAGATTTGCTCATTTTCCTCAGGATTTGATTCTCGCTGGGTCTTTTAGCTCGCCTCTCGCCTCATGCGTTCATGCCTCGTTTTGACCTTCTTGTCCACTATTTTCTTCTCTCCTTTCTCTCGCGACTTTCTCCTTCGTCTCTTTCATCAATTCGCACACCATTATATCTATCGTTCTCTCTTTCGGGTTCTCTATCAACTCTCCTCTCGCGTCCTCTCGTATTCTCCATTGGTATTTCTATTGACACGATTTTGTGCTCGCCTCCTTTCTCGGTTGTCGTGATTATTTTGTCGGATTGCTTCTTCCAATTCTTGGTTTTCCACTTCTGCTCTTACTCTCTCTCTCGCGGGCTAAGCGTGCTTGTTCAAAGATAATGTTTCTCAATGTCGTCCACTATCTCTTTTTGCCTTCTCAATGCTTCTCTTCCGTGCAAGTATTGCTCTTCCTTCAGCCAACTGGATCATTTGGCCCCTTAAATCACCTAGTTCCTTGATTTTCTTCACTCGCTCATCTTGGAAATTCTCGGGATGGGGAATATAACGATCTTCTGCGTCCTCTCTTCTTTTCGTGATGTTCTCGAAATGAGATTTTGTGCTTCCCGTTGGTTTTCTATCTCTCGTAGTTTCGTTGGTAAGGCTCTCCTTCTTTCTTCCCTAGTTGATCTTGAACTCGATCTCGCAAAGCTTCTCGATCTTCTATTTTGCAATCTCATATTTTCCATTCTTAATTCATGATTCTCATCTTGTCAAGTTTGCTCGTTCCTCTGCCTCTAGTCGCCTCTCTTCATGTATCGTTTGTCTCAATGTTTCCAATGGCGTGATTTCTTCATTTCCTGGATTCATTTCCCCATTCATTCTTTGATCTCCTTCTCCTTGTCCATTGTTTACCAATTGTTGCTCTTCTTCCCTTTCATCCTCAGAATCCGTCCTCCAAGTGTGCACACTTACTCTATCGTAATCCACAGTTTCATTTGCTATCGGTGGAATTAAAGCTTGGACATGATTCTCTTCATCATTCCTCATATTCATCCTTGACGATTCTCCTCTTTCATTTCTCCTTTCTCCAAAGCAAGTCTTCCACTTCTTCTCACCTAGGTTGTTCAAGTACATTTCTTCTTCTAGCCATTTCTCTTTTAGTAAATTTTTTGAAAATTATCTCAAATTTCTTTCTTGTTAACTCTCTTCTTTTAATGCTGTTCAAAGCCTGTTTCTAGCGCCAATATGTAGTTGCAGGAAATCCCACAATACACCCCTCACTATATTTTGTTTAACTAATTCATTCAGAAGATAATAGATGAACAATCATGAATATTTATTAATAATTCTCTTAAAAATGTTTACACAGGAAAATGGAATTACACTTAAGATCTTACTACATTCGCTCTGTTTCTCTCTCCTAATGACTTGCTTTTCAATCCAAAAAGAATTCTCCCTTACCACAGATTCACTCATCCCTTTATATAGGGTAATACATAGTGAATGACAGCTAAGCTGTCCTTTATTTTCGGAATGTCTCGCGAAGTGTCGCAGCGCATAAGTATTCGTATTCGCGACACTTCTTAACTTTCGCTAGATTTCATATCTTCCTATCGTCATCCAGTGCGTCATTCATATTAATCTTCTGCGACTTACTCGCAATGTTGTTATCGGTTGCCTTTGCGAATTGTTGTTGTCGCGATATTCTGATCCTACAAATGTAGAGATCTGTAAGAGGAACATATCTCTAAAATATCAGTTTCAAGTCTGTTACCATGGTTCACAAAGAAAGCATCCAAAATGTGAGATAGTGTGAGAATAAAAGTGTGAGGGGATCCTTCCTCTATTTTAAGTTTGGGTTTCCATTAACGTGATCATGTTGACTATAGGTACAACATCTGGAAAGGCATCAAAATATGTAAATATTAACAATATAATTGTGTTAATGACCCTATCGCTAGAAGTTAAATATTTATGTTATAAATAGTTCTGATTTTGGAATATAACCTTATTAGTCTCAATGGTTGAGTTGGTTAGACACTTGTTAGTTGTACTAAGAAGTATGGGTTTAAATTCCAATTGTGAATCTCAATTGCATCTGAGTGGAGAAAATTTTCTTTCTTTCTTTCTTTCTTTGCCTAGTTAATATATATAAGGGGTGGTATACCTCGTCTTATATATAAGAGGTTTTGTCTGTTGTTGTTGGCTTTTATTTTTCCTTTAAAGAAGGACTTATATAACACTTGCATTTAATCTAATTACGAGCCTGATAAAAGGCTTACTCTCATCTCATGTTAGGCTTCTTCTTATATATATCCATTCATTAGATCAATCTCAAATTGACATTGGCAAAAATCCCGTTCCTAAATCCAGCTGACATTTATATGTCTCAATTGTCTGAATTCTCTATATTGTTAGAACTCGATTTTGTACTTATTTTAGTATTTTATGTGTTTATAGGTGTTTTTGGGAAATAAACATTTTTTTTGAAAAATTGGCTCGAAAAAATGTCAAAGGCACCCCGGGAAAATTACTAAATGCACTTCACTTTGGATAAAGGCACCCCAAGGCACCCAAACTGTTAAAGGCACCCACGTTTTGGATCAGAGCACTTGATCTTCACCATTTCGAATTCAGAATTTTGGCGGGAAAAAAGTTGCAGATTTAGGGTTCGAGTTTTTGGATTGTTTGGGAGAGATTCAATCGCAGATTTCTATTGGGATGAACTCATTAGGGTTAAATATAGTTGGTATAGGTGTTTGATTCGACTGAGTTGGGCTAGATAATCGGTTTTGGATAAAACAGGGCAGTGGTTATTCTCATAAGTTTTTTGGGTCTGTTTTTGGAGATTCAAGGGAAGATAAACTATCGTAGGATTCTTACCTATCTAACAAAGAATTTCGAAGGATTTGGACATCCAAGAAATGCATACATAGATAAGGAAAGAATTATTTCCGTAACTTGCACGGAAAGGAAAAGAAAAGTTTAATCAGGTTTTCTAGGAATAAGTTTATGCTCAACAGTTTCATCAAATGTCACACTATAAAACACAAGTAATGAGGTTAGGATAACAATCAAGGTGTAATGATGAAGATATGGATAATGGGGCTGGAGGTTGAGTGGTTTACCAAGTGATAGTAATAGCTTCTCAGTTTTATAAATTACTTGAAGATTATAAGATACCATTATAACCTAATTGCGACAAAATGTTAATGATATTTTTTTTGCCTGGTTATGGAACTACAAATATGTTGGTAGTATGTCGATGAGTCATTCAAATATATGTTTCAGCTTATGAATGAATCTCATGATAGGTGCACTTTTCCCGGAAACTTCACACAATATAAGAAGATGCTTTCAGAATTGGGATTGTCTCGTAATAAAGTTGATGCATGTCCAAATTATTGTATGCTTTATTATAAGGAAAAGGCTGATAAGCCTTCTGTTTTGTAGTATGATATGTTCACTTTGGATTTTTTGTACAATATGATGAAAGATTTGGTGTATCAACATAGTTACTCACTTCGAACATTTATTTATTTGTTTTTTGTGTTTTTTTGTCTATTTTTGCTCGGTAAAGAAAATTTTTGTATTAATGAAATAGTAAGTACAAGGTACAAACTCCCAATTAAGAAATGCTTCTTACATAATTACATTATACATGTAAGAAACCTGCACACCAAAGAAATATATTTGCCTACGTCTAAAAAAATTTAGACAACAGTGTTAAGAAACACCTTATCCCACGAAGTGAATGAAAGCCCTAAAAGTAGTGGAAAACTCTAGGACCAAGAGAGCCCAAGGAAAACCCCAATTGAAAACCCTAGCTGGAAACCCTAACATCACCATGACTTCACCCTAAATCAGCCGCCATTGCCGGAATCCTTGCACAAATCTACCACCAGTCATCTTCCATGACCAAGCCACCAAAAAGAAATCGTCGCCACTTATTTTAGTTGTGAACATGTACCTAAAATAGATGAAATCAGTGATTTCGATTGATGTTGATCGAAAAAGATGAAGAACAATAAATGGGTAGTCAAGAAACCAACAAAACATCACCAGAACAATTAAAGAAAGTGGGAATGTTAAATATGCCCCTACTATCCATGGGCTTTTCACCAACACCCTTCAGGGGCAGTAATGCAAAGGGCTGAATATCCTTTAACAAGTTAAAGCCCATTTTTAACCTCCACTTTATTTAATATGTCCGAATATATATTTTCGGTTTCAGCTTATTCCTTTTAGAGAGAGAAAAAAACAAAATTCACTTCAAAATTCAGAGCTGTGAGAGAAATTCAGAAATCATCAAACCAGTGAGAGAGAGAAATTTAGACATGCAGTTTCAAATTTAGTTAATTCAGAGTTAGGTTTTTGTTTAATCTTCGTTCAAGAATAGGATTCTCCATTGATTTCTTCTTTCTCGATATATTTGATGCAGTTTCAGATCAACATCAACGAGATTCTTCATTGAATCTTCAACTCGAGTTCAAATCCTTTTTCAGAGAGTTCGTTTTTTCAATTCAACTTAATCAGAAGTTTTTGCACTGTTACGAAGATCTACTTCAGTTTTGAATCAGCGAGATTCATTGAATTTGAAGATCTACTTTAGTGAAGCTTGATTCGTTACTGGATTTTGATTGAATCATCGATTGCAGACATACTACGAAGCTTGATTTGTTCTCATTCACTTTTACGAAGCTTGATTCGTTAATTGATTTTGATTGAATCATCGATTGGAGACAACATTCTACGAAGCTTGATTTACTTAAAATTCAATCTCGTTAACAGGTTAGATTTACCCTTTTTAGCTCTAATCTTTGATTTGTTTTAACATATTGTTTACTTTTTTATCTGAATAATGTAATGTACAATTTGTTTGATACAACAATGTAGTTGATTTTTTAGCAAATTATATTTCTTCTCGCGGTAATATTATGCCTTGAAGATTAGAGCAACAATACAGCTTTGATTATTGTTGTAATTTCATTGTTACACAAAGAGAATTACAACAATATAGTTTGATTATTTGTGTTTTCATATGTATTGTTGGTGGTTTTTGTTTTTTTGATACAACAATGTAGTTGTTGAACCCATTAGATGTATATAAAAATTCAGTTTTGATGTGTATGTTTTATTTTTTTCCACTGACTGCCATGAATATACTTCTCACGAGGGGCGCAGCCCCGAGTGATTTGCGTCATGACGAGAGATTAAGCTACATGACATGCTGAATCACATATTGTATCTCAGGACATGCCCTAGGTTACATTTTTTTTGTCCAACAATGTAGTAGTTCAACCTGATTGCCTTATGTTAGTGAATACAAGCAATGTAGCTTGTCAATCCGTTTATTGCTAGGACTGAGTAGTACCACCAAAAAACCAATCTCAGGACATGTTGTAGGTTACATTTGAATGTCAATGTAGCTTTTCAATATACTGCAAACACATATTGAATCTCATGACAACTTGTCCAAGTTGCTTTCAATCCTGAAAACAACCTGTTGTAGTTGGTTGTAGTTTTGGAAACAAATTTGGTTTGTTTCTTTCATTTATATAGAATGTCGTTTATATAGAATCCCAGGACAAATTATCCAAGTTTTTTCCAATTATGAAAACAACCTGTGGTAGTTGCTTCTAGTTTTGGAAACAACTTGGGTTGGTTGCTTTCAATACTTTCTATAAACAACCTGTAGTAGTTGCTTCTAGTTGCGGAAACAACTTGGATTGGTTGCTTTCAATACTTTCTATAAACAACCTGTGGTAGTTGCTTCTAGTTTTGGAAACAACTTTGGTTTGTTGCTTTCAACTTGTATCTTATTATCCTTTGCAATTTACTGATTTTCTTCTCTTTGCAAGGTAAATATGGTTGTCGCAGAGATCAACTTTTGCAACTTAAGCATCTCTCATGTTATCTATGAATCAACTACCTTCAAGGAGATGCAAAGTCTTGTGTTGCATTGTTGGAGTATTCTTTCTCAAGTCCCTTATGTGATTCTTTCTGATGTTAATGGTGTACTTCAAATCGTTCGGTCTGATTTAGATTTGAATTTTCTTGTTATATACTGCCAAGCTAAGGGAATACAAGTTTTGAAGCTCAGTGTTCAATTGAAACTCCTTCTTCTTCTTCTTCTTATTCTTCATGTGTTGCTTCTTCTTCAGCTTCTTCAAGTTGTGTTTCAACTGAAGGTTTGGCTTTTGTTGAAGACACGACTGATGATGTTTCAATGAATCAATTATCCACAAGAGAACCAAAAAATGTGATGCTTGGGCTGGAATTCTTACCGGTGTTGGTCAGATGTTTGAGGGAGGGAAAGATGAAGTTGTCGATGTCTTGTTGAAGTATCAAGTGGAGAGTGGGTACAAAGTCAAGCCTGAGAAGACTGATCGGAAGCGTTATACAGTTCATTGCCTTTTTAAAGAAGAAAAAGGATGTAAGTGGAGGTTCCACTCTTGTTTGGCATTCAAAGGCGGCCATGCTTTTAAGTGCAAGACTTTTATATCGTAGCATTCTTGTGGTTTGGCTTGCTCTGATCCTTCAAAGCTTCGAATGACGAAGACTTTTATAAAGAACATTATAAAAGACGATATTAGAGTTTCTGTAAGCGTAAAATAGCCGGACATTCAAGATTTGTTTTTCAGGGAGTATCAAGTTGACCTTACCTACCATCAAGCATATCGTGGACTGAAATTTTGTAAAGAATGTATTTGGGGAGATGATATCAAATCGTATTCTGATTTCTTGTGGTATGAAAAAGCAGTCAAGCGTTATAATCCTGGAAGCGTCATCAACTTTCAGTTTAATGTCAAAACCTAGCTTTAAGAGGTTTTTCATTTCTTTCGAAGCTTGCATCACAGGGTTCAACAAGTATTGCCATCCTATGCTGATAATAGATGCTACATTTCTTACTGGAAAGTTCAGGGGTGGTCTTATGGTAGCTTGTGGGAAAAGTGGAAACCAAGGTATTATGCATCTTCTTTACTATTTTATTTTTATTTTGTGTTGTTTTTATGACAAACCTTTTGGGTAGAAAAGTTTTGTAGCCAATTGTATGTAATTGAACAACCACAACAAACCTTTTAGGTTTAGATTTTTGTGAACAAAATCGACAACTTGTGAACAACCTCAACAAGAATGAAAACAACTAGCACAAGTTGCCTCCAAAATATAGAACCAACTTGTGCTTTGTTGTTTTCATTCTTGTAGTTTGGCTTTTATTTTTTGGAGGCAACTTGTTCCAGTTGCTTCCATATTCTGGAGACAACCTTTTCTAGTTGATTCCATTCTTTTGGAGACAACTTGTCGTGGTTTCTTCCACTGTGTAATTCGAAACATGCTACTCATTTTTTGTGTTAAATTTTTTTTTTATTTTTTTATTTTACAGAGATATTTCCAGTTGTCTTTGGGATTGTTTCTGGCGAAAATAGTGATAATTGGCGCTGGTTTCGGAAAATTTGAAGGGAATTATCGATGCTTGATCGTCCGTTGACCATTATATCTCGATCGTGGAACCGGACTTTTGAACACTGCTCTCGAAATCTTTCCGAATGCTTTTCACTTGTATTGCTCGTACCATATGAAAGGCAATATTCCAGTTGTCAAAGGCAAGAGTAGACAGATCGCTATTAAGTTGTTTGAGCAATGCTACAAATCTTGTCACCAAGGAGAAATTTTTGAAGGCAGCTTTCAAGCATGGTCAATCAAGATGTTCTCTCGTTATTGAGTGGATGAACAAGATTCCACCAAGAATTGGGCTGCTCATGAGTTTCCTGGGGAAAGGTATGGAGAACTTACATCCAATATAGTTGAAAGCTTTAACAAATTTGATTAGGCACGAAAAGCGACTGAAGCCATCGAGTTGATTGAATGTATTCGTGCTCGGACAATGGAGACAATGTGGAAGAGGAAGGTTGAAGCTAGCAGCTGGACTACAAGAATTACCCCTAAGATGCAAGCACGGTTAGACAAGAGGATAACTGACTGTCGTAGATACAAGGTGCGTAGAGCTAGTGAAAAGGTATTTGAGATCATAACTAGTACTACGAAGCATACTGTTGACTTGGACTCGCAGACCTGTACTTGTCACCGGTGGCAAAAACAGCCTTCCCCGCAGGTCATTCGGTGAAAGCTATGGTGCATTGGCGAGGAGGAGGTGTACAAGCACATCTCACCTTACTACACCACTGAATGCTATAGAGGTTTGTACTCAAAACCTATCTATCCCGTCCCTGATGGTGACAAACCTGATGAGATTTCTCGTACCAAATACGTCATGCCTCCCCCTGTTGGACCACAAGTTGGAAGGCCAAAGTCTGTTCGTAAACGCAGTTACCGTGAGAAAATACGCAAGAAGAGAAGGTGTGGTCGTTGTGGAATGCTTGTATACCATAATCGTAGAACATGCCGTAGTGCTCCATTGGCCCTCGCCCACCAAAAGATTCAAGAATCGGTCTAGGATTGGAAGGTTCTACAGGATGATGTTCCTATGAAATCTCTCAACTGCATTTGTTTCAGTTTGTTTTATGTTTTTCTGAACCTTTTCTTTCATGCTTTACTGAACTTTGTGATTCATGTTTATGTGAACTTGGTTTGTCTTTAATCGATACTGGTACAACTTTTATCCTGCATTTGTTATGAAATCAGTTATTGTTCTTTAGTTTGTTGCAGGGTCTGTAATTTTTTATTTTTTTTTCATGGAAATTTTGTTGGTTACGGTTACAGATTTGAAGGCAAGTTGTTCTAGTTGAAGGCAACTTTTACTAGTTGCTTCCTTTTTATGGAGACAACTATTGGTACTTGCTTCCATGTTTGGAACAACTTGTGCAAGTTGCTTCCACATACGGAGACAACTTTTTGCTAGTTTCTTTTCATGTGCTTACTGAACTTTTGTGATTCATTCTTAGTTGTTCTGCAGTTGTTATGAAATGATTTTGGTCTGTAATATTTTTTTTGCTTTGTTGGTTATGCCCACAGATTCTACTTTGTTGCTTCCACTTTATGGAGACAACTTGTTTTAGTTGCTTCCATTCTGGGGAACAACTTCGCAAGTTGTCTCTCTCGTATTTTTCACCTATGCAAACCTCGTAACCATATAGAAACATTGCAACACTGAAAATAATCAAGAATGGAAGGGTTTACAAATGATTTTTTGGTCTGTGATATTATTTTTTTGTTGGTTATTTTCTCGCATTCTCGTAAGTTGCTTCCATTTTAAGGAGACAACTTGTTCTAGTTGCTTCCATTTCTGGGAACAACTTCTGCAAGTTGCTTCCATTTTATGGAGACAACTTGTTCTAGTTTATTCCATTCTGGGAACAACTTCTGCAAGTTGTCTCTCTGTATTTTTTACCTATGCAAACCTGTAAGCATATAGAAACATTGCAACACTGAAAATAATCAAGGGAAATAATCAAACCATTCAAACTTTAACTAGAAAATATTTTAAGAAGTGTACTTTAATTAGATAATACCAACATAATGTTAACAACCAATAGTAATCTGTAGTTCAATCAGAATAATACTAGATAATACTAACAAATTAGATAATACTAACAAATGTAGTTCAATCAGATAATTCTAGGTAATACTAACAAGTTGTCTCTGTCATTTAGTATTACTGGGAATATATCACAATCTGACTTGAATTTGTGCCTTTCGGCTTCTTCCATTCATCAGTTGTAGCCATTATACTAACGCCATCTTGATCCTTTTTTTTTGTTAAAGTGGCCAATATATTGATTCTTTTTTTCCTCCTCTGCTAATACCAAATTCTTGGTATTTCACCAACATCTTCATAAAAACACAAACAAATATTGCACATTCAGGGTGTTCTTGCTGTTGAAGCACTTTAGGAACCTTCAATGTGTGAACAATTTCATTACCACCTTTGTCTCGATGTCCAATCTCATTTAGAACTTTGCTCAGTGGCTTTGTAAGTGTATGCAAAATGACCTGACAACAATGGACTGTGTTTCATAGAGTTGCATATCTTCCAGACTCCTTCATGTAATACCAGCAACACCCAGTGGGAGTTCATGCACAGTGGAAACATCAGCATTTTGTTCTTGGCATCCAACTTGTAAGCCCTCACATAATCTGCTACTAAACTTGTTTCTATTGCATTCTCGTCTCCATTGTCCATGTATATTTGCACGTATCTCTGCATCATTGAAAAAGTTTTTAAAAAACAAAAAGATACATACATTTATCAGATATTTACACGTTTCTGCAAAAAGCTTTTACAAGTCAAAATAACATGCAATCTGTTAATACTAACTAGTGTGTAATTTATCAGATAAAAAAGTGACTTACCAAAAGATTGGTATTTAGTATTACATGCTTGCTGTATGGATTATCGGCAGAAACGTTTTCCATCTTCGATTTCAGAATATTGGTGTAGAATTCTACGATGTCACTATCGATATAGAGATCATCCAATAGATTTTGGATGAACTGTTTCTGAATGTGATATTCATTATTCGGCCCAGAACAAGCCGTTTGCCTGCATAATCCAACAACACAACAAACATCATGTGATATTGCATTACTAGCATCAAACATCAATATTTGCAAAATTGAAGGAACTGCGGGAAATAATACCCTAAGTCAATAAAACTAGCAGTATAAAAGGATTAGTGTTTTTTTTACCCTTCTGTGGCATCCTGGCAGAATTCTTGGAGTATTTTTTGTTGATCTTCGCTGCAATCTCCCCAAAGCTTAAGAATTTCTGCAGGCTTGAGTGGTTTTGATTGAGGAGGTGTTGGATCGATGTACTCGATTGCTTCCAAGTCAATAACTGCACTGTCCTGTTGTTTCTTGTTCTTTTTTCGGTGTAAACCTGTTCCAGTGAATTCATCTCCTAATTTTTTCCTCTTCCTCTCCCTTGGATCGTTCTTGACTCTTTTAATAATAGAACCAACAACAGCTTTCTCTTCAGCTTTCTCTTCAGTTTTCTCTTCAGTTTCTGATAAGTCACTATCTTCGTCTGCTTTTGGTTCAATTATCTGAGAAGATGGGACTTGTGCTGCCGGAGAATCCAAATGCAAATCAAAAGTTGGACCTCCAAAGTATTGGTTTTGCCCACATGTTGGAGTGTGTTGAACAACAGCCATTTCATCTGATTTTTTTCTTTTCACCCTCATTCTCTTGTGCAGCATATGCTACTTGCCTGCAATTTGGATTAAAGGAAAAAATTCATTAAAAACATAGTACACTGAATACAAGGAGAGGAGACAACTTTAAGGAAGTTGCTTCCACGTATGGAGACAACCTGAAGCAAGTTGCTTCCTAAACATATGGAAACAACTTGAAGCAAGTTGCTTCCAAATTGAATAAGTTGATTCCTAATCATATGGAGACAACTTGAAGCAAGTTGCTTCCTAAACATATGTTTATTTGTAGTTGAATGAATCTACCTTTCTGTTACATCTTCTTGATTATTTGGAGTTGTCCTTTCTTTAATTGCACTTGTTCTTTCAACTTGGTCTTCCTCCATTGCAATTGTACTTGTCTTTTCTTACTCTTCCTCAATTTCAACTGGACATGTATTTTCTTTATCCACTGGTGCAGTCTGAGAGTATGTTACTTCCCTGCAAATTCATTAAAAATTTCATTTAAAACACAGCAAACATTCTAAAGCAAGTAGTTGAGGCAACTTGAGGAAGTTGATCTCACATTTTTGGACACAACTGGGAGCAAGTTTCTTCCAATATTTTGATACAACTGAAAGCAACTTCATGAAGTTGCTTCCATAAGTTAACATAACTTGATCAATTTGCATTGCAGAATAAACTTGGACAATTCTAACAAGTTGCATTCAAGAATAATCTACTCTAACAAGTCTAAAGTAACATAAGACTAAAGTAAATGCATCTTACCATTCTGCTGCATGCTCTTTCTCAACTTGTGCAACTGGAGTCCTCTTTTCTCCTTCCTCTCTAACTGTTTCTTGCTCTATGTTAGCAAAATATTTTTCAGCTTATCTCATCTATATCCACATTCTCGCATCAACTCATCCAAACTATCGGGCATGGCTACCTCGTTGAATATTCTCTCACAAATGTTGGCTTTACCACGATTTAGTGGTGTTCTTGATTCAAAGAATGTGAATTTTCTTCGCTCATGTGCATTGTCTCATCTGCATTTTCTGTCGCCTTGACTTCCTCAACAACTTCCTTTTCTGGTACAGATTCTTTCTCATTTTCTGTTTGGTTCATGTGCTGATCTTCTTCTTTCTCGGTTTCAACTACATCATCTTTAGAAACTTCATATTCATTTCCTGATAACTGTTGGTGATCTTCAACATCTTCATTTTGTTGTTCATCATCTTGAGCGATTTCTTCTTCGCTCACCTGCACTCTCTTATTAGCATTTTCTTCTTGAACTGTTGCTGAAGTTTCACCTACATTAGCTTCTTGCTCGGTTACATTTTCGGAGGACTGTCGGTTGATTCTTCTACCATAAAATATTGGGCTCCACTGCTTGTACTTCTTCTCCCTTGAGAGGTTTTCTGGTGTGTTTTTCAAATCCTCCCAATCCTGCAAGTTCTTGTAAACGTCAGCCATGTGTTGCTTTTGATCACCTGTCAAATTAATTTTATCCTTGTTGGCTTCATAAACGCTTCGAAGGAACTTGTTGTCATCAATGAACTTCCTTAAGAACTTATCTCTCCCTTCAATCCTATAGTAGATCTCTTGGAGTGAAAAGTTTTCGGCTTCAAGGAATTTGGCATTTAACCTCTCTTCTTGAAGTAAACCGTACAACAGGTTGTTGAATGCCCTTTCTATTTTTAATTCTTCTACCAATTCTCTCAACTCGAGTCGCCCTTTGCTCATGTGTTGTCGGTTCGTCTCGAATGCCATCTCTAAATCAAGAGTTCCAAATTAGTCGACATTTTTCCTTGAAAATCGAGTCGCAAGTTAATATACAACTTGAGTAAACTATCTTTTCAACTTCGAAACCAACTAGATCAAGTTGCTTTCATTTTATGGAGACAACTAGATCAAGTTGCTTTCATTTTATGGAGACAACTTGAGCAAGGCTTTCATTTTATGAAGACAACTTGATCAAGTTGCTTCCACATATGATGTTTCATAACATTCAACTCTAAGATTCACTAAAGTAGCATAAGAATTTTTACTTACAGTAAATTCTTCTGGGAATACCATATTCCCGTCACTATCTTTCCTTTCTACCGTCAACTTGTTGCACAAATCTAGTTGGTGCCACCCTGTGAATCTTGGAATTGAATGTTCAAATCCTTGTCGCTTTGGTAGGTAGTTGCTATGCTCCAAAACCAATATCGCAAACAAAAAAAAATTAAAATGTTAGTTAAGTTTCTCAAAACATTTTAGATCAAGATTATCTTGTCAACAATTTTTCATTTCATTTTTTTACCAACAAAAATGGTATGCACCCAGGTACATGTTTAAGACCATCTTTTCCTTTTGGTTTCTTTATATTATCCATCAAATATTTCACTATATGGTCTGGCCACGACACTCTATGCATGAAGAACAAGTATGGCAACCATCTCTGGGTAAAGTATCCTCCACTAGTATCCGTGAAGAAGAACACGGTGCACAACCACATGCCAAAGAAAATCAGAAACAACGCCGGGTCCTTTCCATTTTCAGCTTCTTCTCTCAACACCATATCGATCTGTTGCCTTGTAATCTTGTAGTCTTTGCCTTGTACTGGGGGGAAATATTTATGCAAGAAATCTATGTGCTCTTTAGTTACTTTACTCAATTTCTTCTTCAATTCATCATCTTCAGGCCTTCTTTGAACATTGAAGAAAACAGCAAAGTCATGTACTGTTGGAACATAAACCTTCTTATTAAAAACAAATCCCACTTTCACCTTCTTCCTCACTACTACATTATCATGGCAACTGAGAAGCATCTCTATAGCTTGAGGAATCTTAGTGTATACATCTCTTTCACCAATGCACGTCTTTTGAAGGCCTGTTTTGTTGTTCTTCTTTAAAGAATGGTTCAACTAAACCCCAAGACGGAGACCCTCTTAAGGCTTTCACATGTGCTTGGCTTGTCTTTCAATACTTTATACAAGTAGTAACTCATATCTAACAATGGTAATAATCCGATTTATATGCTAACGTTGTTTCTAGCTTCTTCTTTTTACCCGCAATCATGCAAGCTATCCAATTAACATCTAATACATAGATACGCATAACTAATTAAAAGAAGATTTATATGTTTTCTTTTTTTTTCATACCTTTTCTCGTGTTGAACTATATCAGCAGTTTTTGTTGCTTCGTTGCTGGGAGCATTCTTTGCAGAGCTGGTTGGCATTTCCTTCAATCTTGGCGACGTCCTCTTCATACTAATGTTGTTCAGTCAATAGGAATAGTTAGCATGATATCTAAATATAGCTAACTAATTCAAGTTGTCTCCATATATAAGAGGAACTACAAAAACTATCCTAAGTTGCCTCCAGAAATGACAATAACTGGTAACAACTATCATAAGTTGCCTCCAAAATACAAAGGCAACTAGTACCAGTTGCTTCCAAAACTTGGAACAAATAGTAAATCCAATGAAATTAGTATCACCATATGAAGTCAACGTCTACCAAATTTGCTTCCAAATATGGGAACAACTAGCATAACTATCTTAAGTTGCTTCCAAAAATGGGAGAAACTAGCAGGAGTTGTCTCTACAAATGAAGTCAAAAACTAGCAAAAATGGACTGATAACATGTTTCAGTCATCATTAAAGCATAATTAGCCAACAAATTTCTGCGAAATCATTACCATGTGCAAGTACTAATTTAACATGATCCATCGCATTCATAAGGCATTCCAAAGGCATACAACAAGTACTAGTTTTCAACTTATAAGTCATGGATGCACAACTGACTAAGAATATGAAGGCAACTAGTACCAGTTGCTTCCAAAAATGGGAACAACTAGCATAAGTTGCCTCCAAATATGAAGTGAACTGGTACAGGTTGTTTTCTCCAAAATGTGTAGTAAAATACCTTATGAAACAAAATGCAGAAATCATCAAACCATCAAACACTCAAACAAGATGCAGAAACCATCAAACCATGAAATCCTAAAACAATATGCAGAAATCATATATGAAACAGTTGTGCTTTAATAATCAATCAACAACCTAAATAACTAATCGTTCTTTGAATCGAAACAAAATAGACTACTAATTCAAAACCCTAACTCAATCAAAATCAATGATAAAAGTTTTTTTACCTTTCTTAATTCCAACTAAGACTTCTATTTCTTTATCACCAACAGAATCAGTCGATTTAGTTGATTTTCATCACATGCAACATGAAATCGAAGCAAATTAGTATGAATCAGTAATGGCTGAAAATATAAATCAGTAAGGGAATACAAGATTTTTTGAATAAAATCGTTTCTAAAACCCTAAAAAATCGAATTCAGATGAAGATTAAACTGAATCGAAACACAAAAAACACAAATTAGTATGTTTACCTTTGATGTTTTGCTATTGATATTCACTGCATCTCTGAAATCTAATGAAATTGATTTTTCTTTCGGTTTTCAGTTGAATTTGCTCTTCTAAATCAAAAAACACTTCAGATCTACTAAGTTTCTTTCGTTTTTCAGATGATGTTTTGAATTTCTGAGCGGTTTTTTACAGTTTTTTTTCTGGTTTTTTTCTGAAAATGTGAGAGAGAGAGAGAGGGAGAGAGAAAGAAATGGGTTGAAATGAAAATAGTCGTCTGTTTATCATCAGGCTGGCAACGGTTATTTGCATTTATTAAAGGGCTCTTTAGTAATCTTACAATCCGGGTTTGGGCTTTTTCATACTCAGGGGTATTTGTAAAGATGATAAGGGTATTTTAGAAGGGACCCTATACTAGGGATATTTAAATAATGTTCCCTTAAAGAAACTGCATCTCTTCCACCAAGATCCGCACCACCATCTTCAAACCTCACAACGATCAACCACCATTGAAACCGCTCAAAAGAGTTGGGAAAGATTTACACAAGGTTTTGACTGATTATGATGCAGAAAAGAAGGCAAAATTCGATGTAGAGGAAAAGCACAACACCACTAAAATAAAAACTCCATATGTTGATACATAGTAGTAAATGTATTAATAGATAATATGAATTAACAGATAAATAATACTAAATAGTAGTAGTAAATATATTTAGAGATAAATAGGAAAAGCAAAGCACCACTACTATCAATACTTCTTTATATAAAGGAGAATGATTATGCTGATGTGTCGTGACCAAGATCAATTTCGAGTTTTCTGGAGATATAGAGTGCCATGTGGCAGTATTGTCAGCGGGTGACTGTACAAAAAGAATAATGAAAGCATACGTCTTTTGGTCATCTATCGGAACGTATGAACAGAAGAGAATCAAAAAATGGAGTTTTCTGGAGATATAGAGTGCCATGTTATAGCATTTTCAAAGCAGTAAATCAGCATTTAAAAGAAATAAAAGAAAGGATACGTCTTTTGGTGAATCCAACGGAATGCATGAAAAGATTCAACCAAATGATTGTTTGCAAATATATGAGAAGATAGGTTACCCTGAGACGATATTAGGCAGGCTTTAGCGACACGACTCTTAAGCCGAAAAGGAAAAAACACAAAACTCCGATCAAATTGATACCATCCAACGAACCTCTCTTCTTTTTCATCTTCTCAAATTTTCCTAAATCTTTTTATAACAGTTTTTTGCTATTAAGGGTAGCACTGATTTTGAAAGAGGGAATTCTTTTACCCGCTCAGAATGTCTTCACTGAATCTTGATGGTTTTTCCATTCTGTTAACATGCAGGTCTTCGAGTGCCTTGGTGGTAGTAGGTGGCTTCTGATGAGTTTTTGAAGGAAGTACTTGAATGAGTTGCATGTTTTGTCAAATAAAGTTATGGAAATTGAAGAAAAAAACAAGGTTTAAACCGTATACCAACTCGCTAAGGACGGGCTCCATTTAAGGAACATCAAAGAAATGACAAGGTCTGATACTTTGATTTATTGAATCAAGTTGAGAATAAACCTGATTTTGGTTCGACTGTCAATCTGTATGGTTTGCATAATTCAAGTACACTGGCCTCAATTTTTCTAGAAGGTCGTTGCCTTATTACTTAGTCCTTGAATGCAGTCATTCGGATGAGTATATGGTACATAAATGCTCTCCAGGCTTATTTATAACATGTCATTTGTTTGATCAAATATTTTACAGTTCAACAAGGAGGATGATATTAACATATTGGGGGATAGAAAGAAACAATTCCCTGATGACTACAAATCAGAGGTATGTGATCATGTTTTTTCTTTTATAGGTTCTCATTTTTATTGAACAAGGGAGTTGAATGCCCTTTCAATTTTTGGCTAGGTGCTCTCTTTGGTTCTTGATATTGTTGGGTGTACTATTGGCATATAGAAGTGGAAATCGGAGACGAGGATGAGACTTTATATGAGGTGGAGGATATTTTACGGCACTGCTAATTGGAATGATGGAAAGAGGTATTTTCTTAGGTACAGTTAGTTAAAAACAACAGTTTTTCACATTTCATCTCGGTTCTGCTATGGACATCTCAAAATATCAAAAGGTGTATGTGATACCTGTTCAAGGTAGAAAAATGTGCCAAGAACATGAAGGGAAGACAACAATTACTTACGTTTAGGAGTGAGTAAAAGAAGGCAAAATCAGTTGTTTGTGATGTGAATTTGGAAAATGAGTCTTCCAGCAGAGAATTGCCAGTTTTAATAAGGAGAGTCTACGCAAAGATACAAATTTCTATCTTCGGTTCACTTATGTTTTTAAATGACTAAATTTTTAGATATGATGTATCTTGATATATGGAAATAGGTTAAAGAGTAGAGTGGCTGTAATAACCAGGACGGCAGGAAGAATTGGTGAAGCAGCAGCGAGGTTATTCATTGAAAATGAAGTATTGGTTGTGATCGCGGAGTTAAAGCTAAATCAGGTGATCATGTTGTTGCATCAATTGCTCCAGAGAAATGTAGTTGCAAACACTGATGTCCGATGAAAAAAGCAAGTGGAAGATATTATGAGTTTTTCACTTTAAAATTGTAAGCTTTCTAAAGAACCATTATATATAATCCACTCTGACCTGAAATGCAGGTATGTCCAACACGGTGAATTTGTCACTTTAAATAGACCCATGTGGGGGGAAATGTAGATGAATGGGTTGAGATGACATGTTTGGTAAGGAAGAGCCTTTAGGCTATAAGATGATTACAAACTCTATGAAATAATCTTATGAATTTCTTTTTTCGCAAACGCAGTCTATGATTACCGTTTTTAATTCTTATTTTCGGTCAACTAATGAACTTTCCTGTCCATTTGGATGGGCTTACGGAGCTTGTTTATTAATATGAATTAATGGATAAATAGTAGTAAATATATTAATATATATAAACTAACCAGTTATTCTTTATCGTACTACAATAAAAACTCCATATATTGATACTCCATGTATTAATACAAAATCGCAGTCCCAATTTGGGCCTGTTATAAGTAGTAATAACCTCCACATTTTAATATTAATAGATTTTTATAGTCCCGCCATTAGGAATTTACTTTCATATATTAATAATCGACATTGTATTGGAAAATCATAAATCATGTTATATCAAAATTTAAGATGAAACACAATATTTATCTATAGTTGTTTGAGAAAAATATGTAATTGTCTGGGTTGTTACCGCATCTTTTAACTTGCAGATGTATGAGACCTCATCACCATGGACACCTTCTTATTGAAAGCCAAAATATTTCCAACTTGTCGAGCATTTTTAAAGATTTTTGGCCGTACAAATCCATAGATATATACATGTACTATTTAAAGTTGCAAAAAAACATCAAAAAAATCTTAATAATCTTACAAATTCAGAGATAGATACATGTATTTTGTATTAAAATTATAAATATGTGTCTACATTATCCAATAGCATTTACGCACATTCATTGAACAACTAAATAAATCACTTTTTTTTTAGTATACCTCTCTAAATTAATAAACTTCGTATATTAATAATTTTGTGAGATCCCAAAACTATTAATGTATGGAGTTTTTACTGTATAGTATGAACACATGTGTCTGCACATATTAAGTGCATTTTTTCTCTTTTAACATAACAATACAATTTAAGTAAAATATTAAAAAGGGTTTAATAAATTTTATGTTGTTCTTAGTACTCACTATGCAGATATTTCTAAAAGCTTTCCGAAGATATACAGGTCTATACTTACACCTCAGTCCCTAGTTAGTTTGTTTTTACTTCAAATGCAAATGTCCAACTTACCCCAGCCTATTCCGTATTTTATTTAAACTAAAATATAAAGGTGATTCTAATAAGGGTGTTTGTGTTTTAAACATTTACCCCCTTCTTTACTGACAAAAAAAAAAAAAAAAAAAACTTTTTCTTACAGTAGTTATTAGATATCTGACATTTGAAAAAACTAATTAATCGGAACATTTTAGGTATCAATTTAATAATTATCAGGTTTTGGCCAGCCAAACAATATAAACATCGTTGATCTATACGATCTAAATGATAAATTCTTCAATGTTATAATAATTTGGACGACCTGACCTGAATCAAAAGGCTTGACGCATCCACAATTTGTCGATTAAATATTTAACAAGTTTCATCCTAGTGTTTATTAGGGAACTCCTTTGAGATGTTGGTAACCCAAATTGAGAAGTTTAAACTAATCCAACCCCATGCACAAGATTGAATACCTTGATTTAATTATTTCTTCGTGTGTGTTAGAGCATGGCTCGGTTGAACCCACCAAGCGTTGGTATGTCAAGTTTGGTTGTCATATTTTAGTGAATCAAAACTCATGTTAAGAGTCACTTGATTATGTACTAGAGTTAAACTTCGTATAGGTTAGCTTGAAAGTATTAGGATATGAGACATTACAAGTATTGCGAAGACTTGAAGATGTGAAGAAGCAAGGAGCTACAACGACAACAATCATCCTTCCACTTGAGGTTAGTGATATTTGACTTGAACTGTTTCATTCCCTAACGTATCTTGCAAGTCGTGCATATTAAAAACATAACTGCGAAGCATATTTGAACTCTAGATAGACATAGTATTAAGGAATACAATACGAGGTTTATTGCTTAACCATTAAACTTTGTAGATAAGACAGCGCCATAATCATTTGAATGCTATTGTGATTATGTATGGGTATGAGGTGAGGATTTCATCCTAGGGAACAATGTTTACATGTGTTCTAAGGAAGTAAGTTCATAAACTTGTTTGTGAACCGAAAAGGAAATTGCCAGGTGTTATTGGTTTTGTTATTCATTGCATATCTTGTGAACAACCAATATGTGTGATAGAGTATAACTGCTCACAACTTGTTGTGTTCTTGGTAGAACTGTTCACAAAGGCCTGACTTATGTATTGGTATAACTTTTATTAGTAAAACCGATCTTAAGTAATCACATGTGGTATGATCGGATTTTGTATGTCTGACCTTGTAAGGGAAAGGGAATCGATCCTTGTAAGGGATAGGGAACCGATCCTTGTAAGGGAAAGGGAACCGATCCTAGTAAAGGAAAGGGAACCGATCCTAGTAAGGGGTGCAGTACATCAAAGGGAACCGATCCTTGTATGGGGTGCAGCAAGGTTTATAGCAGAAAGGGGAACCGATCCTATGGACATGTGCAACACATATAAGTTAGATACCATATATATGTGGGGAACTGATCCTAGTACCAAGTCAACCGAACTTTTGGGAAGCTAGTGTGACTATGCACAGTACTCACATGGAGGTAGAACCGAAACTTCTTTTGGTAGAACCGTAAACCCATGATTGTGATTGAATGTTGGTTTGATCAATCACATAGTTCTTGAAAGTCAGATGAACCAATTCTAAACTTGTTTGGAAGTGTGGCAAATCGGTTTCAAGGTTGTAAGTGTGAAAGAGAACTTACAAAGTTAAGATGTCGACAAACTTTGAACACGTGCTGTGAATGTTTATTTTTATAATTGTTCAAAGATATTCCTTAACGGCTAAGGGAAGAGAATCCCAGGATCGAAACATAAGTAAGTTAAGAATCTTTTAATTAAGGTTATTAATTTCATTTTGTAGGGAAATTATAGAATTAGTAATGTAAATTTACTAATTAGATTTTCCGAGAGATTTCGATCGTTATTTTTGGACAGAGCATTTCCAGGAATTATGAAAACCGATTCTGTGCTTTTATGAATATCTTGAGAATATTTTCGGTTTTGGAAATTCCTTGGGATCCAAACTTCTTTGTCTATAAATACACGAAGTTTGCCTTTCTAGCAAACTAATCCTTCGTAACAACAGATTTAATCTTTTGTTGTTGTTACTGGTGTAACCGCCTATTCGGAGAGGAGAGTAACCTAATTAGGCGAAATCTCTTACGGCCGCTCATTTGAAAGTCTTCTTTGGGATTGAGAAGCTCTAGCGTGTACCGTTGGTGGGAAACTAGATGATTGCATTGTTATTTTAGTTTTCGATTATTGATTTGATTGACTAACGGTTGTTGAATCTTTGATTGCACCTAGTTTGTTTATTATTGAAAACCTTCTCTTCTGATATAAGGCTCACTCAAACTAGATCAAGGATTTAACATTTCTACGGATCTAAGTTTTCTAGATCCGTAAGATAGATTCATTGATTTTCCATTGTTAACAGACTCCGTTCTGTGCGAAAAATCAATAAGGAATCAAGTCGACTTTTGCAGGTTGTTACTTTGAAGATTAAATTGAAGATTCAAGATTTTGAAGATTTGAAGAAGAAGTTGTTGTGAATCATTAAGAAGATATACTAGATCTACTCCTAAAGAGAACGTCTGTTCTGCTAGGATATTGGGTATTAAATATCTATTGAGAACTTCGGTTCTGCTAGATATTATCAAATCAAGAATACTGCTGAAGCTGAGTAACTAGGATTTTAGTTTACTTAGTAGTGTCTACACGAAGTTGCAGGTTTACTTTTTGTAGCGTCTTAATTCATTGAGTATTCAAATCTGGACTAGGTCCCGGGGTTTTTCTACAAGATTGTAATTTTCCTCGTTAACAAAATTCTGGTGTGTGCTTTACTTTATTTCCGCATTATAATTGTTTTTATATTATAATTAAAGTAATTACACTTGTACGTTAACTAGGCACTTGATATTTATCTTATAAGGTTTTGGTTATCAAGTGAACACTTTGTTATAGTATTGTCTCGATTTCATCCATAGACAATCACACAAAGTGTATTGGATTTCTCCACTTTTCTGATATAATTATTCACGTGTTAGGACAGTCCGGACTAACCCTATTTCAAGTGGACATTGTGTTGAAATATTCCTTGAGTGATTGTTGCTCCAAGAGGTTTATACACAGTGGGTGTTGTATAGGTTGTGATCAAAATAAAAGATTGTGGTGTATTTGGGTACCCTCGTCTTTTCAATTGGTATCAGAGTAGGCAAACAAGAAAATATCTAACAATCTGTGTTTGGTGTGATCCAACCTATAAAGTTGTGAATCAAATGATAATTGATTCGGTTAACGTACCTCCAGGGTTTGATGGCTCAAACTATCTATGGTGAAAAATGGCTATGCAGTCTTTTCTTCAAGCTCATGACTTTAACACTTGGTTTTTAGTTATTGATGGGTATGTTCACCCAAAAATACTGGTCGAAAACTCAATCACTGAGTTTAGACTAAAGGAATTGAAAGAATACGGTAATGAAGAAAAACTGCTTTCGAAGCAAAATTCTTATGGATTAAACGCCATTATACATGTTGTAACTCAAGACCTCCATCATCATGTAACCAAGTGTAAAACATCAAAGGAGGCATGGGATATTCTTAAGATCGTATTTGAAGGGAATGCCTCTGAAAAAGAAGCTAGGCTTCTAACCCTATCTTCTAGATGGGAAAATCTTCGTATGAATGAAGACGATACCTTTAATGAGTTTGATGAAAAACTTTCTGAAATAGTGAATGCCTCTTATGCTTTAGGAAAAACTATTTTAGATAAAGATATTGTGTGTAAAATTCTAAGGTCTTTACCACCAAGATACAAATCTAAAAAGCATGCCATCATGGAAGCTAATGATCTTTCCAAACTATCTAGAAGTGCTCTAGTTGGTAAATTAAAGATCTTTGACCTTGAATATCAATTCAAGAATGAAGAGGGTATTACCCTCAAAGCTGAAACCAAGACTTGTTCTTCGGAAACAAAAACTGAGAATTGCAGTGTTGATACGACTGCACGACAATTTAGAAAGTTATTAAGACAAAAGAAAAGGAATTCTTCTCCTTCCCAAAAAACACAAAAGTGTGTAGAGAATAAAGAACAAAATAATTTTGATAGCTCTAATTGTTCCAAGGATCAAGAGAACAAAGCTTTTCATGCAACTGTTGAATGCACACCTGAAAAGGATTCTGAAGTAACTTTAGAGTCAAAAACACTTGAATGTGATAAACTCTGCAAAGAGAATTAAAATCTTAAAAGGGAACTTGATATTCTATATAAGGATATAGAACGTGTAAGCAATGGTGAGACTTATCTTGAAGTCTCGGAAAAATACAAAAAACAAAAATGTGATGATCGAGAAGCCCCAGAGCCAAAGGGACTCAACTGTGATCTTCGTGAAGAGAATGAAAGATTGAAAAAGGAACTTGATGAATTGGAGAACGATATTGAGATCATTGGTGCTGGTAATTATCCTGAATGCTTGAGAAGTTACAGAGAGCAGATCTAAGAAAGTCATGATCGAGAAAGGAAACTACATACGGAGCTGGAGAATCTAAAAAACACTAAGGTAAGTAATTCTACCAAATCTGAAATTTCTTTAGATTATAAAGTTCAAATTGATAAACTTAAGGTTGATCTAGATGATGCTCTTGAAAAAATAAAAATGTTGGAGAAAGAGAATACGAGTCTAAAAACGGACTTGAAAAAGTTCGATAGTAGCACAAAACAACTTGACTCAATGTTGAAGTCAAATAGAGTTCCTCATGACACTCGAGGATTGGGCTACAAAGGTAAACAAACTTTGAATGCTAAACAGGAGACAAAGTTTGTAAAGCCTAAAGACTCTGCTGAAGAAATTGCTTCAAAAGTTGCCACAAAAGATTGCTCTTCCAAAGAAAATTCGGTAGCACCTTTATCAAAAGATGGAAAACGTAGACTCCATCAAACTCCAATGAAAGAAAATCCACAACAAGGTAACACTAAACCCCATGGTTCGTATGTTACTAAGCATTGCTCTTATTGTGGAAATAAAGAACACTTGGAAAGAGGATGCAGATTCCGTAAAATGAATGAAAAAGCCATAGATGCACGTGTTTCCACAAAATTGGCTGAACTCAATAATGCTAAATCAGGACATCATTGTCCTAAAAATGAACTAAATAATTATCGTAATGATAGTTCAAAGTTTGCTTATCAGGATTCTACAAAGTTTTCTCAGAATCGCTCAAACTACAAAAGGAGAGATAACTTTGTAAAGACCATATCTGATATTCCAAATTGGAGAAATGATAACTCTCAGAGTTTTCAACATTTCAGTTACCCTAATGTTTCCTCAAGAGATTCATCTTGGATTTCAGGAAGAAATAATAGGAAGAACAAGTTTGGTTCTGCAAAACCCATTTCTAAATGGAGTCCAAAGTCTTCTCTAAAGACAACCAGGATGGTATCAAAAGATAGTCACAATGATGACACTCGAATGATAAGTTTCAATACTCATGGCATTCAGAATATTGTGTTAAACGTTCTTGAACAAATGAATGTATCTCTGTGTTGTCATCGTTATATGAGATAGGTCTCATAATCGGTTACCTTTTTATGATTTTGTGACTTTTGATTTAGCGGATTTCATATCTAACTTGTTGAGTTGCTTAATCAAATAATCATAAAAGGATGATGACAATTAATCCCATATGTGAGTCACAATATACTATTATCAATTTATTCCTCATAAGTTGTGTATATAGTATACATATGAGTCTTTGGTATTAGCTTATTACTATTGGCACGTAATAGTTAAAACCATTTCAACCTTTCTCTGGTAAAGGTTGCTTTTGTTGTTCTTATGTCTTTACGAAAGGATGAGAAAAACAATGAGGAAAAGAGGATGCGAAAATTTGAGGTAACAAATTTGTTAGTTAATTGTTTTCCTGTTTAAGAAAAGCCTGAGTTTATATTATATACATTTATTGCTTTTGCTTAACAAAATTTCGGTATAATTGATGTTATTCCATGATGTGTGTGTGGATGTGTGATTCAATTGGTTTCGGTTAAGAAAAACTATTGTTATCTTGCTTTATTGTGTGGTATCAATTGTTTAGGCTTACAAAATTTCGGTGCAATTGCGGTGCTTTTAATGTCTATGTTGTTTGAACTGCTTCCGGTTGAGGTGAGTAATCATGCAAGTTGATTTATTTTGGTTTGTATGAATTATTTATGGCTTAACGAAATAAATTGTGTACGGGATGGGTTGTTTAGTCCAATTCGATTCCGGATAAGAGAAACTAAGTCAATTGTGATCTTAGTTAGACTTATCGAAATGAGGTTTCGGTTATTCAAGTCTAATCGAATGCCTTAACAAGAAATGCTAGTTAACTAACCTAGTACTTGTCTTCTTTAAAATTGAAAGGTCTAAGTTTATGGATAATTAGAACCTGATGAGAAAAATAGAGTTTATCATTATTTTGGTTTTATCGAATTAAGCGGTTTTTTTTTTTGAAAATTCGGTTTAGCAAAGGGACTAGGTGCTTAGTTGTTTTTTGGTTTGCTAAACTAAATTGGAAAAATTGTTTCGGACAATTGCTTCCTTGGTAACATATCAAAATAAAACTACTTGTAGTTTCGGTTTTTGATATTCGTTATCAGAACATGATGTGTGGAACCCTCGTGCCTAAATCTACATGTTTGCAAGTCTATTCTGAGATTTGTAAGATTCTTTTCGTGTTGTCCTTTATTTTTTCGTTTCTTTGTCATTTTTGTGACAAAAGGGGGGAGAAATATATGGAGTAAACAAGTGATACTGGCATTGATTTTATATTAATTGGTATCACTAAGGAAAAGAACATTGGTACTTTAACGTTTAACTAAACGAAAGAGTGAAAGCACAGACTAAGGGGGAGTAACATGTCATATGATTGGTATAAAAAAGATGTGCGGATTGAATATCTACATATCTTCCTTAGGGGGAGTAATAGCTTTGTTATTATAATGTCAACAACGATATTTTCAAGGATTGAATGTAAGCAGTTTCACTGTGCTGTTGAATCGGGAATCAAGCGAATTGTAATGAATTATTGTAATTTGTTTATCCATATGATGTAAGAGTTTTGTCACTAAAATTGACAAAGGGGGAGATTGTTAAAGCATGGATCGGTTGAACCCACCAAGCGTTGGTATGTCAAGTTTGGTTGTCATATTTTAGTGAATCAAAACTCATGTTAAGAGTCGCTTGATTATGTACTAGAGTTAAACTTCGTATAGGTTAGCTTGAAAGTATTAGGATATGAGACATTACAAGTATTGCGAAGACTTGAAGATGTGAAGAAGCAAGGAGCTACAACGACAACAATCATCCTTCCACTTGAGGTTAGTGATATTTAACTTGAATTGTTTCATTCCCTAATGTATCTTTCAAGTCGTGCATATTGAAAACATAACTGCGAAGCATATTTGAACTCTAGATAGACATAGTATTAAGGAATACAATACGAGGTTTATTGCTTAACCATTAAACTTTGTAGATAAGATATCGCCATAATCATTTGAATGCTATTGTGATTATGTATGGGTATGAGGTGAGGATTTCATCCTAGGAACAATGTTTACATGTGTTCTAAGGAAGTAAGTTCATAAACTTGTTTGTGAACCGAAAAGGAAATTGCCAGGTGTTATTGGTTTTGTTATTCATTGCATATCTTGTGAACAACCAATATGTGTGATAGAGTATAACCGCTCACAACTTGTTGTGTTCTTGGTAGAACTGTTCACAAAGACCTGATTTATGTATTGGTAGAACTTTTATTAGTAAAACCGATCTTAAGTAATCACCTATGGTATGATCGGATTTTGTATGTCTGACCTTGTAAGGGAAAGAGAATCGATCCTTGTAAGGGATAGGGAACCGATCCTTGTAAGGGAAAGGGAACCGATCCTAGTAAGGGAAAGGGAACCGATCCTAGTAAGGGGTGAAGTACATCAAAGGGAACCGATCCTTGTATGGGGTGCGGCAAGGTTTATAGCAGAAAGGGGAACCGATCCTATGGACATGTGCAACACATATAAGTTAGATACCATATATATGTGGGGAACCGATCCTAGTACCTAGTTAACCGAACTTTTGGGAAGCTAGTGTGACTATGCACAGTACTCACATGGAGGTAGAACCAAAACTTGTTTTGGTAGAACCGTAAACCCATGATTGTGATTGAATGTTGGTTTGATCAACTACATAGTTCTTGAAAGTCATATGAACCAATTCTAAACTTGTTTGGAAGTGTGGCAAATCGGTTTCAAGGTTGTAAGTGTGAAAGAGAACTTATAAAGTTAAGATGTCGACAAACTTTGAACACGTGCTATGAATGTTTATTTCTATAATTGTTCAAAGATATTCCTTAACGGCTAAGGGGAGAGAATCCCAGGATCGGAACATAAGTAAGTTAAGAATCTTTTAATTAAGGTTATTAATTTCATTTTGTAGGGAAATTACATAATTAGTAATGTGCATTTACTAATTAGATTTTCCGAGAGATTTCGATCGTTATTTTTGGACAGAGCATCCAGGAATTATGAAAACCGAATCTGTGCTTTTATGAATATCTTGAGAATATTTTCGGTTTTGGAAATTCCTTGGTGTCCAAACTTCCTTGTCAATAAATACACGAAGTTTGCCTTTCTAGCAAACTAATCCTTCGTAACAACAAATTTACTCTTTTGTTGTTGTTACTGGTGTAGCCGCCTATTCGGAGAGGAGAGTAACCTAATTAGGCGAAATCTCTTACGGTCGCTCAGTTTAAAGTCTTCTTTGGGATTGAGAAGCTCTAGCGTGTACCGTTGGTGGGAAACTAGATGATTGCATTGTTATTTTAGTTTTCGATTATTGATTTGATTGACTAACGGTTGTTGAATCTTTGATTGCACCTAGTTTGTTTATTATTGAAAACCTTCTCTTCTGATATAAGGCTCACTCAAACTAGATCAAGGATTTAACATTTCTACGGATCTAAGTTTTTCTAGATCCGTAATATAGATTCATTGATTTGCCATTGTTAACAAACTCCGTTCTATGCAAAAAATCAATAAGGAATCAAGTCGACTTTTGCAGGTTGTTACTTTGAAGATTAAATTGAAGATTGAAGATTTGGAGAAGAAGTTGTTGTGAATCATTAAGAAGATATACTAGATTTACTCCTAAAGAGAACGCATGTTCTGCTAGGATATTGGGTATTAAATATCTATTGATAACTTTGGTTCTGCTAGATATTATCAAATCAAGAATACTATTGAAGCTAAGTAACTAGGATTTTAGTTTACTTAGTAGTGTCTACACGAAGTTGCAGGTTTACTTTTAATAGCGTCTTAATTCATTGAGTATTCAAATCTGGACTAGGTCCCAGGGTTTTTCTACAAGATTGTAGTTTTCCTCGTTAACAAAATTCTGGTGTGTGCTTTACTTTATTTCCGCATTATAATTATTTTTTATTATAATTAAAGTAATTACACTTGTACGTTAACTAGGCACTTGATATTTATCTTATAAGGTTTTGGTTATCAAGTGAACACTTTGTTGTAGTATTGTCTCGATTTCATCCATAGACAATCACACAAAGTGTATTGGATTTCTCCACTTGTCTGATATAATTATTCACGTGTTAGGCCAGTCCGAACTAACCCTATTTCAAGTGGACATTGTGTTGAAATATTCCTTGAGTGATTGTTGCTCCAAGAGGTTTATACACACAGTGGGTCTTGTATAGGTTGTGATCAAAATAAAAGATTGTGGTGTATTTGGGTACCCTCGTCTTTTCAGTGTGAGATATTAAGTTATTTGATCAATATCCTACAAGCTTATCTTCTTCCCCAACTTGTAAGCATCAATTGCCAATTTTTTTCTTCAACATTGTGAAATACAATGGTCTAGGTATATCCCACCAATACAAGAAACCATGGAGTAATTTCAAAAGATAAAATAAAATGATGTAAAACACCTTTAGTTTAGTAAACATGATGTGAATCTATATCTAAAAAAATCACAAGTTTAGTTTTGTAACGTGGTCCACCAGGAACCAAAGTATGGTGTATAACTGAACCAATTGATATATGTCGACTTATAAAAAACTAGGAAAAAGTTGGATGCCGACTCAGATATAAGAAACATAATATTCCATACGCTGTCTACAAAGCAAAGTGTATCTAGATAATGAGCATAATAATTGACAATATCCACTAACCGAATAAAATTGTACAACTACTTTCTACAAGGCGTGATCGGTGTATCTTGTGAGATGACGTACATGAAATGATGAAAACTATATACGGAAACCAATTAGTCTTAAGGAAAAAATATCTGAGAAAGCGGGGGTACAACAACCTCACCCAATATTTCGATGAGCAATCTGTATGGACTAACTCTAATATACTTTTAAGAGAATCAACTAGACAGTTAGACTCAATCTTAATAAAAAGTATATGAAGGAGTTAATATCTCTATCTCTCGATTTGATCTTTACTCAAGCAAATGGAAATCTGCGAGTATTTATCAAATACTAGAGAGATAAACTTGGATGGTACCAAAGACAAATATCCAAGTGTCAATCAATGTAAATCAACAACCAAAGGTTGGATATTCTAATTGATTGATCTTAACGCACAACCTGTGATATTTCAATTATATAACAAAATATGATGCGGAATACAAATAACACAGACACCAGAAGTTTTGTTTACGAGGAAATCGTAAATGCAGAAAAAGCCCGGGACCTAGTCCAGATTGAACACCACACTGTATTAAGCCGCTACAGACACTAGCCTACTACAAACTAACTTCGGTCTGGATTGTAGTTGAACCCTAATCAATCTCACACTGATTCAAGGTACAGTTGTGCTCCTTACAACTCTGATCCCACCGGGATACTACACACTTGATTCCCTTAGCTGATCTCACCCACAACTAAGAGTTGCTACGACCCAAAGTCGAAGACTTCAATAAACAAATCTGTATCACACAGAAAAGTCTATGATAATAGATAAATCTGTCTCCCATAGATAAACCTATGAGTTTTTGTTCCGTCTTTTGATAAATCAAGGTGAACAGGAACTAATTGATAACCCAGACTTATATTCCCGAAGAACAGCCTAGTATTATTAATCACCTCACAATAATCTAAATCGTATGGTAACGAAACTAGATATTGCGGAATCACAAACGATGAGACGAAGATGTTTGTGATTTCTTTTCATCTTGCCCTATAGGAGATATAATCTCAAGTAAATTATTCAATTGAACTCGTACGATGGAAAATGGCAAGATCAGATCGCTCAACTACAAGAGAAGTAGTTTCGTCTGGCTTCACAATCCCAATGAAGTCTTTCAGTCGTTAACCTACAGGGTCTCGAGAAGAAACCTAAGTTTAAAGGAGAATCGACTCTAGCAAAACCAACTAGTATCACACTGGAGGTGTGGGGATTAGTTTTTCTAGTTGCTAGAGTTCCCCTTATATAGTTTTTCAAATCAGGGTTTGCAATCTAAGTTATCTTGGTAACAAAGCATTCAATATTCACCTTTAGATGAAAAACCTGATTCAACCAAGCTAATATCTTTCAACCGTTAGATCGAAACTTAGCTTGTCACACATAAATGAAATGTATTCATTTAGGTTTGAGTAACCGTACCTAAACGTGTACACTTAGTTGGTTCACAAATAGTTACCCAATGGTTAGCCATATTAGCACTTTCATATTAACTGTATTCATCTTTCTCATAACTAGTTCAAGAGTTGTTCAATTGCTTAGGTCTTTATTCATAGACACAATTGAAGCAAAATCGGTTTGATCCACTTAAATCAATTCATGAACAATATATCCACGGTTTGCAAAGATTGCATTCCTTATAATTTATTTTTTTAAGTTCATGAACTACCGATTTGAGAGATAACCAGCTTGGGTACGCGTACGGGTATGCGTACCTTAGCTACCGGATTTGAGTTTACAAACTCAGCAGAAATTTTCGGTTTGAAAACTTCCGTGGGTACGCGTACGGGTATGCGTACTCAACCTGTCTCCTTCACCAATACCGCATGCACACATATGCACGCACTTGGTTTCCGGCACATGGATTTATACACTAATGTGCGAACACACTATATATGCTTATATCCATAGTTGGTAATCTCAACTCTACATTTCAATAATTGAAACATTCTTCTATAATGTTATAACAATCGTTATTCACGACTATCGTCATCAAAGCTATTTTCAAGATTGAAACGTCATCATGAATTTCGTCACGGGTAAAGATGAAAATGGTTAAAGCGAAAGCTCACTGTAGATGGGGAAAACGATTCGCTGGTTTTTACGGAATTGAGGAGATGATCGTACGGAGGAGACTCCTCGAACCGAGCGAAATGCTTAACCTCACACAGATGCACTGCAAGAAGGGAGTGCTTTGAATTCGAGAGATCAATGTGTAGTACTCCGGCCTAAACCAAGACAATGGTCGTTCCAGAGTAAATTCGGTCACAAGAGAGGATGGGTCGGTCTGTAGGAGGGAAGCTGGGAAATGTGTGAGATGGTGATCGAAGATTGTAGGTGTGTTGTGTATTCTGAAAATAAGATAAATTCTGAATGATTGAATCTGTTGAGAGTTGGATTATTAATCTCGTGTTGTCGGTTTGACCTGAGATTGTCCTTCCTTTAATCATGATTCAGAGATTTATTTATATTGTTGGAATTGAAAACACCATGATCTCATGAAGTGTGACAGTTGATGGAATCAAAGAATGTGGAAGTGGAAATCGTGTTAAAACCAGTTGCTCAACGTGCAGAGACTTGGTTGATTTTCCATCCACTACTTTGTCAAATCCTTCAACTGATTGCACGACTTGCTCACATTCTCATCGTGTGTATGAACACACGTGCCGTAGACCGCCATACCAAAACCCTAGTTAATATCCCCCCATGTAACACGATTGATATCTCGTGTGATTGTGGAGTCTGCAAGGCAGACGTGTATTTAGTTAGTCAGTTGCTGACTTCATGGGACGATAGTCCTTTTTTTGTTGAGTCGAACGTGATTTGGAAATGTTCTGAGACTCATGAATTGAACATGTTTGTTGATACAGAGATATAATGCGTGAATAAGCTAACATGAGCAAATATTGCTCATTCGATGAATTGTTGAATATTGAAAGTTGAACCAGTATTCCTTGGTATGAGCAAATATTGCTCATCTGAGCAAATGTTGCTCATTCGATGAATTATTGGTAGCATGACCAAATAAGATACTGGAAATTGAACCGAGTATGATAAATAAAATGTTGATCACGGGATCAACGTAAAATTATTAGCATTTGAATCCGGAATTATGAACCTTGGACTCAAAACCCTAATTTGATCAATTGATGATTAACTGATGGTTTATTGAAAATTAACCACGGAGCGAAGGAGGGACCGGCTACATGGGATTATGGATCAACCATGTAGCGCCCAGATGCTCACGTGAGCAAATATCAAGGTCTCCCGAAGACCGAGTTGATTTGATGAAAGGATGATTAAATGTTTGGTTTAATCATTTATTAAAATAATGCCCGTCCCAACCTTAGGTAATAAAACCTAATTAATTATGAAGATGTGAGGGACCGACCAAGGGGTCATGAAACCGGCCCTGGGTAGTCACGGGATCAAATATTGATTGTCTTGTGAAGTTCCAAGTTGTTTGGAAGAGTTTTGGAACTAATACGTGCAATTGCGCAAATTAGGTCAAATCGTGAAAATACGTGGGACCGGCTCATTGCGAGCCAAGGAGCCAACCCTGGTCGGCCAAGGTAACATGCTCACGTCCGTGTCACAACTGAGAGTTTTGATATTTTCTGGCGTGCAGTTGAGCATCCATTTGAGAAAATATGACAAAATTAGGGTTTTGCTGAAACTGAGGAAACTTCATGAGATGAAGGAAAATAATTATAAAATGAAGGAACATGAGGCGTGGGACCGCTGGAGCCAAGGCATGTCCGGCCAGTGACCACGGTCCCATGGTGCCTTTTCCTAATTTTATAATATTTTTCATGATTTTATGAAAATATCATGAAATCAAGGAATTTTGTTGAAATTAAGGAGTTTCCTTAAAGTGAGAGAGTTTCCATGGGATCAAGGAAGCAAATAATATTAAAATAATAAAAATAAGGGCGTGTGGGACCGGCTAGGGCATGGCCGGCCGGCTTGGGCCCGGTCCCACGAGTTTCCTTAATTTTATGTATTTTTCCATGATCTGAAGAAATTTTCATAATTTGAGAGAAATACCATGAAATCAAGGAATTTCATGGGACCAAGGAAAACTTAAAATTAATAATAATAAAATAAGGGGAGTGTGGGACCGTCTAGTGCATGGCCGGCCGGCTTGGGCCCGGTCCCACGGGTTTCCCTAATTTTATATTATATTTTTTCATGGGTTTGTGAAAATACCATGAAATTAAGGAGTTTTCATGAAATTAGGGAAATAATAATAAAATAATGAGGAACCATGAGGTGTGGGGCCGGCCGGGATCAAGGCATGGACGGTTGGCCAATAATCACGGCCCCACAATATTTTCCCTAATTTTATATTATTTCCTCGGTGTGAAGGAAACACCAAGAAACTGAGGAGTTTCCTCAAAACGAAGGATATTTGTTCAAATGAATGGATTTTCATGAGATCAAGGAAGATAACAAAAAATATGATAAAAATATAAAACTGGCGTGGGAATGACCACGGCACGGCCGGCCGGTCGGTGGGCCCATGCTCCCAGCGCCTTGGTCAATTTTTTAATTATTTATTATTTTCCTTCGTATTTTACATAGGTTCATCGTTTCGTCGTATTTTGAAATACTCGTTCGTGCGGTGATTGTTAGTGCATCATCGTCGAGTACACTTGCACCATTTAAATCGGGGCTTACTCGGAGGTAGCTCAGACGCCCGTGCGTTGAATATTTATTACTAACCCACGTTATTCTGCTGGGAAGAACCATAGATTGAAGTAACAAATATTATGAAAATATTTGAATATTTTCAGAAATTCAATGGATGAATCCAAGAATTTAAGAATAATTAACTGATGGCTCTATACTAGCAAAGCAAGCTGTCTAGGAGCATTAATTATTCTGACATGAGCTTGCCGGAGCTTCATATCCTTTATATAGTCAAGGAAAACTGTTGTTTGTATCCTGAAGACGTTATCGCTCTATACTAGCAGAGCAAGCTGTCTAGGAGCCGTCAATCTCGTGATTCTATATAGAAATAATTACTGAAGTGTTCAGTATTCATGAGATATGTCGTTGTCCAGCCGAGAGACTACATACCTGCATGTACTCTGAGAGACAGTATTTCTCAGTCAGAGGTTCGATGAGAGACCCGTGTCTCAATACTCACGTCTGATTGCTGGATCAGAAGTTCGTATAATTATGGGTTTACGATTTTAGCCTTTGTCGAAAATCCACCATCTACATTAAGTCCCCTGCTTAGTGAGGGACAGTCATGTTCCTCAGTCAGCACTGGATGGTGATTTTCCAGTTATGAACGAAATAAGTAATTGAACTTAGTCGTAAGATAAGATGTTACCAGATTTTCAATTGCGCGAGCGAACCACAGCAGCATCATATGATGAGCATAAATTGGTGTAGAACCGCCGATTTGATGACGGAACCTTGGGAGATTTAGGATTCACGGGTCCAGGTCCATGAAAAGAAGTCCTTGTTTTAGGAATAAACGCTCGTTTGTTCGTTAGTTTAAGGAATGAACAAATAGACCTGAGTCTAATGATATAAAATTTCGTCCTTGAGATTTTACGAAAACCGAAATTTTATTTTTTAAATATGTGAGATTTCACAAAGTGGAATAAACTCTCGTTTCAAAGGTGGATGTTCGTACGAGAGAAAAAGTTTTTTTTTTTTATTGAATAGACGTGCGTCTGTTAAAAAATTTGTCTATGAGCTTTCATGAAAAAAATTATTTTCGATATGTAAGCTTTCACAAATTTTTGAAAATATACTCTCGAGGGAGTAAAAATATATATAGACGTGAGTTTCACGTTAAAACATATTTTGTAAAACAAATATTTTGATTTTGAACAACTGTTGAAAGTAGACAATTATACATGGTGAAATAATGTCTGTATGTGAGTTTTCACAATTGTAGAATGGACGTCTGTCCAATTTTTGAAAAAACCAGTGGATGTTAAAATTCACGTGGGTTGTTCACGGTTTTATGAAAATCAAGTTATGATTTTGAATAATGAGTTTTGCTCGTCTTTGCAGGTTTGAAGGAGCGAGCAAGATTTTCGAAATTTTTACGTTATTATCACTAAGTTCGTGAAACCCTAAATAGGTAAGAGTTGAGGATTACCATTTTTGTATACGCTGATGTGAGATCTCGAATCCATGTAGACTTCTCAGACGTGCAAGACAGTCTCCAGGGTGGAGAAGGCAGAAGCAGGAGGAATTATAGAATGATACCGAATAAGGTGCAGTCCCCAGTCGCTTCTTCGGTGAGTTGTTAACGCTTCTCACATCATGACTTTTCTTGTCCGTGCAATTAGGATCATGAAAACAAGGTTTGTTATTTCCTTTCAGAATTTTGCTTCATCGAGCCTTGATGGTCTTCAATTCTCACTAATTGTTGTTGATGTATTCAGGAGGAGATTTCCATGGAACGAGGGAGTACTGATGATGCCCATTCATCTTCGGAGGATGGTGAAGAAGAAAACCACGGATTTCGAAACCGAATGAAAGCAATGATGTCTCCAATAGTGATGTTGGCAATTCCTGTCTTTTGAGCACTTTAGGGACCACTCCAGTAAGTACCCATCGTATATTTTCTTCATATAAGTATGAAGTTGCTGATTTGTGAATGAATGAACGAGGACCCATATGAATGAATGAAAATTTTGCCGAAATACGTCACCAGAAAATTCAGAACTCTCCTTTTAATGAAAACGATGTAGAATCTTCGTCTGATGTCGGATTTTCGTGATTTACCCATGCTTTCTCATGCCCAGGAAATTTCCAAGCTTTAGTAAAGAATCTTTTTGAGTTTTGAGCATGTTTAAGGGCCGAAATCAGCGAAACAGTAAACTTCCAGGAGACCTTCAGAAAATTTTCAGTTGGCATGTAGTCCAATGTTTCAGCCACATCTCTTTGCTCGTTCCTCCAATTGCTATGAAATTTTGATATGTTGTAGCTAACATCCATACAAAGAGAATGGTATATAACTCAACCCTTTATTCTTCACCAATTGCTCCCATTTCATCGTTTTGTACAGGGCAGAGTAAAATCTTCTCAGACAAGCTTGTTGTAAAACACTCCTATTGTGTCTTTAGACCATTCGCTTGTGTCTTGAACGATTGTTGAAGGATTTTAATGTCATTGATTCATTTGAGATCAGGAACCCTTGATTGATACATGAACATGGTGGTGCTTGCAGTGCCATCTTCTGTTAGTAGTAGAAACATCACTTCTGAAACCCTGGCCACGGTACCATAGCATGAGGTTGGTTTCAAGAGAGGTGATGTAATGACCATGGTTTCATGTCCCGGTGGTAACATTCCTTTTATCATGAATGATTAGCACATGAGAGTCTGGTGCCACGGGTCTTGGACTGTGAAACTGATCGTCATGATCAGTGGACCGTCAGTCCCTAGTATTTTGTTAAATCTCTCCTTTTCGTTTTCTCTTCTTCTGGTAGGACTTGGATAGAGGACCCATGTATAAAATTGATGTAAAGACCTAGGTGGTCGAAGTTGGAGGTACCTTGATGAAGTACTTAGTGGAAATACCTCGTGGACACCGATCGACTGTGGAAGTTATGAATCCCGTCTAAGAATTGTTGCTTGCATGTTGTACGTTCTGGAAGCTGTAGGAACCTCATACGACGTCGGAATTCGATGCTTGACCCCAAATTTTGAAGCTAAGAGACTGAGTTATCACATGAGAAAAGAATCACTCAATTTGGAGTTGTATAGGTCAGCCAACGAAGCGTGCACATTAGTAATTTGTAATCCCGTATAAATTTTTCAGATTTCGTAGACCTGACGGTAAATGCCGTATCTTTCAGCTCGTATGTCCGATTGATGCACCCTTTTGGTATGTTGTAGAAGAGACTTATAGGAACATCTTTTGTTGAGGAAGCATTGTCCCATTCCTCACCCATTGGTACGTTTTTGTAAACCCATGGACTAAAGTGTGTTGTATCTCATTTGTGGAGGTGATGAGAACATCTTGTTGAAGACTTTGGATTATGCCCACCAGTCGTGCAAGCTTTGGGAAGACTTTCATGTGAGAATTTTATCAGGTCTACAAATCTTTATATGAATCATTAGTTACTTTCATGAATCTTTATATGAAGACTTTGAATTTGATGCTGAGACCATGAACGAAGTTCCTCCACATATCCTTGTTGATGCCGATACTATGGTCGAAGTTACTTCAGAGATTGAAAAGGTTAGAATCATGATTTATCGACATAGCCTTTACTCCTCCATCCAGTGAGCCTTTACATTCACGAACTAGTTGGAGGTTTCCGCATCCCTAAGATGTAGGTGTACTGGGAGTACAACCCGAATTTTCCTGATCAATATGACTTTACTGTGAACTGGCTTCGTCAGTGAGTCGACGTTGTTGTGGCAGATAGCAGCATCGGTCTCCTAACTGGGTATGATCGGTGAAGATAGGAAGTTCCTCAGTCGTGCAGGGGCTTGTGATGTAGAGAGATTCCGTTGATAAAGTTGTAGTTGCAGGAAATCCCACAACACACCCCTTATCATATCTTGATACTAATTTCTAGATCTAAACATATTAATCATCTAAATCTCAAAATATAAGTGCTAGAAATTTAAATAGACACACAAGATTTTTTACATGGTTCGATCAATGTGATCTACATCCATGGTTCTTCACTATGATTGTTGAGGTTACATTAGTATTACATTTACAATCTCCATTAATGGATATTTTGGAGAGCTCTAGATCTAATTATTTGGGAAAGAAGATGATAAAGAAATTAATGTCTCTCTCCACAAAATTGTGTCTCTCCCTTTTACAAAAATGTGTATCCTCCCTTTCTCTCTCATGCCTTTCTCTTTATATAGGATATTACATAGTGGATGACTGATGAGTGCCAAATATTGCATATTTATACACCTTTTTATTGGCATTTTACTCATCTTTTGCGCTTAGAAATCAGATATTATCCCAGATTCTGTGTTTTCTTTGTTTTCGAGAATAAATATTTGTATTAATTAATTTTGTGTTTTTAGGTAATAAATAAAGCTCGGAGAAACTGAGGAGCCGAAGGAGCAGAGAATTGGAGACAAGTGTCTATGGAGCAGAAAGCCAAAGCCCGCGCGCGCAACAGTTGCAACACAACAAGTAGCAACTCATCTACAAGACATGGGATCGAGCTATCCATCTCCGACCCACGACCCGGATCCAAGCCCATCATTTCTGAGCCGTTGAGATCTCCCTCAGCTACATCCAATGGTCGCTCCTTCATGCACATCACACTTTGCTCCTCCGCTCAACAGCAAAAATCCCCTCAGCCGTTCAGATCGTACCCGCTTCATCCAACGCTCGCTGAGGCCTCTTCATCAAACCTCGCTGCGCCTGCTTCACAACGAAAACACCTATACCTATACCCTAGTCGACCAACTCATTTCCTCTCTTCTTCTTCTCTTTCTTCTCTTTCTTCTTCCCATGCCTCTGCAAAACCCATCTCCCGACCAAACTCCACAGTCGCCACCTTCATCACCTCTCCTGTCGCCATCACCACTAGCTCTATCAACCACCTCCGCACCCTCTCTAGAGCTAGTTATCTCTCTCTTAGCTTCTATCAACCCTAGAAGCTAAATTAGAGATAATTGGGGCTAGGGTTTCTCATACATCAAATCAGTCGACGCATGGAGCTCTGAGACGAGGAGAGCATGATTCAGAGGCGATCAGAGATTGGGTTTGATTTATTTTGTATTTAATTTCGATTTTGAAGAATTAGGGTTTGGGGATATTTTGGCATGTATAAATAGGATGGGTCTGTGTGTGTTAGGGGGGATGCCTGGGCTAGCCAGAGCACCATTTAGGGTTAATTTGTGTTGCATTTGTTAATTATGTTTTAATTCAATTTACCAGGGTGATGATGAAACCCCTGATTTCATGTTAAGCATGTCTGTGTTGGTATGATTTTGTTGTGTTATAACATGATTAAGATTAGTAGTTAGCCATTGAACTAAAAGCCTGTGATGATGAGTGGTACTGTAAGAAGACCACTCATACTAGGGGTGAGTAGCAAAACTAGTTAATGAACACCTAGCCAAGACCTTCAAATGAAGGCACAAAATCATAGCTTGACTTACATTGCCTGAGCATAAGAATTAGAGGTGGATTCACCACCCTGATGTTTTCTAATTTGTTACATCTTATTTCCTTGCCTTAGTTTAGAGTCACCATTTCAACCTCAGTCGTTTCGACAACCAAACCCCTTATTTGTGTTACACATTATCACCCGAAATTCGATTAAGGAAGCCATTAGATCATCTTAAGCACCACAAGTCTCTGTGGTTCGACCCGTACTTGCCACGTCTCCAATAGACGCCGTGCACTTGCGGTTTATCACAAGTAGGCCAAAACATACACATTTCCAGGCCTACCAATGACATCTCATGTACAACTAATATTTCCCTTAATTTCGGATTTACCTTGCGACATTTCGCAGGTCTACAAATGTTAGTCTTCGCAAGTCTTCTTGACTCTTCGCAGAATCGTCACACCTTTCTCATATTTAAGCTAATGTCATTTGTTGCGTCGTTTCTAATATTTCTTCTGCGACATTATTAAGTTGCGTCGTTAATAATTCGCAAGTGAAGGTTGCTGCGATATTCTGCTCCTATATCTTGCCTCTTTTTTCTTTAATATTGCTTGAAGAGCGATCTTTAAGAAAAAATCCGTTGTTGTAGTAGTCTTTGATCTTTATTGATGAAGGAACGAGCGAAAGAATACTGGACTTGAAAAGTACGTACTTGCCTCTATTCTTTTGCGAAGTTCCGAAGCTTTGCGAAATAAAGAAGAAGTATCAACCCTAGAAGTATAAGAAGTATGAAGTATCCTTGAAGAAGTATAAAAAGTATGAAGTATGAAGTATCCTTGAAGAAGTATATGAAGTATCCATCCTTGAATGCGAGTAATAAGTATTGCCTCTATTCATGCGAAATTATTACTCCATTTTTGATGAGGATTCTTGTTGTTCATTAGTGAACGTCCATTTTGGAAATGATTCTTGCCGAGAAGATAAAGAACATAAAATGTTTTCTCGGTATTCCATAGTTGCCTCTTGTTCTTTATCTATGGGGATAGAATCCTTTAGAAATGTTGAATGAGCGAGTTGTGTCTTCATTCTCATCTTGCCTTTGCCTCATGCTTTGTGCTCATGTGATAGTATAATCTCTTCAGGTTGCTTATAATTGTGTGAAATAATTGAGCGAAATAATCACATCCTGCGAAATTCTGAATAATCTTGCGAAATTCTGAATGATTCTGCGAAATTTTGTAAAATATTTGTGCGAATATAATGCTTATGTAATGATTATGTTATGAAATGTGTATGCGATGTTTATGCCATGAAATGCTTATGCAATGCTTTCATGATGCGAGTATGATGCTTGTATGATGAGAATGCTTATCTATTGCAATGTATAGCTAATGTTTGTGTTACTTAGCTCATTTTGCCGCTCTAGAATTGATGTAGCTTTAAATTGCTTCCCTTCTTCATTTCTCTGGCTTTGTCTTTAATATATGCATTCTTCTTCACGTATTTATTGTTCCTCGCTAGTTCTTACTCCTGCCTCATTTTTCCTTATTTCTGCACTATTAGTATCGCATAATAATATGATCATAATATTAAATGTATGTTATTTTCGCTGCCTCAGTTTCATTTCCATACTTGCCTCTGTTATTTGTATGCAAATGGAAGATTAAGCATAATCTCGCAAATGTTTCTGCTGAATTTGTCATTGCGACAAGATCGCAGGACGTCTTTACATTTTCATGTAATGACCCATTGACCTTGCCTTATCATTTCTCTTGTGTGGTCTTATTTTGCCTTCCTAGTTAAAGGTCTTATTTTTCCACCTCTCATTATTGCGACAATATGACAGGTCTAAATATTCTTGCGAACATAAAGTCCCATGACATTGCCGTCTTGCGACAAAATCGCAGGACGTCGTTACACTTTCATGTAATGACCCATTGATCTTGTCTTATCATTTCTTTGGTATTATTGCCTCTGCAGGATATTTTTATTGCGACAATATGACAGGCCTAGAAATTCTTGCGAACTTAAAGCCCCATGACATTGTCGTCTTGCGACGAAATCGCAGGACGTCTTTACACTTTCATGCAAAGACCCATTGATCTCGTCTTACCCTCGTGTTTTGTATTATTGCCTCTTCAGGATCATCCCACAAATATGACAAGCCTAAATTTTCTTTCTAAAATAAAGCCTCATGACATTTGCGTCTTAAGACACTTATCAGCTCCCTAATGGAGGGTGCCGCCCTTATCATCTCCCTGGTTGCCCCTTCAAGGAGGCGTACATCGGCCATACAAGACTAGCTCCTCCCATCCGGTCTTAACAACAACCAGTTATTTTCGCAGCCTCTTATCCCTTATACCTATAGGGCTTATGGTTACGAGACTGCACCCTAAGTGGAGTTTTCTTCGGCCGAGTGCAGCATGTGCCAAGACTTGCCAAGAATGGCCGAGACACTTCAAATGCCCCAGGCACTCTTGGCTCAACCGTGTACCTCGGCGCCTTGAGCATACACTGACTCCTTAGAAGAGACCCTCGGTCGTCCAACCAGGGTATAACCTTATATATATATTTGGAAATCCAAGGTATCTCTCCTGGATGGGCTTTATTGACACCAAATCTCCATGACTCAGGTTCCAGGAGCAGTGTAACCTTTTCCCTGAGCCATGTCAAGAGATACCCCCTTATATGACGCACTTTAGGTCTTACATTTGCCTCTTGCGAAATATCATTCGCGAACTAGGGTGTACGCCATAAAGGTTCGTCCCATTCGTATATATCATTGATTTTTGATTATTCCTTCTCATTATCTTTGCGAAATTGTCGCATAGTCTTGCTTCTTTCATTCATTCTTCCATTCTTCTCTTTCATTCATTCCTTCATTCTCATATCTTCATGTTAAATATCATATCATTTGAAGCAAAGTAAATATTCAAGAGAAATTCTAATATATTATAATTCTGAAATCTTTGTAGTTGTGAAATCTTTATAATTCTGCGATCGTATCGCGTTTTGTGATTCAAATCAAAAATCTTTTATTTTCTATAAAAGAAATATTCTAGAGAAATATATAAATTGAATTTTTTGGGTTTTTTGTAATTTTGAAATCTAGAAATCTTTGTAATTTTGAAGTCTTTATAATCTTGAAATCTTAGTAATCTTTGTAATCTTGCGATCGTATCGCGTTTTGTAAATCAAATCAAAAATCTTTTATTTTCTGTAGAAGTAAAATGTTCAAGGAAAGTGGTACTTATATTTTGTGGTTTGCTGCTGTTGTTGTCTCTTGCGAAGTATATGATTTGCTTGCGAAGCTAGCATCCTTGAAATGTATGAACGTCGCACAAAATATAATTATCTCGCAGCAAAAAGAAGTGTGAGAAATGAGATTTGAACCATTGACCTGCCTCTTGCATATTCTCGCACCATACCAACTGTTCTAACCGAGAAGCAAGAATTGATCCTGCGACCTTCTGCTTGCATTCATGCTTCCTGACCAACTGTGCTAGCCCTGCCTCTGCGAAATAATCACCTACTTTCTTTTTGCAAAATAACTAAAGAAATATCTTTGCGAAGTAAACATCTGTATGTAGTATTTGTTTGCGCTGCGAACATTCGCAAGGTAGACGTCTGCGGAAGAAATGCTTATGATATAAACCTTTGCGAAGCAAAAAATTCTTTGCGAGGAGGGAGATTCGAACCAAGTCCTCTGGTTTGCATACTTCTTCTCTGACCATCTGGGCTGCTTGTTGTTTGCGAAACAAACACACAATGCTATAACTTTATTCTATTTTTTCGCACTTGAAAGTTCAAAAATATTTGAAAATTTTTGTGCGACTGCGAATTCGAACACATGACCACAGGTTTGTTTGTTCCAACTCTGACCATCTCTGCTAGCTTTTGTTTGCGAAGATACGCATGTAACCACCTCTTATTCTTTTCTCCTCTCTAGGCTAGGTTGTAGAAAAAATGTGAAAAAATATGACTGCGGCGAAATTCGATCTCGCGACATCAAGCTTCTTCTTTTCGCTGGTGACCATCTGTGCGAACAACTATTTGTGTCGGTGTGGTAAGCTTCACAGAACTTATTCTTATTTAATCCTCTTTGTAAAAAAGAAGAAAACTATGTTCGCAGGCGAATTCGAACTTGCGACCTCTTTGTTGTTCATTCAGCCTTGAACCATCTTTGCGAATTTCTGTCCGTACAGAAATTGCAGCGTCTGCCTCTTCTCTCTTCTTCGTCCTTCCTTTGTTTCTTCACAAATTGCCTCTTGTTTTCTCCTGAACATGGAAATCTTCAACTAAAACTTCCATTTTTTCCTTAAATTTCACCACAACAACTAATCTTTTCTCTCGCTCTTTTCATATCTTTGAATTATTGATGATGTTTGCTCCCTGAAAATGTGATTTCTTCCATAAAATTTCCATTTTTGAACCTAAACTTTATAGATCTAAATAAAAAGTATGAACAGTAACTAATTTTCATGGAAATTTCTTGATCCAACAAGTTACGGGAAGGACAAAATCCATTACTCTCTCCCTATTTCTAGCGCCAAAAGTAGTTGCAGGAAATCCCACAACACACCCCTTATCATATCTTGATACTAATTTCTAGATCTAAACATATTAATCATCTAAATCTCAAAATATAAGTGCTAGAAATTTAAATAGACACACAAGATTTTTTACATGGTTCGATCAATGTGATCTACATCCATGGTTCTTCACTATGATTGTTGAGGTTACATTAGTATTACATTTACAATCTCCATTAATGGATATTTTGGAGAGCTCTAGATCTAATTATTTGGGAAAGAAGATGATAAAGAAATTAATGTCTCTCTCCACAAAATTGTGTCTCTCCCTTTTACAAAAATGTGTATCCTCCCTTTCTCTCTCCTTCCTTTCTCTTTATATAGGATATTACATAGTGGATAACAGCTCATGTACAACTAATATTTCCCTTAATTTCGGATTTACCTTGCGACATTTCGCAGGTCTACAAATGTTAGTCCTCGCAAGTCTTCTTGACTCTTCGCAGAATCGTCACACCTTTCTCATATTTAAGATAATGTCATTTGTTGCGTCGTTTCTAATATTTCTTCTGTGACATTATTAAGTTGCGTCGTTAATAATTCGCAAGTGAAGGTTGTTGCGATATTCTGCTCCTACAAAAGTTTTCATGGAATCGCATCAGGTTGCAATGACTTGCTATGTCTTGAATCTTGTCCAATAAGATCAAGTCCCCAGTGCATGTTGAAGGAATTTGTGCCATCGATGGATGAATGATGTTGCATCTGCTTCAGAAGTCTTGCCATGGAGGACTCAACATTGTAGTTCGATTTCACTTTGATCGTGTCGATGGTGAATCAAGATGTCATCGTCGAGATATTTGTGCTGAAGCTAGAGGCGTCATTATAGAAGGTGTAATATTTGATTGGGAGTACAATCTGAAGGCTTCTGCAGAATATAACACTCAGAGATGAGAGGTTTTGATTTTCAGTTGGCCTTGGAAAAGTAGGCGATTGATAGTTGTAGGGATTTTCTTTTGGTTTGATAAAGATTTTTATTTAAATAAACTGATGTTGATTGCTGAAAGAGATTCAACTACTGAATGCAAGTATTGCATATGATTTGGAGGGATTGATCAAAACACGAATAAATTAAGAAAATCCTGCTTCAAACTTCAGATGCTTGAGGGTCAAAGCATCAGACCCCTTGAGAGAATTTCTTAGGCATGATTGTCTTGGCCCTGTATATCTTCTGTTCGACTTTTCCTTCAACAGTCCTCTAACGTGTGAGTATTCATGCTCGTACAGGCATCAACACTTTTCCATAATTCGGCGGTGGACATTCCTGAATGCGGAACAAGAGTACATTTAAGACATTCCTTGTCATGATTGCATATCGTCTCTAAAATGAACATTCCAGTGAGATGCTCGATTCGAAGAGGTGCGACCACTTGGTAAAATATTGTTGTGGTGAAGATATCCATTCATGACATCTTGCAGCAGCTAAGTTGTTAGCAGAATTGAGTCCCCATGCTAGGAGAGCATGTAGGAGAATATATGATATGGACATAGGAGGAATAAGACTTGCCTGAGTGCAGAATATTTTGAGAAATGTCAATGCATCTTCTTCAGGTTCTTGTTTCAACCTCATTAGAAATTCCTCCCAGTGCCATGATGACGAAGCGCTCACCAAATCCCCTGGATCGAACCTTCTTCGTTGGAGAGATGTGAAAACAAAGGCGTTTTGTCAGTAGCTATCTTCTCAGCATGGATCCATGTTCGTCCGAGGATCATGTCATATCCCGGATCTTCCTTGACTATGAAAACTTGGCTGTTGTCTATTTTCATCTTGAGAGAAATGTAGCCATAGGCATCTCAGAGCGTTCCTTCATGATTCTTGATTGAGATGGAACATGAGTAGCTTCTTTTCGAGTGATTCCTGAGGATCTAAGATTCTTCAGTGGAATTATGTTGATGGCGGATCAACGTTCTTCCAAATTTGTTTCCTTTGGGATCGACTTTGGTAAGCAGTCCACGGTCATGCATCTCCTTGTCTGTGGCTGAAGGCCCAGGGAGTATTTCCGGAAATGGACAGTCTTCTCCCTGGCATGATGTGATTCAATGCTGTGAACATGTCTTTCCTTTGTGCCTTCGACGGATAGAATATTTCACATATATGTTCGACCATGAACCGCTTCTTTGACAGGTTATTCAGAGAGAGAAAGTCCTGACTGAGAGAGGATCCATGTGCACCCCTTCAGTCCCCAGGTTAAGTTCTCCTGATTCGACCTTTTCCTTGAAGATGCTCTTCAAAACCTTGCAGTCGCTTATTGGATGATTGACGAACCTATGAAAGCGACAATAACGAGGATTCTTCATTTATTCTTCAGTAGGCTTTTTCCTGACGTATGGAAATTCGATTGCACCATCTTGGATCCAGCCTTCTAGCAACTCGATCACTTTTTCAATGGGAAGAGGGAAGTCTAGATCTGTCTGGTCATTTTGCTGACGCTGAGTCGACATTTGTGTATTTCGGGTTTGATTATCCTTCATTTATGGAAGAGCCTGGGATATTGGAGAAGCATGCCTGTGTTGATGTGCCTCGGTTTTCCTTTTACTTCTTTCAGCAACAACGTTCATGGAAGGATGAAGGTTGAGTTTCGGATTGGAAGAATACCCGTTTTTTCTTATACCCTTGCAAACTTCTTTATTCTGGAATGGCTCGGATTTGCTGAGTAGATCAAAAGCCGATCGATCAGTTGCTTCGGCTACGATCCGAGAATGTAAATCCTCCAAAAGGGATTTATAAAATGACATTATCCCTTCATCGTAAGAGTCTTGATTGAAGTGTGCCAAAATGGACAGGTCTTCTTTATGAATCCGTGAGAATTGTTCCGAGCTTTCACGAACGTCCAAGCTAGATTGGTGGAGCCTTTTGCGCTTAGAATGGGTGTGGACTTTTTCTTCGTCGTCGCTGTTCGAGGTACGGATTTTAGAAGAGAAATCAACACCATTGGTAACATAGGAAGGATTACCAGCAGCATTCTTTTTAGAGCGATCATATGTTGGTTCCCTTGATAACTGATCTGTAATAACTTTCAAAAGGGCGAACACCTCGTTCTGTATCTTAACAATTTCCGCTTGATTTGTTATTATATCATTTAGGATTTTCATCAGATCAGCATTGGTGGTTGAGCTTTGAGTGTTCATAACCTCTGTGGGAGCTTGACCAGGCCAGCCGAGTTTAGTAGTAATTGGAAGAAATTCGCCAATAGGAGATAATAAATTGAGATTGGATGTTTCTGAGACCTCCCCATAATTGAACATCTTTGATGAAATTGTGAATTGCAACCGAGAGAATGATCTCCCACTGTGGTCGCCAATCTGTAGATGAGGAAAAACGATTCGCTAGTTTTTACGGAATTGAGGAGATGATCATACGGAGGAGACTCCTCAAACCGAGCGAAATGCTTAACCTCACACAGATGCACTGCAAGAAGGGAGTGCTTTGAATTCGAGAGATCAATCTGTAGTACTCCGGCCTAAACCAAGACAATGGCCGTTCCAGAGTAAATTCGGTTACAAGAGAGGATGGGTCGGTCTGTAGGAGGGAAGCTGGGAAATGTGTGAGATGGTGATCGAAGATTGTAGGTTTGTTGTGTATTCTTAAAATAAGATAAATTCTGAATGATTAAATTTGCTCTGTTGAGAGTTGGATTGTTAATCTCGTGTTGTCGGTTTGACCTGAGATTGTCCTTCCTTTAATCATGATTCAGAGATTTATTTATATTGTTGGAATTGAAAACACCATGATCTCATGAAGTGTGACAGTTGATGGAATCAAAGAATATGGAAGTGGAAATCGTGTTAAAACCAGTTGCTCAACGTGCAGAGACTTGGTTGATTTTCCATCCACTACTTTGTTAACTCCTTCAACTGATTGCACGACTTGCTCATATTCTCATCGTATGTATGAACACACGTGCCGTAGACCGCCAGACCAAAACCCTAGTTAATATCCCCCCATGTAACACGATTGATATCTCGTGTGATTGTGGATTCTGCAAGTCAGACGTGTATTTAGTTAGTCAGTTGCTGACTTCATGGGACGATGAGTCCTTGTTTTGTTGAGTCGAACGTGATTTGGAAATGTTCTGAGACTCATGAATTGAACATGTTTGTTGAGACAGAGATATAATGTGTGAATAAGCTAACATGAGCAAATATTGCTCATTCGATGAATTGTTGAATATTGAAAGTTGAACCAGTATTCCTTGGTTTGAGCAAATATTGCTCATCTGAGCAAATGTTGCTCATTCGATGAATTATTGGTAGCATGACCAAATAAGATACTGGAAATTGAACCGAGTATGATAACTAAAATGTTGATCACGGGATCAACGTAAAATTATTAGCGTTTGAATCTGGAATTATGAACCTTGGACTCAAAACCCTAATTTGATCAATTGATGATTAACTGATGGTTTATTGAAAATTAACCACGGAGCGAAGGAGGGACCGGCTACATGGGATTATGGATCAACCATGTAGCGCCCAGATGCTCACGTGAGCAAATATCAAGGTCTCCTGAAGACCAGTTGATTTGATGAAAGGATGATTAAATGCTGGTTTAATCATTTATTAAAATAATGCCCGTCTGAACCTTAGGTAATAAAACCTAATTAATTATGAAGATGTGAGGGACCGACCAAGGGGTCATGAAACCGGCCCTGGGTAGTCACGGGATCAAATATTGATCGTCTTATGAAGTTCCAAGTTGTTTGGAAGAGTTTTGGAACTAATACGTGCAATTGCGCAAATTAGGTCAAATCGTGAAAATACGTGGGACCGGCTCATTACGAGCCAAGGAGCCAACCCTGGTCGGTCAAGGTAACATGCTCATGTCCGTGTCACAATCCTGGGAGTTTTGATATTTTCTGGCGTGCAGTTGAGCATCCATTTGAGAAAATATGACAAAATTAGGGTTTTGCTGAAACTGAGGAAACTTCATGAGATGAAGGAAAATAATTATAAAATGAAGGAACATGAGGCGTGGGACCGCTGGAGCCAAGGCATGTCCAGCCAGTGACCACGGTCCCATGGTGCCTTTTCCTAATTTTATAATATTTTTCATGATTTTATGAAAATATCATGAAATCAAGGAATTTTGTTGAAATTAAGGAGTTTCCTTAAAGTGGGAGAGTTTCCATGGGATCAAGGAAGCAAATAATATTAAAATAATAAAAATAAGGGCGTGTGATGTAGAACATCCCTACGTCTTTTCTAGAATCTTCTTTACTTGCTAGCCAAGTTTAGCTTTCCTAGTTTTAGAGTGTTTAAACTTTCTTCTTTTAATGTCTTTCCTTTTTTTTTTAGAACTCTTTTAATGCATATATAAGCAGGCTAAGTCGTTCCTTTGGGACACAACTTTATGATCAATATTATTGAATACAACTCAGTTTGAGTAATCTCTATCTTTTCTCATCAAACTATTTACTTTTCATCTGTTTTCTCATCTCCTTCGACCTTTCTCATCTCCAAAGAAACTCAGTTTGTTTTCTTCTAACAAGTTCTGCATTAAGTGGCATCGAGCCAGCGTTTTGAGATTTTTATCTCAAAACAGATCCTTTTCTTTATCGCTTCCGCTACATAAACCCTAGTAAAAAAAAAAAAAAAAGTTTCAATGGGAGATCAAATCACAAGAGAAGAGTTTGTAAAAGCTACAGGCAGGTTGGATCAACTCGACAAGAACGTTGCAAATATTCAGAGCATCTTAGAAGATATACAAAAAAAGATGAACCTTAAGTCTGATAGTGGACGAAAATCAGAAGGAGAAGAAAAATCTGATTTCGAAAACAAATCACGGGAAGAAGGACAGCATTTCAGATATGTTTCACGTGAAGAAAAGAAGTATAACGATTCACATAATACTCATATTCCAGAAGGAGTTAAAAAAATAACAAACAAGGTGAAAACTATCAGTATCGCATGAAGTATCCAAACCCTCAGTATAGCAGTAGTGACGACGATGCTGAAGAATATTTAGAAAGGAATTGGTCTGGTGAAAGACGTGCACGACCAAAACCAAATCAAAATTCCTCTGGATCTCTTCCTGACTACAAACTAAAGGCTGACATACCTACTTTCAGTGGTAGATTCAAGATTGAAGAACTACTAGACTGGTTTTATGAAGTTGAATCTTTTTTTGACTTTATGGATGTACCAGATCGTGTTCAAGTTAAGTTAGTAGCCTACAAACTCAAGGGAGGAGCTGCTGCTTGGTGGTCTAAGGTTGGTGAAGATCGTAAAAATTTTGGTAAACCACCAGTGAAATCATGGAGAAGAATGAAAAGCCTCATACAAGATAAGTTTTTGCCGAGAGACTATAGACAACAACTTTTTATTAAGCTCCAAACTTGTCAACAAGGCGCTAGACTGGTAGAGGAATACGTCTCTGAGTTTTATAACTTAATAGCACGTAATGAACTTAAAGAAACTGATGAGCAACTGGTAGCCAGGTTTATTGAAGGTTTGAATCGCATAATTCAAGAAGGAATGACACAGACAGTCTATACCATGGACGAAGCTGTTCAACAAGCCATTAGGATTGAACGACGTGTTCTTCGTTCTTCAAAGTTTCCTTCTCGTCAGAGTAGTTCCAAGTATCAAGGTAACTTCAAAACTTTTTCATCGCATAGTAATTACAATGAGAACCCGTCGTATCAAAGTGATAACTCTAGTCGACCTCAGTTCAGAGCTACCAATTTTACAACTTCTCCTGCTCCACAAAATTCCTCACCTATTCTCCCTATTCCGGTTGAATATCAGTCAGTACAACCATCTCAAACCATTACTTCAGTACCAAGTAATACCTCCAACTCACGATTTACAGGTAAAAACCAAGTATCTTTTCCTCCTCCTCAGAAAAACACAAACCCAAATCCGTATGCTAAATTTAGAGGAGAGAAGTGTAACAAGTGTCAAATGACAGGTCATACTTCGTCTGAATGTCGTCGAGTTCATGGTTTAGTACATGGTAATCAAGAAGATTTACACAAGTATAATGGTTTGGTTCAAGATAATAATAGGGAGTCAGAAGAGTCTGATGTTGATGATACTATAGAAACAGAAGAAGTTGGTCAAATGTATGGAGATCATTACATTGGGGTGATACGTCCATTACTATTATCTCAACCTTCTCATTCTCAGCGCAACAGTATCTTTAGAACTAAATGTTCTCTTGGTGGGAAAGTAATTGATATGATTATAGACAGTGAAAGTATGGATAACTATATCGCTGCAGATGTAGTTAAGAATTTGGGTTTACCAGTGACTCCACATCCTCAACCCTATTCTGTTGGTTGGGTAAATAACAATTCTTCTCAAGATATCAAACAACAGTGTCTTGTAAAGTTTTCATTTATTGGTTATGAAGATGAAGTTTTATGTGATGTAATCAACATGAATGCAGCACACTTGCTTCTTGGAAGACCTTGGCAGTACGATGTACGTGCTGTTCATAATTGTTATGAAAATACATACACCTTTTTCAAGGATGGCAAGAAGAAAACTTTAGTTCCTTCTAAATCTGAAGTTATTTATAAGGAGCATAGTGATGGCAAGACTAGTGCGTTGGTAGCAAGCATCGTTAAACAGTTACATGTACATTCTCTTAGTTCACATGAAGAATCTAAACCGATGATAGTCATTCCAGAAAAGGTGAAACCTTTGATCGACCCGATTTCTTGGTTTGTTTCCCAGATGAGCTACCGAAATCTCTACCTCCTTTGAGAGATTTACAACACCAAATAGATTTTGTTCCAGGTGCGTCTCTTCCTAATTATGCTCATTATAGATTGAGCCCTAAAGAGCACGAGATTCTTCAAGGACAGGTGAATGATTTATTAGATAAGGGTTTGATCAGGTTGAGTAAAAGTCCTTGTGCAAGTCCAGCATTTCTCATCGACAAAAAAGATGGTGGGTGGAGAATGTGTATTGATTGTCGAGCTCTCAACAAGATTACTATTCCGTATAGGTTTCCAATACCGCGACTTGATGATTTAATTGATATGCTTGTTGGTTCTAAAGTATTTTCTAAAATCGATCTTCGTAGTGGTTATCATCAGATTCGTATACGAATAGGAGACGAATGGAAAACAGCTTTTAAGACTCGAGAAGGGTTATACGAGTGGCTAGTAATGCTATTTGGACTGTCCAATGCACCCAGTACCTTCATGAGATTAATGAATCAGGTTTTACAACCATTTCTTGGTAAGTTTATCATTGTGTATTTCGATGATATCTTAATATATAGCCGTGATGAAGAAGAACATCTATCTCATTTATCTCAGGTATTCCAAGCTCTCACTGAACATGCACTTTACGTAAATCTTAAAAAGTGTACCTTTTTATCCAAGTCAGTAAACTTTCTAGGATATGTTATTTCTGACAAAGGGATTTCAGTTGATGATTCTAAAATTAAAGCTATCTCTGAATGGCCTACTCCAACATGCATTAAGGATGTTCGAAGCTTTCATGGTTTGGCATCTTTTTATAGGCGTTTTATTCGAAATTTTAGCTCTATAGCTGCTGGAGTGACTAATTGTCTAAAGCAAGAGAAATTTCTATGGACGGAGGAGGGCCAGGAGGCAGATAAGAGTTTTCATCTTCTTAAAGAAAAACCGTATAATTTGCACCAGGTGCTTGCAATGCCAGATTTTTCCAAACCTTTCGAAGTTGATTGTGATGCATCTATAGTAGGGATTGGAGCCGTATTATCTCAAGATACTCATCCAGTTGCTTTTCATAGTGAAAAAAATTCTGATGCAAAGAAGAAATGGTCGACTTATGAACTTGAATTATATGCTTTGGTTCAAGCTCTAAAACATTGGCATCCTTATTTAGTGCATAATGAATTTATTGTCAACACTCGACAATCGGGCTTTGAAGTTTTTACAAACTTCAGCTAAAATTAATCGAATGCATGATAGATGGTTGTCTACCATAAATCAGTATACATTTTCTATTAAGCACAAGAGTGGTAAATTGAATCAAGTAGCTGATGCATTGAGTAGAAGAGCTCATCTTTTGGTCACTATTCGCAATGAGAGTGTTGCTTTTGACTACATCAAAGATCTGTATGTTGATGATGAAGATTTTAAAATAATATGGGAGAACTATGGAACTTTGTCTTCTGGGATGGATGATTTTCTTATTCAAGATGGATTTCTCTTCAAGGGTGTTCGTCTTTGTATTCCACAAGGTTCTTTAAGGCTTCATTTGATTCATGAACTACACGGCAGTGGGCTTGGTGGTCATTTTGGAAGAGATAAAACAATTGCATTAGTTGAAGAACGTTTTTTTTTTGGCCTTCTTTAAAAAGAGATGTGCAAAAGTTTGTTCAGAAATGCATGGTGTGCCAACGTTCAAAAGGTACCATTCAAAATACTGGTTTATATTCTCCATTACCAGTACACTAAGCTCCTTGGGTTGATATAAGTATGGATTTTATACTTGGTTTGCCACGTACTGTTAAAGGAAATGATTCAGTTATGGTGGTTGTTGATAGATATTCAAAAATGGCGCATTTTGTTGCCTGTAAGAAGACTACTGATGCTTCCAATGTAGCATATTTATTCTTCAAGGAGATTGTACGTTTGCATGGGGTACCAAAGTCTATCACTTCGGACAGAGACACCAAATTCCTTAGCTATTTTTGGAAATCTTTGTGGATGAGATTGGGGACTAAACTACTATACAGTACAACTGCACATCCACAAACTGATGGACAAACTGAAGTTGTCAACAGATCATTGGGCAATTTAATACGTGCTAAGATTACTGAAACTAAAGAGAAGCAATGGGAAACTTTCCTTCCTCATATGGAATTTGCGTTCAACACTTCTGTGAACCGTTCTACAGGTAAATCTCCATTTGCAATTGTTTATTCAAAGGTACCAAATCATATTTTGGATTTGGTTGTGTTACCTAAACCTTCCAAGTCTCATGCTAAGGCTGATCAACTGGTTGACAAGGCTTCTCAACTTCATCAAGAAGTTAAACTGAAGTTAGAAGATTCTAATGCTAAGTACAAAGCAGATGCTGATCTACACAGGCGACTTAAAAGCTTTCAAGAAGGAGAATTGGTAATGATACATCTTAGAAAAGAAAGATTTCCAGTTGGTACTTACAACAAAACCAAGATGAAGAAGTATGGACCTTTCAAGATTTTAAAGAAGATAAGTGACAATGCTTATGTCGTGGATCTTCCATATAATTGGAACATTTCTAACATATTCAATGTGCAGGAAATTTTCACCTTCTATGCAGAGAATGATCTTACTTGACTCATTATTCAACTTGTGGACAAGTTGTTTTTCAAGAAGGGTGGACTGATGTAGAACATCCCTACGTCTTTTCTAGAATCTTCTTTACTTGCTAGCCAAGTTTAGCTTTCCTAGTTTTAGAGTGTTTAAACTTTCTTCTTTTAATGTCTTTCCTTTTTTTTTAGAACTCTTTTAATGCATATATAAGCAGGCTAAGTCGTTCCTTTGGGACACAACTTTATGATCAAGATTATTGAATACAACTCAGTTTGAGTAATCTCTATCTTTTCTCATCAAACTATTTACTTTTCATCTGTTTTCTCATCTCCTTCGACCTTTCTCATCTCCAGCAAACTCAGTTTGTTTTCTTCTAACAAGTTCTGCATTAGCGTGTGGGACCGGCTAGGGCATGGCCGGCCGGCTTGGGCCCGGTCCCACGAGTTTCTTTAATTTTATGTATTTTTCCATGATTTGAAGAAATTTTCATAATTTGAGAGAAATACCATGAAATCAAGGAATTTCATGGGACCAAGGAAAACTTAAAATTAATAATAATAAAATAAGGGGCGTGTGGGACCGTCTAGGGCATGGCCGGCCGGCTTGGGCCCGGTCCCACGGGTTTCCCTAATTTTATATTACATTTTTTCATGGGTTTGTGAAAATACCATGAAATTAAGGAGTTTTCATGAAATTAGGGAAATAATAATAAAATAATGAGGAACCATGAGGTGTGGGGCCGGCCGGGATCAAGGCATGGCCGGTTGGCCAATAATCACGGCCCCACAATATTTTCCCTAATTTTATATTATTCCCTCAGTGTGAAGGAAACACCATGAAACTGAGGAGTTTCCTCAAAACGAAGGATATTTGTTCAAATGAATGGATTTTCATGAGATCAAGGAAGATAACAAAAAATATGATAAAAATATAAAACTGGCGTGGGATTGACCACGGCACGGCCGGCCGGTCGGTGGGCCCATGCTCCCAGCGCCTTGGTCAATTTTTTAATTATTTATTATTTTCCTTCCTATTTTGCATAGGTTCATCATTTCGTCGTATTTTGAAATACTCGTTCGTGCGGTGATTGTTAGTGTATCATCATCGAGTACACTTGCACCATTTAAATCGGGGCTTACTCGGAGGTAGCTCAGACGCCCGTGCGTTGAATATTTATTACTGACCCACGTTATTCTGCTGGGAAGAACCATAGATTGAAGTAACGAATATTATGAAAATATTTGAATATTTTCAGAAATTCAATGGATGAATCCAAGAATTTAAGAATAATTAACTGATGGCTCTATACTAGCAAAGCAAGTCGTCTAGGAGCATTAATTATTCTCGACATGAGCTTCTGGGGAGCTTCATATCCTTTATATAGTCGGGAAAATCGTTGTTTGTATCCCGAAGACGTTATCGCTCTATACTAGCGAGCAAGTTTTGTATAGGAGCCGTCAATCTCGTGATTCTATATAGAAATAATTACTCAAGTGTTCGGTATTCATGAGATATGTCGTTGTCCAGTAGAGACTACATACCCGCATGTACTCCGAGAGACGATTTCTCGGTCGGGGTTCGATGAGAGACCCGTGTCTCAATACTCACGTCGATTCTTTGGATCGAAGTTCGTATAATTATGGGTTTACGATTTTAGCCTTTGTCGAAAATCCACCATCTACACTCACCAACACATATTTCGAGAAAAAGATAGGCGAGTAAACTCGGCTCGAAATAGCAAATGTGTATGTATGAAAACTATCATACTTATACGACTATTGTCTCAAGAGTAGGAGATAGAGTAGACTTTTGAGTGACAGATGGGTTCAAGTCTCCACATACCATTTTGTCCATTTTGTCAGATGAAGTTCCACTTGTTCCTCGAGTAGTTCTTCGTCTTCGTAAGATGATCGCCATGGAGTCTGGAGCTCAACTACACTTAACTATCCTAGACCGAGACTTAGTCATAAGTAAACTAGAAATCAAGACATATAGTTTTGATCACTAATATGACAAACATGCTTGAGATAGCAACGCATGCGAGTTCGACCGAGCAATGCTCTAACAATATCCTCTCCTCAATCAACTAATTTCGATAAACATTTTATTTTTCTAATTTATTAGTTTTATGTTTATCTTATCAATTATATTTGCCCTAATTAATTTCAGAAAATACAAACCAGTATATTTTCCAACAACAAAACTCCTTAAAATTCATATGCAATAAATTGAACTTATTGTTGTTATTCTTTAAAATTTGATTGACGTGCATTTGGATGAATTTTTATCAATTATTCTTTTACAGTTTGTTAATATGCAAGTTCATAAGTATGCTTAGATATAAGTAATTATCAAAAAATGCATCTTTTATGTTAAGTTTTTGCTGTTAACATTTCAGGTGATTCTTCGGGAATAAGTGAATGTTAAAATCTCTGAACAAGGTTGTAAGTGAATGTTAAAATTTCAGGTGCTTCTTCGGGAATAAGAGAAGGAGGAAGTTTAAGTGACGGTTGTTTGTTCCAATCTCATCATGCAGTTGATAACGGCAAAACTAGAAACTATTGCATCTCGTTTAAAGATAGTAATTTTCATGTGTTTAATGACATGTTTTTAGATTAAGTAGTCGTATTATTGTTTTGTATTTGGTTATCAATAATGGCACACACATGGTTCATAACTGCGTGACCGGTATCATCAACCAGTTCTATGTTTTGATTGTTACAAAATTCTATCGACACCAGCAAAGTTGTGACCATAATAGTTGACATTTTTGTTTACATCACTAATGGGTTTGACTCCTGTTCGACACAAGTAGTTTATCAACTTGTTTTATATATTGGTGTGGCCCTAACTTCTTCAGGACTCAATCGACACACAATTAATAGCTCTCCATAAAATACAACTAAACACGATTAAAATCGAGAATGAACTAATTTACAAGCCAGCAAAATACAAATATAATAAAAACGAAAACATTATTTACAAGGCAGATTACACAAGACTTGATTTATTACCTACAAGACTACAACATGAGATGTATGTTATGGTAACTATCAAAATTCTCAAATATATTCATTTCAAATACGAGAAACAAAACTGCACATAGTAACAGAAAATGCTTTCATTCAAGCGATCATCTTCCTACCGATATCACTCTGGAGAATTATTGTGCATTGGATCTGAAGGGACCAATTTCTCACGCTTCAGCTTATGCAGATCCTTGAACAACATGGCCGCCTTGCCATGGATTTCGAGACTTTACACTTCCAAGAGAGTAAGGAGAACAAGGAAACAAGATTAGTTAAGGGCATAATGAACTCGTTCAAGCAAGCGAACAACCTGATTGACGGAGATTGATTTGTGAGGAGGAGGCATCGAAATAGATGCTCCAGTCTCCTTCAAACCAAGTGGAATTGCCAGAACAGACTCTTGCTGCGAACTCGTAAGCTCCAAGAATTGTGTTAACATGTCCCCATCAAGCATTTTAGACACACCAGCCTACACAACAGGGTATAAAATTACAAACTATCAAGTACACTTAAATTAGAAGCATGTTCCTGGAGAGCCAAGAGATAGCCACTTAAATTTCTTATAATAAATAAAAATTTAAATAAAAAAAAAGATCTGCAGAAGTGATCAAACAACTAGATGCTGAACATAAAAGATACACCAGAAAATGGGTTATATGACCGCTCATCATTGGAGCAAATAACCACATATATATTAGCCGTTGAACACGAACCTGTGGACTTACGCTATTTCACTTCATAAATTAAAAAAAAATAAAAAAAAATAGAAGACTAACCAAATTTATCTGAACTAAATTTTTGAGAAAGGTGGCAATGATCTTCAGAAAGTAAAACACTCAAATTCATGATAATGGACCTGTTGACCACCTATAAGTCTTAGAAGTCATATGACCGACTTGCCATCTTTTAAGATTACACCTGATGTTAGGACCAAATGGAGGGCATAATAGTTTATCACCTAAAAGCTAGCGGTGAGCTAAAAATACCCAAAAATCATTTCACGCCACTGATGAACAGATTTCTTGTCTAAAGTATCTCTTTGAGAAAAAGATCATCCTTAAAGATACAGCCCCTAAGTTTCCCTTTATCATGTTATATAAGCACATAAAATGCTTTGTAAAGAAAAGGGGTTTTATACCGCGGAACCGCGCCCTCGGAATTCGTTGTGGTCATTTCCCAGGATGGGAGCAGTTAACGGATGAATAATGAGTCTAGCTTGCACAGCTTTCAGGAGCTCAAATTCTTCCCTACAAATCCATAAAATTAATCAAGTAAGAACCAAAAGGAAAAACAGATTCAGTAAAGCAATGCACAGACAAGTAAAACGGAAGATAGACGGAATGCTTCATCATTTTCATAGCTACAAATTTAAGAAGAAAAATTCGAAAAATTCTGATAGTTCAGTCAGAAAACGAAACCCTTAAATCGATTAGGGTGCAATCAAGAGAAATCTGGGATCTGCAGATCAGACAAACTTGCAATTTCTTCAACTGTTAAAACTAGGAAAACAGGCAAAGGGTTCTGTTTCAGGTTCATATATTGAGGCGCTAAGTGAGAACCCTGCAAAATCTCAGCAAGGCCTGAACTTCAAATAAACTAATGATATAAAATTTCTGAAGACTTTGTAGGACAGAAACTAATTGTGTCCTTAGATTTCAAGAGCATTCTTAAGAGCCAATCCTAATATAGTTCTAATGTGCATGAGAATCATGAGATATATTGGACTAATTTAAATGTGTCCAACAAGATCAAAAAGAGAAGTTCCAAGGTGAGGTGACCAAAATGGTTTATTTTACTCTAATTAGTAGCTACTAAATGCAGTTTAGAAATATAATGGTACTGGGAATGTGTTAGAGATTTCATTAACGAGTTTTAGCTGAAAATAAAAACCGAGTACGGTTAAAAATTGAACAATCTTCCAGGAATGGTCTTAGGTTCGCAAACGCATGCTACACTTTCAAAATCATTAATGCATAGGCAACCTCTAATATTAGACCTCTGCAATAATTTATTATAACACCTCTGCAGTTAAATGACCATGAGTTCAAATAAGGATGTCAGCTCAACCATCGGCAGTACTGATATTTTAACCTGCCCTTTCCTCTACACCTATGAATCCTCCAAAAGATTTTCGAGGGTAATTTATCCAACGCATTGGCACTTTCCTCAAATTTAACAGTAACTAATCAACCATTTCATCTTTAGAGGACCTGTAATAAGCTAAAGTAAAATAGCAACAAAACAGAAGTTTTAAACAGCACTATGTATCCCACTATACTTTTAAACTTCTTTCAATATAAAGCCGAACCTGGAGATAGCAATGAAAACCACTACACTTCCTAGCATCGTGCTGGCCACAATACTATTGTGTGACGAGTTGAGTATTGTGTCTGCAATATCGCAACCGTTCGGTGTATCATCAACTGGAAGTTTGTATGAATATGACCCCTGATAAAAATAAAAAAACAAAGAATACACATTTGAGAAAAATAAACCGGATAAAAGTATTTCGAGTAAAATGGAAAGACATTTGTAAAAGGTCAAAAAGGGAAGCACGGCCACTTTTTACATAAAATCCAATAACACTGACAATAATAATATGTAATAGTGCTAACCTTTCTGATGCTCATGGCTGTCTCTCCAATGTAGTAAGAACAACTAAGTGTCAAGTTGCACTCTGGACTTGCATTATCTACGAAAGAAAACATGAATCCATTAAATAAATGGATCATGGTATATAGCAAGCATGATCAATCAGCAGAAGGTGGCAAGCAGACAATTTAAAGCACGAAAATTATGTTGTAAATGACACTTTTAAATATGCATTTTGGTCAGGGGATTCATAACTCCAACAAAATGGTCAAAAGCGTGAAATGAAATATAACCAAATAGAACAAAAACATAAATGCTTCTTTGAAGTATTCCTGCTTTAGAACTGAAATCTCTTTTTTTAACGCAAATTCTCCTAAAATTGGAGAGAGTCATAAGCATCAGCCACACTGAAAAACAAAATGCTAGAAACAGCTGATAGAATTTCCATGTATTAATTTGAAATACCATGGATTTGTTTCCTCTGGCTAAAAGAAACTTAGACATCCTACTAAAAGAAACTTAGACATCATAGTACCATCACCACAAAGTTTGAATTTCCTAATCATACCCCAATGACATTTTGAAAATCAGGAGCAATCCATTGGTCTCTATCAGCTTGTTCAAAAGTACATGATATGGATTATAAAAATGCTATTTGGACTGATATGATTGGTGGCAAACCTTTTGGAGTACTCACGACACAAATAGGGACGATGAAACTCAACCTTGACCATATCCCTAAAAAATTTAAGGTTGGAAGTTAGGGCAGGTAGGTGAGGGAAATTAATCAGGATTTTTAAACTATGCAATTGCTGAACCTCAAAAAATTCAGAAAAGGAGGTTGCCACGTGATTAGATAGTAACAGTGTAACATGTGGGGGGTAGGCGATCAGTTCTGACAAATTAGTAATGCCTGTTTTCATTATCTGACATAACAAAAATGAAACGATCACAATAGTTGTTATCCCAGTTATGATTGAATGGTAAAAAGCGGCTTTCCCGCCCTACACAAATTACTGGTGGCTGCGAGTCTGAGACTGAATCAGCGCACTACAACTTTATCCATCAGTAACTGACTATAAGCTTTCATGTGATAGACTACATCTACTTTATCGTATCTCGTAGCATTAGTACAAGTGACTTGATACAGATCTAGCCACCTCAATAGGTAGGTCGGCTTCGACCTGATGGACTTACAGCCTTACAGGTACGCCTGAATTTCCTCAAACAATGACAAATAAGCTTGTCCAGTCATTTTCAATTTTCAAATACCAAAGCACAGAAAGAAAAAACTATCCCCATATGGATCAGTTTTCTTGACCAATTTACTTAACAGTTAATTTACCTTCAACCCGATTTGGGCATGACAGAACAGTAAGGTTTCCCTTTCGATCTGAGACCACAGCAGTGTCCATGTCCATAAGGGTACAGTCAGCAACTAACCTCTGTACTGGATCACAGTACAGCTGTTTAAGTCTCCTAGGCTCCTGGCACATTGGTAGAGTAGAGGGAAATTCATAAGAAAAACAATTAAACATCAGATCGAAAACAACAAGATATAACCGATGAGTGTGGAGAAACAACACCAACATACATTTTAAGCAAGACACAACTAGTTAATGAATGTACCTCATCGTAGGAATAGAAAAGAACTCCATCACGACAGTCACCGACAACGATTCGAGTAAATTCTGAAGCCAAACTGGTAATTGTAAAGCGTGTCCTCGCATAAGCCAGTCTTCTGACTCGTTGAGGATTCTCATTGACAAAGCCATATAGATAAAACTGATGATGTAACAGAGATGCATGTGAGAAATATATTGTATAACACACTCAATATAGCACCAGTTAACAAAAAAAGTAACCATACAGAAATTCAAAGGCTCGAAATGTTATAGAAACTTACAAAATTACCAGCAGATGCTAAAAAGTAACGATCAAGATACGGGCAGACGGCAAGTACTACTCCTGGTATAATGGTTTGATAAGCAAGTACTAGTTGCCACACTTCAGTCTCTTCGAGTTTAACACCCTCAAAACCATTATCCTCAGGACTGCTGCAAAGACTACTACTTGAAAGTTGCTCAGTGGCATACCCAACAATTTCACGAAACGAACTGTTAACCGAGTTCAGCGTGTGCTCCAGGCACAGGACAAGTAGACGCCCTTTGCTACTGTTTGTCAAAAAAAAAAAAAACAGTAATATTTAACAGCTATTGAAGGAATTCACTCAGTCAATGCTAATATATAGCTTCAAAATGACAGTCCAGGTGTCTTAAATTTTTGATTAGGCTAGTGTTTTCATAGGCATTTCATAAAAGTCATCCAGATAGTAGATCAAGCTGAACCTTCTTCAGCTTCATTTTACTTGAATACTGCCTTTTATATCTGACGCTAACACGAGGGTGAAACTTACAAGTTCAGAAGGTCAGGTTACCCAAGCCTGAATCATTGCAAAAACACGACAAAACTTTTGGTGCATGGGTTCAAGCATTCAGACCAACTCAAGCTCAAGAAAATTAGGAGTGGATTTTCTTGAGCAGAACTTCCCAAGACTAGATTGAAAAAAACAAAGAAAGAGGGAAGAAGTATATGACTCACCTTTCGGCTTCACCGGTGTGCATGATAGCTCGACCACCAAACCGATTGGTACCCACCACCAAGACTCGTTCATCTCCAACCTTCACCAACTGCATTGATTTTCCTGTTTCTCCTGGTTCGAGCTTAAACGATGACAGCAGTGATCCAGAAAGTGGATCAACACAGCATATATCCGATGAACACGATTCACCACTTAGCTCGGTTCTCATCACAAGCAGCAATCTACTTTCACTATGATATACAACCTTCCGCGGAGTACCTCCAAGAGAGAACTTCTGCACATTTAGCCTCTTACTGTGGACCATTTCCACCTTAAACAGCAGAAGATTGGGAAAGAAATGAGAAAGCGTAAAAACTATTATAACTGACAAAATTTTAGACTGACCAAATATAATCAACTGTAGAGAAAGGTGCAACTACTTCATAGCAATCAGGAAGAGACATATGATTATACTTATATCCACAAGGAACGGAGGGGATTTTACACCCAATTATTGCCAAGGAATGCTTGATAATAAGCTTTTCAAAAGAACAGAAAACCAAAATCTGAAACAGCATATGAAATTAAAAGTGGCATGTTTACCAAATGAAGGCGGTTCTCTGCTACAAATAAAATTCCCTTAGGGCAATCCATAGAACACACTGGAGTGACATGAGTTGCAGGTTGAAATGAGATAGATGTAAATGACAAGCTGTGTCTTGCAGTTTGCAAAAGCCACGGTCTATCACTAAGAGCAATTATGTCGGAATCAAGGGAGTCACACAAAGGAACCAGAAAAACTGGTGTTACACCGATACGGCGAATAGCAATCAATTCTAAATGAATAGGAGTTTTTTCAGCCTTTTCGAGGATATTGCTGTCTCGACGTTGTTCATTGCTTGAACTTGGTGATACAAAGGATGCAGCCATGTTAGAAATCATAAAAGGTCTCTGCTGGGGTAACTCCAATGATGGGGGTAAGGTAGACAAATTCGGCCACTCAAACCGAAGTAACATTCCGTTTCTCAATCCTGAAAGTACATATAACCGATCAACTAAAACCAGCCTCACGTCTTGGGGGACGCACCCACTGATAGCAGTTCCAAGCGTGTTGCTCAGGGAAATAATCCCACAGGCAACAATCCTTAGCCCTTCTTCGGGTACAAATGAGAGAATTTCTACTGAAGGTCTGTGGGTACCGATGACAAAAGTATCACTAATCTCAACCCCAATAGGAAGACCAAAGCAAGGTTTACTAATATTTGGTAAACTAACAACCGAGGTTGATGATTTGTATTCTGTGATCCTTTGGGGTATAGATATGGATGAGACTTCATTCTGCAGTCTCACATGCTGCATCTCATAGATTTCATAGTGATAGGCAGATAAAGACCTGGCCCCAAGAATAAATAAGAAGCAGGGATTAGATGTTGCTACAATTATCATGTTCTGCCCAACTGCCCCCAAACTTATATTCACATTATCCGGGAACCAAGATGTACAAATTGGAGCAGACAAAGGGATACCTTCAGGATGAACTATTGTAGTGGGCAAACAAAGTCTCACGGCATTCCTGTGTATCTGGACAAGTAACCCATCACCTACAAGGCCACACGCCAAAGTACAAGCATCAGGCTGGAACCCGACTGCATCGGTCACATCGCTGAAGCTTAACCCAACCGAAAGCACCCTAGTCTCTTCGACAAATGATAGCACGAGAAAAGAGTCAAAAGAATCTAAGACTTTCATCCGCAAAGTCCAAGTCCCAGTTATGCCTTGATAAATAGGGGCAGTGCGCAACAGATTCTCCACACTAATACCACTTCGAATAATCCTTAACGAACCCTCTGGAGCCACTCCACAACAAGCGAACATCTGATCCTGTTTATCATCATGATAATCCACAACCGAATCTAAAACTGGAGCGATGTTTTGAACTGGACTCATATAAGAAAGTTTTCCTCCCTCAAACTTAAGGACTGTCCCATCCCCCATCTCTGTAAGAGCAACAACGAAATCCCCTTTAACCCACAAAAGCGTCTTGCAAGGTAAACACTTGTAGAGCGGCTCAGATAAGTTCATTTTACTACCATCAGATTCAAATGAAATTTCTAAAGTAAGCAACTCCCCCGTATCTAAACTAACAAACATCGTAGGATTTGAATTGTGTCCCGGCTCCCAACTCCATGAGCACATACTTTTAAACAGTGAATTATACTGGCCATTCTCATTATCAATAATCATAGGGTCATCTCCTTTACTCATTTCCATTCCCAACTCCAGTAAAGCCCTTACAGCAACATCGTCATCAACACCGTCCTCAATAGGCAAAAGACCAAGACAAATTTTATGCACACAACGAGGGTTGTGAGGATCACTGAGATCCATCAAGAGACAATCACCAACCCTAAATAGAACAGCAAATCCATAAGAGTAAGGAACCTCAACAATGTTCATTGCTAGAGATTCAGCTTCGATATACTGAGATATAACATGAACAGCATTTTCATGAGTATCCCACTCCAGTAGTACCAGCTCATTCGACACAGCACCCTTCCTGCAGTACCAAAGCACAATCTTTCAAACAGTAAGGGGTGATTATACGGATCATTAATACATTACACCTTAGATGCTTATATGCTTATGAAACAATGTCAGGATACAACTAACTGGACATCAGAAAATTCATGAGTCCTTGGTTCAATAATTTACAGCATTATACCTATTCAGAACAATTGCTAGTGTTGCATTATGTTCACCCTTGCTTGATTGACTAACATCCTTCGAAACGAAGCACATGCTCCAAATTGTGCCACTGATATTGGTTCCATGGACATCCTGAACAACACTCAGTATATCCCCTTCGCTCTCAGGTGGATAGAATATGTTCTGAAATATAGAGTACGGAAAGATGATCAATTATCAAGTAGTAGAACTAAGTATTTACCATCTCTTCATACAAAGAAGATATATTACTCTCGCCTGAGGGACCCAAAATGACAGGAGAAACTTAAGAATTTGAAAAAAAAAAAAAAAAAGTGTTACTCAACCTTATCAATAATGCTGCTGTCATCCAACATAGATACAGAAAACAAAGCCAGTCGTTCTTCAAAAGCACTAACAGCGACAAAACAGCCACTGCGAAGTAAGGTCTACAAGTTAGAAACATTTCGCAGTCCAACTAACAGAGACCATAGATAAAGATAAGATAAAAGAGGTCAGTTAACTTATGAATGCTATACATCACACATCAATTGATTGAGCACACATGCCACTTCAAACTAGAGGAATTGTGTGCATAGCTTCATGCCAAATACTAGCAGCATACAAAGCTAAGGAAAGAGTGACTCATTTGATTTGATGAATGTAAAATTTTGATTTTTTTTACTCAATGGACACGCAAGGTGTACAATTTACAACAAAACCAAAAACAACTTGATGCATCATCCTCTAATTGTCCGCCTTTCAATAAACATCTTCTCCAACTTAAAATTCCCCACAACATGGTAAAAGATGTAAGATAATGCGATCATCAGTATATACTACATAGTTTTGTAGATTCTGCATAAACAAAAAAGGATAAGCAGTGAACAAATCCACATACGCAGGCCAACTCGTAACTAAAAACTTCATCATATTCTGGAAAATCAAATCTTGAGATGAAGCTTCAGAATGAGTTCAGGGTATATAAGGGTAACGAGTTACAATAAAGATATAATTACGTAGCTCAACATTTGTTGACACCGACTCTTCAAGAAAATTATATTATTTCGTTATTAATACGTCAAAGACACTATCTACGGGTATTGTTCACATTGACATTTGTCAGATCCAATGCTAATGTAATATATCAAAGAAAAACTAGCGCCTAATAACTCAACTCCCCATATCAGTGTAGTAACCTGTAAGTAGTAAATACACCTTTTGAACATCCATAACACTAGATTTTACTGCTCGAGCGAGGTTTCCTCTAGGTAGTCAAGGTTGTTCAACACCAAACTTCAAAAATCACAATTAAAAAGGGGGCAATGTAATGCAAGGTCTGTGGAACCTATCTTAATACATCTGAGTTGGTTCGGTTAACATTTGATGCCACTATCAAAAAAAATGCTATCAGATGTATGATACAGAAATGTAAGCTTTCCTATTCCAAGTCCAAGGTGTTCCCTTGAATAGCATTTGGCCAAATCAATATATAACTATCTCCAAACAAGAGAACACCACTGGTGCTCCCAATTATCAGAAAAAACTCATATTCCTGTGAATGCAAGCTTTCTTAAACATCTATCTATTTCTTGTATTGTATCACAATTGGACTGAAAAAAAATCCCAATGCATACATTCATTCTCAGAAAAAATTTAAGAAGCAGTTGAATTATACAGCACAATTAAGAAACAACATAGGCATCTATGTAGTTTTCTATTATCATTAATATGCATCTTTTCCTATGGAAAAAAAAAATAATAAGAAACAACATAGGACCATTCATCAATGCACGGTGATCGTGAAGAAATCAAAAAATTGATTCATCTTTGTACGAAACATGTTGATGTTATTTTTCAGGAAGTTTAATTTTCATTACGATAATGTTAAGCAGAAACAACTTACAACTACTAGAGACTCTGGCCACAATAATGTACTTCTATACTTCCTCAATAATGATACCCAAGCAGATAAGGTCTCTTTTGATGGTAGTATAAACAATGGACGTATCAATAAGATCCAGAAGACCTAATTTGGTTTCTTTAGACAACTTAAGGTTGATACGCTGTATCCATGACAGATGTTATAAACAACCAAAAGATGCAACAAAAGCCGGGGGATGGTTAAGTCCACAAGAAATCAGCAAACAACAAAAATGGCATATGAAGTGACATATTTCAAACTAAGTAACTTACTGATTGTCAACCGCTAACTTATGTCCTAGCTGATGTCTTGAGTTCCCAGGATTTGAAAGTTGGAAGTGTGATATGGGAAAGAACCTACGTCAACAAATTAAAATTTAGTCCAACTATTATAAATCTATATATGAAAAACATAAACCATAAAAATGGACCAACAAAAGGAACTTACCTAACCTGTGCATTTCGTTGCAAAATTTTAGAAAAGAAAGCTTCCCAGAATCAGAAAGAACAACCAAAAGATCTTTCCCCGGTTCCTAATAAACGACAATCAAATATTTTCAGGTTTAAGTTCCTTGGTAACACAAAATAAATCGAATTATAAACAGGAAAAAATTGACGGTTAATTAACCTGGGAATTTGGTTGACAAAACTTCTCACTTCGCCGTAAAACAGAAAGATCCTTAATGATACCAAATACGGTCTGTTCACAAACAGATTGCACAACTCCATCATCACCGACTACCACCAACTCAATTGAAGTTTCCTGATAACATTAACCCATTAAACTCTATCTCTATACATACGTGAAGTGACAAGATATTATTGATTCAAGATATTATTGATTCAGAGGAATAGAAGAAAACCTTTCCGAATACGATATCGAATGAAGATGAAGAACGAAGATGTCCGTAAACAGCATGAAGAACAGAATCACTTCCTGGAAGTACACACTTTCGAGAACTAGATAATGAATACCTTCTTCTGATGCATAATTTGTTTTGATGATCGAGATTGACTACAAGCAATAGCAGCAGTAGATGATGAATCTTCTTCTAAACTCCCCATTCCTTTTTTAGGGTTTGTGTTTTGTTTTCCGGTAAGTTGTTGTTGTCGTTCTAGTTTTTACTGCATTTTCGATTTCGATGAACTAACACAAAAGTAGATCAATAAATAAAAGTGGAAATACCTTCGAAAAATTCTCGCGTTCTTTAGATGCATAATTGTTAACCCTACTTATATGGAGGTGAAAATCCTACGTAATCTTAACCGTTCATATCGGGGGTTTCTGATCTCGTGTTTTTTTTTTTTTTTTCTTTTGTGTGTGTATGTGAGGAAATATGGGGAGTTCAGGGCGTCAGTTGTTGAACAAGGCAGGCCGTTCATGCCATAATGTCAGTTACCGGTGGCAGTACACGCTCACGGTCCGATAGCTTCCTATAAAACTAGATTTTCTAAATTATGAGACAAAATGTTTTTAGGGACTAAATTTTCCGAACAATTTTGTTTAGAAAAAAATTAACAAAAATAGAAACCAGATAAAATCGTATATCGAAACGAGTTCTGGCATCACCGGAAGGTTCAATTTTTATTAGGGCTGGCAACGGATATTGGCAGTTCCGATAATGTTAAGGTTAAAACTTATCGGATATCCGATATCCGATAACATCCGGCGGATATCAAAAAATCCAATTCGATAAGGTTAAGGTTAAGCTATAGGATATCCGATATTTATCCGTTAAAATCCGATAACTAGGAAAAAAACTAAAAGCTTGAAAAAAAACAGAATCTTTGTCTTTTTAAGTTCAAAATGTTCAGTGAAAAGTACAAACCCACACAAGCACAATGTTTAGAGTTAAAGAGTTTACTCCCAGTCTAGTGAATGCAAAAGAAAGTACACAAAAGGCTACAACAAAGCCAAAAAAAGAAAAAAACAATGTGTAACAGTCACAGAGGCTAACAATGTCAACACGCTAGTGAGTAGCGTAACTTAGTGTGATCTTGCTTGGCTGCATGGCATGTTGTATCATTGCATCAACTTCACTTCAGTCCACTATTTCCATATATGCATTCACAAATCACAAAGAATCACTTGTTAAGAAAATTTTGACATCCAACATTTCAGTTTCTCAAAGCTTTCACCACTATAAGCAACAGTGCAACACACATACCCACATTCTAACCAAGCAAAAGATATGCAATCTAAAAATTCACAGAGGTAACAAGGTGCAGAGAGATATAGGAGAGCGACAATGAGGGTAGAGAACTAACAGCCACAATCAGAACACCAAGATGGTTAGTATGCAATCAGTCGAAACTACGGGATTGGCCTAGTTGAGCATTCATATAAAACGGATAATAGGATCTCAACATTAGCAAATTTGAGCTGAATATTTTGAACTGAATGTTGCCAGACCTTAGTCAAGGGGATATCTGAGGGAAACGTTAAGTGTTCCATCTTCCTTCCTTGAATCTCATTCTTACATCAATGTTCAAAAATGCAAGAATGTTAATAAATCTTGAATCATTGTCTTCCCTTTTGTATATTTTATCCTTGTACTAGTCTGAAAATTGGCATATATTGTACAAATTTTCATGATAACTTGGACTTGACATAAGCCATTGTCCTTACTCAATCTAAATCATCTCAACTAGTCTGAGCAAGTCTTTATGTTCTATGATGATGTTGGTACTAGGTCATTCACATTAAAAGATTCAATGTAAGTGTTATAAGCTCCTATTCACTTAGTTGTAGTGACATAACAAGATTTGAAATACGGAAATACAACTATAATCTACACATTCTAACACGTATCCCTAATTATTCTTTAAATTACACAAAGCTAAAGCAAAGAAACTATGGGTATTGTGACTATTGTCACATTTTTTGTACTTAACATCAACAACTCAGAGCATAACCAAGACACATATGGTTCTTATTACATGTTGAAGGTTCAATACAAACAAAATGAACTGCAAATCACACAACCACAACATCCATAAAGCCATCCATGAACTGAGAAGCTTTAAGAGACATGAGAATACAACATGTGGCTAAACTTCACATCATTTTTTTAATCAAAATACTAACACTTGGAGATTACAACTTACATTCTTCTTCTTTGCTGCTACTAGAGTTTTAACACCTTTCTTGGGAGCCTGCAATAAACATTAACAACAAGAGTCAAGAGATTAGCCCAGATTTCATGAACCATGAAACTGAAAAGTGAAAACCCTAGAAGAGGGATGGATTTAGATCGAACTGATATAGAAAAATCAAACCCCTAACTTAGTAACTATCAATATTAAGTTATTCTTCGACCTTATATTCCAGTTCAGTTTAAACACATCTCAAATCTTTCATCCATACAGAAGCCCTAATTTTTTATTGCAACACATAAACCCTAATTTCATAAGAATCAAACATAAAAATCGAACAAAATTAAAAGAGAAATCATTAACAACATATAGGGGGGAGTGAATCAATACCTGATTGAGTGATTAATTATTGGAGAAGTGAGAACTGAGTGATTAATCGAGAGGGGGATCGAGATTGAGACTGAGAACATAGTGAGAAGAGAAGAAAAAAAGAAAAGGGAAATGTCTTCTTTTCTCTCGACTCCTCGACTAGTAGACTTGGTATGTGAAAATTACTAGTACGCCCCTACCCTATCGGATATCGGATATTAACCAAACGGATAGAGCCCAATCCGATTCTGATAGGTTATGGAGGAAATATCCGACAAGTTATCATATTCGGATATTCGGTATCCGATACAACGGATAAAATGCTATAGGATCTCGAATAATCGGAAACGGATCTCGGATATCGGTCATCCGTTGCCAGCCCTAATTTTTATGGATAGGTCAAACTATTGGGAACAAATAGAAAGGGAAGACCTAGTGAGATCAAAGAAACTAGAGGACTGATCACTAAATAGATACAAATAGGTGCAAATTCTGACATGGCCACAACCCACTTATTTCTCTCGCTCTGCTCGCGGTGTTTCTTACTCGCAGAGCGGCATACCGAGGTGCAAATTTTGACATCACCATAACCCACTTACTTCTCTCGCTCTGCTCGCGGTGTTTCTTACTCGCGGAGCGGCATACCGAAAAACTAGATTCTCCCACCTTCAGTTTTTTTTTAATTAATGCAAGGCATCTCGCGTTCAGGCACGAAGACATTTCAAACTATATAAACAAATAAAACATAAAGAATGGAACTAGGGTTGTCAATGGATAACCAAATATTCGATATCCGCCCGAGTCTGTTGGAATTGTTAGGATATTATCCGAGAATTCGGATAATGGATACAAATACCTTAACGGATATTCTTACTTTAATGAAACAGATACGGAAAAGACATTATCCTATATAGGAATTTAAATAATGTTTATGGAATTGTATTTTTTATCTTTTTAGAGTATTATATTTAGTTGTTAACTTGGTAGTATATGAAAACGTAGAAATAGAAATATTATGGAAGAACCAAAACGCAACTAGTTTTGTTGGTTGTGAGAAAAGCGGAGAATTTTTCGATTCTGGTAGAGAAAATTTGAGTTTTGTTTAAATCTAATTTAATATAATAATTTATAAAGTGAAAATTTTGCATTTATTTAGTTGAATTTTCTTAGAGTTTCTTTGATTTTTTTGTAATTTATGAAATGTAGAGAAAGACTAAAAAAGAATTTAAATCATATTTATTATAATGAAATACTATCGGATATTACCAGATATTACCGGATATTCGAAATTGTTATCGGAACGGTACGATTTTTTTTTTAATATCCGTCGGACACCATCGGATATCCGGTATTCCTTATCGGTAACGAATACGGTAGATGCCATATTTGTTTCGATAAATACCGTTGACAGGTCTAAATGGAACGCCTTAACATCATCAACATCCGCAATAACTTAGTTTGACGATTTCCAACTCTTAATACAAATCAGTTTGTCCTTCTAAAGATTCAACGACCAATCAAAATAAATAAGAAAGAAAGAATAAAAGAAAGAAAGACACAGAAAAACTCAGCAAGTTTGCTGCTATACAATGATGTTCACAAAAAAAGATTGTTGTAAGAGCCATAGACTTCAAGTATATATTAACCACATTTTTCTTGGATGTGCATAACACACTGATCTGCAAGTGACAAGGGAGGTTTTGTAAGGAAAAAAACATGAGTTTGTGTTGTTCATGACTAGTCGACAATCAATTACAATCTAAAAATCTTGATCACTGAAGACCATGAAATTTGGCTAATTTATTATAGTTTCATTAGCAACAACTCCAATTGGAATAGTCCCTAAAAGAAAAATATAGGCTTGGTACCTAAAAAGAATAATTCATGGAAAGCTATTGAATTCAAATTTATAACTCTATATGACGTGATTTACAAGACAATTTCTAAGATTGTTGGGAACATAATTATCCGTTTTCTCAATTCAATATAATTGCTTTTAATCAATCAACGTTTGTCTCTGGATACCCGTTGTAGTTAAGATCATTGTTTCTCGCGAACTTGTTCATTCTATGAGAAACTCCAATATTTTTCATAGGATCTAACAAAGGGTCCCTAGAACTACACCTAGGTACACTAGCCTAGGATTTATGCTATTACATGGGTTCGAACCCTAAACCCCCCACCCATGGGAGGAGGCTTGAGAAAATCGAAGTCTAATTTAGGGTCTTATGTGTTCAAGTTACACATGGAAAGGGCTTAAGACCGGGTAAATTGGAAGTATATAATCCTTGTTTGGTTTGGCTTTCGTGTGCACGCTTTTTGTTCTAATTACGTATTGTGTAATGCCAGTCTCCTTTTATGTCATTATTAATAATGATGCACACAATTTTTTCTTTGCTCACAAAAAATTGAGACAGAGTGTCATCTTTCCTCTTACCTTTTCATTATTTGTACTCTATTAGGTTTTAGTTGGCTTCTTCAGAAGTTCGGGTAACAGAATCTCTTGGGTACAAGCTTAATTAATAGATGGGGTCATAAAGATTCCCATCTACTTTTCGCATACGACCTTATGATTGTTGGGGTTTACAACGAACAAACTGTTGTTGCCTTAAAATATTTGTTGTCTACTTACTCAGTGTGATTAAGTCAGAAGATAAACTATCATAAGCCTGTCATCCATGTTAGCAAGGGGTGCATGCTAGACAAAAGACAAGCTTTGTCCAATTCAAATGGATGTAAGAAGTATGAATATTGAAAATAAGAATATCGGTACCTATTTGCTTAAAGGTAAGCACACTCACTTCTCGTGTGATCATGCTATTAGTAAGTTATCCTCCAAACTCGCAGATTGGAAAAGGAACTTTCGATCCCACACCGTTGAATCGTTTTCATTTAATATGTTTTAGCTTCAATATTTGTCTACTTTATGGTTACTTCTATTCTCCCAAAGAAAATTATTGATGTTATGCACAACGATATGAAATATTTTTGATAGGACACATTTACGACCCGAAAAAGCTTCACTTTATAAGATGAAACAAGTTCAATAAATTTGAATATGAAGGTGGGCTTTAGGTCTCTAGATTTTATGAACAAGACCATGGATGGAAAGTTGGTTTAAAGAATCTTAACAAGCGGCGCTGCCCTTTTTGGTGAACATCCTCGAAGCAAAATATCAACATATCAACTCGTAATGGAAATCGCAAAAAGAAAAATTATTCCATTGAGATTTGGGATACATGTTAGTTATTAGGAATCAGATGAGAGAGGATATAATTGGCTTAGTATCATTGGAGAGTCAGCTAAAATTTGGGAAGATCTATGGATTCCTAGCTTCCCTTCCAATTGGTTAAGAATGCTTCAAAAAAAAAAAAAAAATCTCGCTACCTTCTTCGAATGAACCGAAAAAATTAACTCATACGGAAAATCACTTCTCAAACTTAGAGTTGGCGATTTTATGACACGGACCGTTTGATGACCCTAACCTGGCTCGGCTCGACACATTGGCTACAAAATTATGGGTTAAAGTTGTCATATATGAACCCGTCAAAAACGTGTCGAGCTAGTGTTAGCCCGCAGGTTACCCGCCATCCCCGTCAATTGCATGGAATTCCTTGGAAATTCTGGATACTAGGGTTTTAAGTAAGAAATTTTAAGTGATCTCCGCTAAATCGAGTTCATAACCATCAATATATATAAAATTAATCTAACCCTTCAATTTTACATTCTAACCTATCAAAAGTCCCAAAGCTAAAACTATTTCGGATATAAACTTAGAAAAATAAACTAGACGCCGAAATATTTCTCTCTACTTTTCTCTCCGAAATATCTCTCCAGAAAAAAAAGAACGAAAACCCTAAAACACCAGCCGTCGTTCTGCTCAGATCGACTCCTTTGGAGCAGATCTGAGCAGACTACCCTCAATCCCAAGCTTGTATTTACCTATTATTTCTGGTCTCTAGTTTTTATTGGATAATTTTTAGATTTTCAGTTGTTGATTTTGGTTTTTCGGTTTGTTGCTGTTGTAATCTTTTTATTTTGATTTTTCGGTTTGTTGCTGTTGTAATCTTAAAGTTTGGTTTGGCACATCGTTGGTTGAAGAGGGCTTTCAATCTCTTTCAGTAATGATCTCCGACCAAGGTGCTCAGTAGTTTCTTTTCCGGCGAATCGCTGCAAATCGGCCACTACATCTGTTATCGGCTTTGATTATTATTATATCTAACTTTAGTAGTTTGTAATTCCTTTTCTTAAATCTCTGTTTCATTGGATAATAGGACTAGTATTATGTGTTCTCTGTTTGCTTTCTTATTCCCTAACTTGAGGTTTGAAATCTTCTCTGATATGGGGATTTTAAGATTGGGTCATGCTCTTATCGGCGTTTACCGCAAGATTGATGGTGATTTTTCCCGGCAGATTCAGAAGTTTCGTCGTCTTCTCCGGCGTGTTCATTGTTCTCCGTGGAAGATTTTTTCCAGTCAACATATTTTCAACAATCCTGAGAATCTTGTTTTTGTTGTTTGTGCTTAGTATTCGAATTGCCTCATGGGTTTGGTTTGCAATTTTTGGCAGAGAAGTAATCACAGCTTTTTATCAGCTTCATATATAACCACTGAGCAATTGGAAGTGTTAACAACAGCTTTGGCATCGGCTTCAAATACACCAATAGGTTTCAGATCTGCTATATTTTTATTTACGGTGTGGAGAGGATTTCTGTATCCCTTATGTTAGATTTAATATGTATTGTTATTATGTTGCTCCCCCTTGTTATAGTTTTACCTGTTTTAGTCTTAGAAATGAAAACAAAGACAGCACCAACTCGATCAAGATTATCATCCAGTTCATATTCTACTTCAACTGTTACCACATCTCTAGCCCGATACTTTCCGTTACAGACACCTAAAAACCGATTCAGACTACCACAGCTACTTGACACATTTCGGTTACTACTTGAGACACTCTGTTACGTTTTGAATCTTTGTTACTATTAGTTGGGTCACAGTTACCTTGATTGCACTAGGCAATCTAAACTTTAAAAACTCCAGTTCATGTTGTTTACATGATCTGAGGAACATTAGGTTAGATTCTATCCAGTCATCGCTTTGTGCTTTGACACATTCTGATTTTGTTTTCAAAATAAGTTTGGCCCTATATGTTTGGTCCTCTCCTTTCCAAGAGAGAAGGTTTTCTAAAACTGTTTCTAGGTCTGAAGGGATAGATTTGATAGGCGAGAATTGGTGGAGATACTATACCATGTATGACTGTTTTATGATCTTGAACAATCTCTGTAAGGTTTTCGATTACCTAAATCGGTGCTATCAATACAAGTTTTGAGGCTAGCCTCTTTTTCGAAAATAAAAAAAACTTAGAAAAATAATTAGTTACTCACTTAAATCCATTTTAATCCATACATTTAAGTAAAGCTAAAATCGATGATCATTTTTTACTTATATTGTTTAGCATATTGATAAATACCCATATCAATGAAAAAAGATCGAACCTTATATCATAATTAATTAATTCACTTATCAGAACTAAAATAATGCGACATAAAAAAGAACATAGTTAATAAAGAAATATAGATCATGATCTTTGGAAGCAAAAAGATTAATCAAGAGATGGTAGATAAAGATTAGTATTTTGAGAAAGTGGAAAATAGGAAGACTGCTCGTATGGATTTAGATCAAGGAGTTGCTGATGGAGACAGAAGATGAACAATATGGTGATAAAAATAAGGAGGTTATGTACTTTGGTCGATAAGAAGGGTATATCTTATATTTTATGTTATAATGATAATATAGGTTTTACATATCAATTTAAACGATTGCTCTTTGCATAGTGGTTCCATTGTTGTATGGTAAGTAGCATGTGTGAGGTTTGATCCAACTGCCTCTTTTATTTCCTTTTAAAATAATTAAAACTAATTCAATTTAATTTCCTAGAGCCAACCCTCCTAAGATCATAGTTAGCCATAAGGACATATGGGGATCAACGGGCCGGGTTAGAGTTAAGCGAACTAAACCTTCAACCTGTCATACCCGCTAGGGTCGACACCCTAACCCGGCATGTTTCCAGCTTAAGTTCCAGAAGCAGTTAACTGATGCTCAAGGTTCCTCCTCGACAAAGCGAATTCTACTTCCTTTGGAAGCACTTCTAGAAATTGAAAGCTTTACCACCAAGATTATGACTGTTTGTACCCAAAATTACTTTTAGGCACAAACACGATGATTTGATGATGATTAGTGAAAATTATGGTTAAAAGTAGAGTTAGGAACGAATTGAGGGAAAATAAAGGAGACACGGAATTTAACGTGGTTCAGCAAATTGTGCCTACATCCACGGATGAAACCCCTTGGGTAGAGGTATTTTATTAATCACAATTACAATAGTTTTCTCTAGGTATCAAACCTCCCCTATTTGGGTTTAGACCCCTATATTTATATAGTCAAATCTGAAACTTCCGGAACTTTCTTCTAGGGTTTAGGTGGAAATGGGCCGCTGGAAATGGGCCGCTGGAAATGGGTCAGCAAACTGGACCGACCTTTACTGGCTACTAGGCTTGGACCGACAACAAATATTTTCCGCTAATAGTGATGTAGTTATCCTGTATCGGTACCCGAATATTATGGTACAAACATCGCCCCCTCTTAACCCATAATTTATTGTGGGATTAAGAAGTTCGGGTTCTGAAGTGTGTCTGCTGAGATGCCTCGTCTCGCCCCCATTGGTACTCCACAGTTGTTGAAGTGTTATGTAGTTCTCACACAAAAATTCAGAAACAAGTTCAGGAGTATACGCCTAATTTTCGCCCCCATGCACTAGCATTTAGCGTGTGAATTAAATTGGCGTATAAAGAACATCGTTGTACTGACCAGTAGCTTGGTAGTGAGTTGGAGTTTCTGTTGATGCGTTTATCCCAATTGGCATATAGCTTGTGATGATGTACTTCTTGGGCCTGCCCAATTTCCATGGTTTAATTTTCGTTTCATCTTACGATCCATCAGATGAGCTTCCAGGGATAAGCTTTTCTTTTCCCATATAATACTCCTTTATTTATCATAGTTGATCTGTTCCCACTCTTGATCAATCAAACGCCTCTCACGTTTTGAGCTAAAGAATCTCGTAGTACGTACAAAGTAGATCTTGATAGGTAACTTTCATTATCTTGTCACCTTGTGTTTTCATCGTCTTCCAACTTCCCTAGGACTCCTAGGAAACGTTGACGTCCCACTGTAGGCAGAAATAAATCCTCGACTTCAATCCCCAGAACAAATGTGCAAGGAGGCTTAGGAGACTTCGAAAGACTCACCAAGATTGCTGTCTACACCACGCGAACGGATATGCAGAAGTACCGAACAAAAATGTTACTCAGATCTCGTCGCAATCAACTCTTGATTGATAAAGATTATGAATTAGTACAAGAAAGTTTATGTGCATCAAGTGGTGGATTTGTCCTGGCTTCGCTGAAAATAGAGAAAACATAAATTTCGGTTCCAGTGATGAGGATCTTAGTGTGGAACCTGAAAGTTTTGAAGATATTTCGTCGGGTGGTCCTCCTAGCCCTTTTCTCAACTTAAATGCAGCTCGTATTCCTTTAGGAAGAGAATCCATAGAGGAAATGACTTTTCCAATACCGTTTATTTATGATAGCTCGCCTAGCGACGATAATATATTTGCTTCCCGTAATGATATTCTATCACTGGGTACACTTACTCCCTATAGCTCCTATATTTGATTACTGAGATAGCTAGATAAATGAAGTGCATTTTCTTGGGTGAGCATTCATCTCCATAAGCCGATTATCATCAGTTTCTATATGCTTCAGGTCACCGAAAAACTACTCGCAATAAATGGGAAAAATTTACCGAATCTATACCGCGTCCGTTGAATTTTTGCCCGATTTTAATATACTTTTTGACTACGGAATGATTGGTAGTGGCTCGACTAACCCTGTTCGGAGAATGGAAGTGTTTGAAGTATGTCCGCCCCTTTCAATGCCACAATCTGACACTGGCATTGGTCGACCTACTCCTGCTTCTCGATTTCACTCGACTTATTTAAAAGGCTAACTCGATCACTTTCGCTTATATATCAAAAGCAAAAGTCTAATGCTTTATCCTGACACCTTAACAAAGCCCAAAGGTGAGGTTCCGAAGAAATGGATACTTGACTGGAAACCTTCATTAGCTTATTTCCTAAGTTGTTTCCTTCAAATGACGGCTCATTCCTTGTACATGCTGATTAAGTTAAGCGCATACCATTATTTACTCTTTCCTTTGTAGTTTCTGAATTCTCAACTAAATGATGCGTGAAAACAATGTTCTTTGGAGAGTGGTACTGATGCCTAGATGAGTGATGCGCAAAAACAACGTTCTTTGGAGAGTGGTGCTTGTTGATCAAGAGTCGTCAGAGAGCGCCAGGAATTAGCTGACTCCAATTCCTGTGACTTGCAACTGCAGCTAACCTTTGATAAAATTACTTGGATGAAATTAAAAATGTACTTCGCAAGTTCTTGGGGGTACTGATTTCTCCAGGCAGTAAAACTTGGTAGGGGTAGTCTGGCCTTTGCTTATTCAACCATTTGCAGCAATTTTTTCCATTGACAAGCTGCATTTTTGAGCTCACCAGTAGAGTTCCGGTCGGAGTATCTGACGATGTTTTTGGTGTGAACACCTTTGTATATTAGGTGAAGATAGTGTACCACAGAGTACGCAATCCTATTTTTGTACAAGAACATTCTAAGCTGACGAAACGGGTAGCTTTCCTGGTGACAGCTTAAATGTCTTATTTTTCTTCTTAATTACTTGCCCCAGTTGTCGTGAAAAACCATAATTCTGTGGAGGAATGAGATAACAAAGCTTCTGTGGAATAATGATATAACAAAGCTGATGACGAAAAAGCTCTACACACTGACCAATGTGTGTTGTTAACCTCTGGCATGTATAAACATAGCTATAGAATCTTAAATTCAATCTGGATATTGTAGTTTTTAAACGCCGAATTGTAGCATTTCTACTTCCTGCGGTGGTTACCGCGGTTGAGGTAAAATGCAACTCGCCCCCAGCAAATTGTGAGGGTCATGCTGCTTAATGCTCACACAAGGGTGCACTTCCTTGATGCATCTTACCCGCGCATGCAAAGAGTATTGAAGTTTTTCTGCTATTAAGAATTCGCGTAGGGTGCGCGCAGATTCGAGATGTGTGCATTCTTGCATGGCATGGCACGCAAAAATGCTCGCCACATGGATTTCCGCGACCGTCGGACATGGATTTCCGGGCATGGAGCTAGCTGAGACTCCAATGCTGAATAGATGCATTTCAAAGTATATTATTATAGCTTGAGAACTAAAATCGTCAGCATATAAGATAAGAGTGATTAGTTAACATGAGTGAATAATAGCTGGATGGTGCAGAAAGTGCATGTAAGGTTATTGCCATGACAAGCAGCCGTTGACCCTGATATGCGAAAAAAGATGTTGTCGACCTCTTGGTGTAGCCTATTTCTCAATGAAATGTCGGTCCAACATTGGATTAAGTAAGACTACCATTTGGCTAACTGACAGAGCATTCCAGATAAATTGAATAGAAAAATTGCACAATTGACACATTCAAGTGATTGCAAATGGAAAATCTATCATGGCAGTATCCAGATTGTTAGAATTTCATATATGGCTACAAATAGGTGTATACTTAATACATGCAACCGTATCAAAACGTTCAATAGCCCTTTGTTAATTTCATAGAAGTATTGCTAAGTGTGATATGTACACATACTGACAGGAGTACGAACAAAATTCATGAAGTTGACCATATGAATTGAAAATATTAATTAGCTTATAATGTTAAAACCAAATTATAACGTTAACTGAAAATATTAATTGAAAATATTAATTAGCTTCAAAATATTAATTAGCCTATAACGTTATAACCAAATTATAAAGTTAATTGAAAATATTAATTAGCCTATAACAACCAAATTGTAACGTTAATTGAAAAATATTAATTGAAAATATTAATTAGCTTATAACGTTAAAACCAAATTATAACGTTAACTGAAAATATTAATTGAAAATATTAATTAGCTTCAAAATATTAATTAGCCTATAACGTTATAACCAAATTATAACGTTAATTGAAAATATTAATTTGCTTCAAAATATTAATTAACGTTATAACCAAATTATGGCGGAATTGATGCTATCAACAATTGACCTTGCCATTTACGTATTCGTAAAAGGACACATTCGGTATCAGACCTGTATGGTTTCCGTGCATAATCAAAATATATAGATAAAACAAATAGCCGGTGTCACTGTAGTACAGTGGTAAAGTCACGGGGTGATGATACCAGTGATCTGAGTTCGAAACTCGCCAGCACCATATTCTTTACCGATCAAAAATATAATAGATAAAACAAATAGGGTGCGCAAACCAGTATAGCCGTGGCGCAGAGATACGAAAGAAATGAGAAATATAAGTGCATTAGTCCTCCGCACAGCAAAACAGTCTGCACATTGAGTTCATCGGTGCAACCTCCCAGTTAGCGTTGATGTCCACCTCAACAAATCTGATATTCTCAATCGACTTTCACCACACGGTTCTAAAGTTCCATGTGTTTGTTTGTTGTGAAATTTAACTTGTGGTATAAGACCAAAGAGAATATTCAAAGAGGTTGAGGGTAAAAATATAAGGCTTATCAGTGCGCCGTCCAAGTTGCTGGTACGATCTGAATGCTTCTGAAGCTTGTTGCTATGTGACCTCGTTGTGATTTCGGTTGCTGCAACTAGTGTGTTCCGAGCATGCTAATACGATGTGATTTCCACCGATTTTAATCGCATAATGAGGACATCACCATCTTGACATGAAGTAGTTTAAATGCGGGACTGGAGATGGCCTTCCCGAAGTTGGAAACGATTTATTCGATAATATTGCTGATAATAATTATTATTAAATGGGTTATTTAGTTTTTGGTATTTACATTTTGTCCAAAGTTAGTGTTTGGTCTAACTTTTGTCCAACTTAGGCTTTGGTACTTGGAAATGACGTTGACCTTTGTTGACCATCTTAAATCTTGACTTCCGTAAAGAATTTATTAATTTGTTTTTTATAAAATGAAATAACTAATATATTTCCCAATACACCCTTATAATTCATTAACCCTAATTCTTTCAAAAGAGAAATCCCAATGCTTCCTTCCCAAACCCTTCACCGCCGCACCACCATCACTCTTTTTCTTTATATCACTACTACTGTAAAACCATCACAACCACCTTCTCACTTTCTCTGTTTCTTTCCTATTTCCAACCCAACTTCTATTCCTTCTCCGAACCCCAATAATCTTAAATAAGACGAAGTTTTTGTTATTAGTTTCACAAGTTCATAAATCAAATTCAGAGGTTAATGAATTTTAGATTAGCTTCTTATGCATGATTCTAAAACAGTAGCTAGACGACACTTATTGACTTGAGGTTAATAAGTTTGGATGGAGTTTTCAAATTTGTGAAGTTGGTCTGAAAATGCACAGTGAATTAATTTGAAAGCAGGTAAATCATACTAATCAGACTCGCAGTGCAGAATAGATTGATATTGAAGAGTTGTTAAAATTGGTGAATGGGTTTTGATTGAATCACAGTGGTTTATGATCAAAATCTGATTTTAATCAAAAATTGAAGAAATCAAGATCCAATTTAGGGTTTTGGGGAAGATTGGAATAAAAATTCAGTTAATGAATAATGATAAATTGTGATCTTTCTATAATGATATTTGCAATTGATGGACTAAAAACAAGAAAATAGATATGTTCAGGAGTGAAGCTCGTACAGAGAAAATTCCAAACCGGTAATTGAGAGTTTAAGAAATCGAAATGTTCGGTCTTTCTTAAAAAAAAAAAAAAAAAATTGAAACGGTGGTGGATAAGTGTAGGTTGATTTTTTGATAATTTTTTTGATGGATGAATGAATGTATTTTTGAAAATTGATTTTTTGGATGATTGTTTTCCGATGGATTTACTCAAGGTTCTGGTTGGAAGGTGGTGGTGGGGATGGTGAAAGTCTAGTCGGCAGATGGAAGAGAGAAGGAAGGTGGAAGAAAATGAGACGGGGTTAGGTTAGGTTGATTTTGAACCGTGTAAAAAGCGTATGTGCAAGGGTAAAATAGTAAATGCCTAAATATGTAGATAATAATTTAATTAGAATTAAATTTAACTTGGTCAAAGAAAGTCAACGTTATTTTCAAGTACTAAACCCTAAGTTGGACAAATGTTAGACCAAACACTAACTTTGGACAAAATGTAAATACCAAAAGCCAAATAACCCTTATTAAATTCTTGACATAGTTGTTATGAAATCACTGTCAATTTTCGCGAATTTCCAGTTTCGCGCCTTGTTGATGTAGTTTTATTTCCTGAAGAGATTTTGGTGAGAACTAGAAAGAGATTCCAGGAAAATAAAGAAAAAGGTTTATCTTTTTCCTATGATAATTCTTTCGGTTTCTTTTCCGCCAGATGCTTTCTTTGGTGATGTCCCTAAATTCCTACTGTTTGTAGAACACGAACTCGCCTTCTTTCACGAACGCAACTTCAAGTTTTCATGATTTATTCCATACTTTTCTCGATGGTAAAACACGATTGTTTTACATGTCCCCTTAGTCGGCGCCAATGTTTGTACCCAAAATTACTTTTAGGCACAAACACGATGATTTGATGATGATTATTGAAAATTATGGTTAAAAGTAAAGTTAGGAACGAACTGAGGGAAAATAAAGGAGACACGGAATTTAACGTGGTTCAGCAAATTGTGCCTACATCCACGGATGAAACCCCTTGGGTAGAGGTATTTTATTAATCACAATTACAATGGTTTTCTCTAGGTATCAAAACCTCCCCTATTTGGGTTTAGAGCCCTATATTTATATAGTCAAATCTGAAACTTTCGGAACTTTCTTCTAGGGTTTAGGTGGAAATGGGCATTTAATTGGGTCGACAAAGAACTGACCGACCTTTACTGGCTACTAGGCTTGGACCGACAACAAATATTTTCCGCTAATAGTGATGTAGTTAGCCCGTATCGGTACCCGAATATTATGGTACAAACAATGACCTTTCAGTTGTAGACTACTGAATAATGGTCTAGAAGTTAGAGTTAATGTAGGTCGGATCCCTGAGGCTGAAATTTTTTCCATCCATACCTAAAGAATGAAAAAACAGCCGATCACCTTTTTCTTCACTATGAAGTTTCAAAGGACATCCAATTTGCTTCTTCAGTAGGATTTAAAAGACAATTAAAAATATAGTGAAGTCATCACTAGCTTGCTAAAAGATGAAAGGTATCTCTACATCTGCTCGATTGGGTTATACAACTTATGGTTCATTTAGAAGAACTGATATAAGACCATCTTTATAAAAGTGAAGTTTAACGGTGTGAAAATTATCAATGATGCTCAGAGATTGGTTGACGGCCTTAGTGTAACTGAAAACTTGAACCATAAATTTATAGTGAAGCTGCGACCCAGAATGATGAGTGGATACCACCTAGCTAATGTAGACTGAATAAAAATAAATATTGATGGAGTAGTCCACGAGTTCACTTATGTATGTGTTGCGATTGCCTGCGACCATAATGGGAGTTACATGGGTGTTGAAGCTAATATTTGAGTCAATCTGACCTTCTGATGGCCGAGGCTCACGCTTTCAACATAGGTACGAACCTTGCGAAATCTCAATCATTTCAAAACATCATACTTGAAGGAGTATCTAGACATATTGTGAATGTTCTCGTACAAAATTCCTCAAATATTGCGGTTGCCTATGACCGTAAGAGGAGTTACATGGGTGTAGAAGCTAAGATTTGAGTCAAATTAACCTTCTAATGGGCGAGGCTCATGCTTTCAACATAGGTACGAACCTTGCAAAATCCCAAGCTTTTCAAAACATCAAATTTGAAGGAGTATGTAGACAAATTGTGAATGTTCTCATATCGAATTCCTCAATTGCTTCTCGCGTATTGGATACTTCATTCATGATTTCAAAGAAGATATGAAGATCCTCAAAAATGTGTGATTCCATCTATTCAGGCGTTTCTATGGCGCATAACTTGGCAAAATACGCAACAGCTACTCATGGCATTGCCAACTACTGCCTTTCCTTTCCTCTCCCCCAAGGACACGTTGTGCCTCGGGTTTTTCGATAGTTTTTTTCTTTTTTGTTTATTTTTTCTTTTATATTTTCTAGACAAATAAGAAAAAGGAATTGGAATAGGTTGAGATACGGCTTTGGCTAAGCCCTAGAGTGAGTCTTACGTGCTGCTATCATCAAAAGGCTCACATACCAGCCAACTTGCATATAAAATTTATTTTATCAGAAAATAAAAATATTATATACAAGATCAAATATATATGAGGGAGGATCTATGGACACTCTTAGATGGACAAGGTGAGACAAGATTTGCGCCATTTTTTCCGCAAAACCCAAATGATAATGAATTTAAGTCTAATATTTTGATGATATGTTCCTCTTATAAGACTTTATATTCTTACTAAAAATGAATGCAATTCGAGATAGCAAACCTTACCATCTACCGATCTTAATTTTAACCGTTAATTTTGAACGGCTGATATTCAAAGGGGTAGATGGTGATTTTATACATTTCGAATTGTGCTCATTTTTTAAAAGAATGTAGAGTCTTATAAGAAGAATATACCATCAAAATATCAGACTTAAATTCATTATCGTTTTGGTTTTGCGGAAAAAATGGCGCAAATCTTGTCCGACCTGTCCATTTAAGAGTGTCCATGGATCTCCTCAATATATATATATACTTTGTTTTTTTTATTCGAAAATATGTTCACATTGTTTATAAGTGTGGAGATTTTTGTGAAAGGTGTCAACATTTGTCACATGGACTTTTTTCTAGCTACTAAAACACGTTTGCATGTCACTTCAAAGACCTAATTTCAATTGATTTCTACGTTCTAAGACACCGAGACATAAAGTTACTCAAGTTTCAGATACTCAAAGACACCGTTACTTCAAGATACAAAGTTTCAAAGCCTCTGAGAAGCAGCGATTTTACAGAAATCAACACAAAGACACCAATTTTTCAAGATCTCTATCGGACCAAAAGTTTCTAAACTCAAAAATAACAATTTATAGATTTGTGGCTGAAATTCAATTTTCTCTCAAACTCCGCTTCTTTCGATTTCTTTCTCTTCTGTATAATTGCTTTTGATTATCCAAAACATTTTTGGTTTTTCTTTCATAATCTATTTCTCCCTTTGGGTTTTAGCCTCGTGTTTCTTTTAGTAAATATATGAAGTTAATTAAAATTTGCAAAGGTCTTTTGATTTCTATCTCAAGCCTAATGGGTTCTTGCTTGATCTTAGGTACTCTTTGTTATAACTGAAAAAAGAAACCACGGCGTTCGTAAAATGTTACAAGAAATGACTCAACTTCATCTTCTAAATCAAGGGTCCTTTTCTTACCAAGTTTTGGGTTCACCGCATAATTGAGGTAAACCTAAAACCAAAATTAAACCTCTTCTACATATTAAGCATTTATAAGATGTGTGTTGGTGGATTAATGTATTGTTCTAAAATGGAGAGTCAGCTTGATGTTAAAATGGATAAATAGGATGGATCTCAACATCTTTTTTGACCTTAGACATGGGTTTTTATATGTAACTGGTATGAAAACTTAAGAATTAATTTGCAAGAATTTGATGTGTCAATTTCCTTGGTAATTTTTGTTGTTGACGACTTATTTACTAATATCTCGCCAAGTCAGTTTGAATATGATTACAAATTTGGGAATGTTAAGATTATACTTGCAAATGTAAAGAGTTCAAGACTTTGTTTGTTTATGCGATTAGAAAATGGTTATAAATAAGAGAATGTTAGTTCGAAACTAACTGTCTTTCTTGTATTGGAAAAATTAATCATGTTGGTTATGAGTACATAATTTATCATGCTAAAAATTTATTTAACGTTACATTTCCAAATAATTATATTTTTAGTAATCTATTTTTATGTATTTGTGGAATATCCTATTGTTTCGTATTTTTGGGAATTTATTAGTCTTCTTTCTTGAACTGCCAAGGTTTAGGTAGTAATTAAACTAGGCAAAGTTTGCTTGACACTCTAAATAGATCAAATCCTGACATATTGTTTGTTTCCTAGACTAAACAACAAAATAAAGCAATGCATAATATCATGAGATCGTTGGATGTCTATAATTGCGGTTGGTTCCACCTGAGGTACCGCTGAGGTCTTTGCTTGATTTGGAAAAATAATATAAAACTCGACTATTTCTCGATTATGCGCACAACTACATAAATGTTGTTGTTCTTCCTAATAATAATAATGTTGAATGGATCCTCACATGTTTTTATGGGAGTCCTTACTCTCGATTGAAATTAGATTCATGGAACATTATTAAAAATCTAGCTAGTAGTATGAACAAACCTTGGGTAATCATAGGTGACTTAAATGTAGTTTTGCATCTTAGAAAAAAAAAGTAGATTTGATTTTTATAATAGCGGAAAGTCAGCCTTTAATAATCTTATTAACTCTTGTGGTCTCATTGACCTTGGCTTTTCTCGGGCTATACTTTTACTTGGAATAATCACAAAAAGGATGATGATATTATAGAACAAAGACTCGATAGGGCTTTATGCAATCCCATGTGGATTACTAGTTTTCCTAACTCCAGTGTAAAACATCTTGGCCTCTAGCATCCGACCATGTCCCTATAGTTCTTAATACTCATAATACTTGGAATGATGGGGCTACCCCATTTAAGTATTTTGGAAACTGGATGAAACATGATGAATGTAAGCCTTTAATACGAGCTTGTTGGGAAAATGAAATTAGAGGTTCGCATGCTCATATACGATGAATAAGAAACTTACTTCCGTCAAAACATATCCTTAGGGATTGGAACAAATACTCTTTTGGCAACATAAGAACAAACATAGAAAAAACTAAGGTTGACCTTAAGAAAATCAATAGTAGAAACAGTTATCCTAATAAAAACAAGGACATTGCAATACTTAGAAAAATCTTATTGAATGGTACGATATACAAGAAAAATTATGGAAGGATAAAAGTAGGGATCAAAATATTCTGTTAGGAGATAGAAACACTAAATATTTCCATATCAGAGCTAAACAAAGGTTTAGAAGAAACATGATAGAAACTTTAAAAGACAAAAATGATGAATGGATTAACAGTAGACCTGAAATTGTCTCTTGTAATACTAACCATTTTCATGAAATAACAACTAATGTAAACCCTTGTTTGGACCAAAATATGATTGATATGATCCCTGTTACCATTACTTCTATTGATTGATAATGATATTGTGACGGACCGGAAAATTACGCCTTTGACGCGTTGCCCCGCAGGCCGTAATCTCCCCGGTGCGCCATGATGAAGCTACGATCCGGGCCTCAAAGCTAGGCAAATGCACGTCCAATTGCCCTTGCAAGCATGCTCGTGGAGCATGACGCAGCTAACAGCTTCCACACCGTTCCAACTTACCCTTGTCCCGCAAAAGGGTTTAAGGCCATAAGGCCAATGCCAATGCATTTTCATGCGTCTCTGGCTTTACCTTTACGTAGGGAATTCATAAATGAATTTCCTAGCTAGAATTCAACAACGATCACATTGCCGTGTCTTGTCCGTATAAGCCTTGGACTTTAGCGTAGGCCACACCAAGCCCTTGCCATTTCCCACGTTACCTCGCTTACCAACTCTTTATAACTTGATAGGAAGTATGAGCATCCACTTACGGGCATGCAACTAAGCCTCATCAAGTCTGGCCACAATCATCTCTTGCGTCGAGCTACCAAGCTTAGATGATATGAGGGGCCAACGTCTTTGGACCGGCAATGCCGCAACTCATTGCGGCTGCCTCGTACCCTTCCTACTCTAAAGGGATCAAGCACGAACCGTAGTTCATCGTTGAAGGACGAAACTTAAACCAAATCGTTTGCAAGGCTGTGGCCTAGCAAAAGCAGTAATGGCCTGGTCCGTATAGGCCATTCCGCCAAGATGCATAATGATTATGCATCATCGGGTCCATACTGTGGCATAGCGATGCCAACGCATCAAATACCCTCTTTGAAAGGCTACGCAACTATAAATGAGCCTTAGGCATCATTTATACCCTTCCTACTAAGCTATGTAGCTTACTTGGTACATAGTCCACATATGCACCTTCAACCAACTACCCCTCCCTATATATGTCTTAATGGAATTTCTACAAGTATGAAAAGGGGAGCATATTGACATGCTTCACTATTCATGGCCGTTACCATGAATTTCTGAATGACCGCAGCAATGATTGCCGAGTCTCCGTTCTGTTGCACAATGATTGTGCACCACTCGTTCCGTCTGCTGCACAATGATTGTGCACCACTTACTTCATGCATGTTGCACAATGATTACACACAACGATTGCGTATAATGATTGCGCACCACCCGGATCTTCGATTTGTTTACATTTATTACCAATGATTTCGGCCTTTGTAAGATCGAGCCCACCTACCCATCGGGCTTAATGCATCATGATGATGCAACATTGGCCTGGCCAAATGCCAAACATAATGCACCATTTTTGGCGCGGTATTGGCCTTAAGCCAATCCACCTTTTCACGTTGCGGAAGCTTTGGATGAAGCTTCATCTCGAGTCCATGACGCATCTTTTAGCATGCGCCATGCTAAAAACACGGGTGTTACACTATCACACCCTTCAAAGAATTTCGTCTCGAAATTCAAAACCAAAACTATTGTGGACAATCTCTTCAAGTTGGATTCCATGAGCAAAAGTCCCATACCGGAGCTCGAGGAAATCACGGGTTTCTTCAAGTTGTCATGAACAACAATTTAGACCTTCCGAGCACATGTCCCATACCACCCGCCTGAGAATCCAAAAAGTTCCCACAACAAAACAAGAATCGCAATTGGCGATGCCAAGAGGATATCTCGACAAGGTATCCTAGATAGCATCCCATACTACCACCCAGAAGTCCCTAAGGTTCACAAGTTGAAAGATGTCATCGAAATGACAAGGCAAAACTCAACGCAACCTTTGTGAGGACCAATCTCTAATGCGGTAGTTGGATGCAAGCCACCCGTCCCCCGACGGATTTAAGGTTGCCACTCGTAAGTGGGATGCTAGCCGGCTCGACAACGCACACCCTTGGCCGGTGCCAACGTGTGGGGATGATCGGTCCCATTGTCTGCCACCGTCCCAGACGGTCTTAGGATATCTCGTAAGCGGGGGTGCCACGGAGGCTGGCAAACTCACAGTACTTATACAAGCTCAACTCGATTTGCAAAGTAGCTGGCATAGCGATTTACAAACTCTTTCGCGCATAAGTTGGCCTACTCTCCAACTTTAAGTTTCCATGATGGAAAATACTCGCTAATGAGTCCCTCGCACAAGTCCTAGAGTTTTCTCGAACTTGCTCGATACCATCTCGGTGACCAGACCGGAAAATTACGCCTTTGACGCGTTGCCCCGCAGGTAGAATCTCCCACCGTGCGCCATGATGAAGCTACGATCCTGGGCCTCAAAGCTAGGCAAATGCACGTCCAATTGCCCTTGCAAGCATACTCGTGGAGCATGACGCAGCTAACTTAGCTTCCACACCGCTCCAACTTACCCTTGTCCCTAAAAGGGTTTAAGGCCATAAGGCCAATGCCAATGCATTTTTCATGCGTCTCGGCTTTACCTTTACGTAGGGAATTCATAAATGAATTTCCTAGCTAGTGAGCAACCGCACATTGCTTTGTCTTGTCCATAAGCCTTGGACTTTAGCGTAGGCCACACCAAGCCCTTGCCATTTCCCACGTTAACTCGCTTACCAACTCTTTATAACTTGATAGGAAGTATGAGCATCCACTTACGGCATGCAACTAAGCCTCATCAAGTCCGCCACAATCATCTCTTGCGTCGAGCTACCGAGCTTAGATGATATGAGGGGCCAACGTCTTTGGACCGGCAATGCTGCAACTCATTGCAGCCGCCACGTACCCTTCCCTACTCTAAAGGGATCTGCCAGACCGTAGTTCATCGTCAAGGGACAAACTTAAACCAAATCGTTTGCAAGGTCATGGCCTAGCAAAAACGGTAATGGCCTCGGTCCGTATAGGCCATTCCGCCAAGATGCATAATGATTATGCATCATGGTCCGCTGCGGTGGTATAGCGATGCCAACGCATCAAATACCCTCTTTTGAAAGGCTACGCTGACTATAAATGAGCCTTAGGCATCATTTATACCCTTCCTGCTAAGCTATGTAGCTTACTTGGTACATAGTCCGATATGCACCTTCAACCAACTACCCCTCCCTATATATGTCTTAATGGAATTTCTACAAGTATGAAAAAGGGGAGTATATTGACATGCTTCACTATTCATGGCGTTGCCATGAATTTCTGAATGACCGCAATGATTGCCGAAGTCTCCGTTCTATTGCACAATGATTGTGCACCACTAGCTCCATCACGGCGCACAATGATTGTGCACCACTTGTTCATGCATTTGCACAATGATTACACACAACGATTACGTATAATGATTGCGCACCACCCGGTCTTATCAAGCTTCATTTTATTGCACAATGATTTCCCATTTGTAAGATCGGCGCCCACCTACCCAATCGCCTAATGCATCATGATGATGCAACATTGGCCCCTGGCCAAATGCCAAACATAATGCACCATTTTTGGCGCGGTATTGGCCTTAAGCCAATCCACCTTTTTCACGTTGCGGAAGCTTTGGATGAAGCTTCATCTCACCATGACGCATCTTTTAGCATGCGCCATGCTAAAAACACCGGGTGTTACAATATCCTTCGAGTTGGATTCCATGAGCAAAAGTCCCATACCGGATGCTCAGAAATCACGGGTTTCTTCAAGTTGTCATGAACAACAATTTAGATCTTCTGAGCACATGTCCCATACCACCTGCCCAGGGATCCAAAAGTGCCCACAACTAAACCAAGAATCGCAATTGGCCAGTGCCAAGAGGATATCTCGACCAGGTATCCTGAATGCGCATCCCATACTACGCACTCAGAAGTCCCTAAGGTTCACAAGTTGAAAGATGTCATCAAAATGACAAAATTTTAGCATACGATCTTTGTGTGGATCGAGTATCCGGTTGCCCAGCCAGTCCCTAACGGTCATCCAGGTTGCCACTCGTAAGTGGGATGCTAGCCGGGCCGACAACGCACACCCTTGGCCGGTGCCAACGTGTGGGGATGATCGGTCCCATTGTCTACCCACCGTCCCGGACGGTCTTAGGATATCCACTCGTAAGTGGGGTGCCACTTAGGCCGGGCAATCTCACGATGCTTGAACAAGCTCAACTCGATTCTCATAATAGCTGCCAAGCGATTACAAACTCTTTCCGCGCAAAAGTTGGCCTACTCTCCAACTTTATGTTTCCATCAAGGAAAACACTCGCCAATGAGTCCACTCCGCACAAGTCCCTAGAGTTTTCTCGGAACTTGCTCCGATACCATCTGATGTGACTGGGAAAATTACGCCTTTGGCGCGTTGCCCTGCAGTCGTAATCTCCCGGTGCGCCATGATGAAGCTACGATCCGGGCCTCAAAGCTAGGCAAATGCACGTCCAATTGCCCTTGCAAGCATGCTCGTGGAGCATGGCGCAGCTAACTTAGCTTCCACACTGTTCCAACTTACCCTTGTCCCATAAAGGGTTTAAGGCCATAAGGCCAATGCCAATGCATTTTTCATGCGTCTCGGCTTTGCCTTTACGTAGGGAATTCATCAATGAATTCCCTAGCTAGTTGAGCATCCGTCATTGTCCAGGTATAAGCCTTGGACTTTAGCGTAGGCCGCACCAAGCCCTTGCCATTTCCCACGTTAACTCGCTTACCAACTCTTTATAACTTGATAGGAAGTATGAGCATCCACTTACGGGCATGCAACTAAGCCTCATCAAGTCTGGCCACAATCATCTCTTGCGTCGAGCTACAGAGCTTAGATGATATGAGGGGCCAATGTCTTTGGACCGGCAATGCTGCAACTCATTGCGGCTGCCTACGTACCCTTCCCTACTCTAAAGGGATCAAGCACGGACCGTAGTTCATCCTGAAGGGACAGAAACTTAAACCAAATCGTTTGCAAGGTCGTGGCCTAGCAAAAGCGGTAATGGCCTGGTCCGTATAGGCCATTCCGCCAAGATGCATAATGATTATGCATCATCGGGTCCATGTTGTGGCATAGCGATGCCAACGCATCAAATACCCTCTTCGAAAGGCTACGCAACTATAAATGAGCCTTAGGCATCATTTATGCTCTTCAGGCTAAGCTATGAAGCTTACTTGGTACATAGTCCGCATATGCACCTTCAACCAACTACCCCTCCCTATATATGTCTTAATGGAATTTCTACAAGTATGAAAAGGGGAGCATATTGACATGCTTCACTATTCATGGCCGTTGCCATGAATTTCTGAAGGACCGGCAATGATTGCCGAGTCTCCGTTCTATTGCACAATGATTGTGCACCACTCGTTCAGTCTGCTGCACAATGATTGTGCACCAATTGTTCATGTCTTTGCACAATGATTACACACAACGATTGCGTACAATGATTGCGTACCACCGATCTTCCATTGTTTCGTTTATTGCATAATGATTTGTTGTAAGATCGAGCCCACCTACCCAACTGGCCTAATGCATCATGATGATGCAACATTGGCCCTGGCCAAATGCCAAACATAATGCGCCATTTTTGGCGCGGTATTAACCTTAAGCCAATCCACCTTTTTCACGTTGCGGAAGCTTTTGGATGAAGCTTCATCTCAGTCCATGACGCATCTTTTAGCATGCGCCATGCTAAAAACACGGGGTGTTACAATTGCACTCAATCACGATAGAAACAACAAGATCAGGTCACGCAACTACAGAGAAAATAGTTGGGTCTGGCTTCACAATCCCAATGAAGTCTTTAAGTCGTTAACCTACAGGGTCTCGATAGAAACCTAAGGTTAAAGGAGAATCGACTCTAGCTTATACAACTAGTATCACACGGGAGGTGTGGGAATTAGGTTTCCAGCTTTTAGAGTTCTCCTTTATATAGTCTCCAAATCGGGTTTGCAATCTAAGTTACCTTGGTAACAAAGCATTCAATATTCACCGTTAGATGAAAACCTCGATTAGATTCACGCTAATATTTTTCAACCGTTAGATCGAACTTAGCTTGTTATACACACATGAAATGTAACTTCATTTAGGTTTGAGTAACCGTACCTAAACGTGTACAATTAGTTGGTTCAACAATAGTTAACCAATGGTTAGCCATATGACCACTTTCAAATCAACCTTATCCATCTTCACCATAACTAGTTCAAATGACTCAAAAGAATTAGTTAGAAAGTTGTTCAATTGCTTAGATCTCACGAAGTATACAAGACAAAATCGAAGCAAAAACAGTTTGGATTCACTCGAATCGATTCATGAACATTATAGCCACAGTTTGCAAAGATTGCATTCCTTAATTTATAAATGTCTTAGTTCACGAATTAAACTGTTTTTAGAAAATAACCCACTTAAGTACGCATACCTGTACGCGTACTGAGTTTTTTTTTTAGTTCACAAACTCCAGCAGAAATTCACGGGATGTGAACTTCCGACAGTACGCGTACATGTACACGGACTTAATTTCGTTCATCCTAAACCAGTAAAGTACGCATACTTTGGTTCAAGGATTTTGGACTTACACAAGTATGAATTCACATACAATGTTTATATCCAAACATGGTTATATATTCTAAACTCTCATTTCAATCATTGAAACTTTCTTAGAGATATATAGTTGTTATTCACAAACTATTTTTCATCAAAGCAATTTTCAAGTTATTGAAATAATCAACATGACTTTCGTCACGAGTAAACATGAACTTGGCCAAAGCAAAAGCTTCCCAACACATATTTCGAGAAATAGATAAGCGAGATAAACTCGACTCGAAATAACAAATGTGTATAATCGAAGTCTATATAGCAATACAACTTTTGTCTCAAGATAGGAGATAGAGTAGATAGACTTTTGAGTGATTGATAAGTTCAAGTCTCCACATACCTTTTTTTTTTTGATGACCTTGAGTAGTTGTTCGTCTTTGCTTGATGAACGCCGTGGATTCTCTTCACTTACTATCCTAGTCCGAGACTTAGCTATAAGTAGACTAGAAATCAAGACTTATAGTTTTGGAAACTAAACTTGACAAACAAGCTTGAGATAGCAACGCTTGCGAGTTCTACCGAGCAGTACTCTAACAAGCTCTTATGTTTAATATAATAAACTCCTTTATCTGGTTAGATCAATCTAGCTTTAACTACTGAAATAGTCAACTATAGATTCACACTCAATTAAAATAAATCTCAAAGAGATATATTGAGAATGTCGATCTCACGCAACTAATTAATCGAATAAATTCGATTATAGTTGGATCTGTCGATCAAGGTTTGTGCACATATTTCACAAGATACGAAAACCAATAAGAAATCTTCTTCGTATCAAATCTTCTTTAATCTTCAATAACCCGCACAACACCGCTTGAATCTCTCGTGATCAATCACGCACAAAACGGAGTGTGTTAACAACGTATTATCACAAGATGTCTTTAGATCTAACAACAGTTCTAAAGATCCCGTCGATACTTCGATCTAGTTTGAGTGAATCTTATATCAGAAGAGAAGATTCTCAAGAATAAACAAACTAGGTGCAATCAAAGTTTGAACCACCATTAGTCAATCAAATCAATCGAAAACTAATAACACTGCAATTATCTAGTTTCCCACCAACGGTACTCGTAGAGCTTCTTGATCCCACATAAGTCTTTAAACGAGCGGTCGTAAGAGATTTCACCTAATTAGGATACTTTCCTCTCCGAATATACGGCTCCACCAGTAACAACAAGAAATGCAGTTTGCCTGGATCTTATGATAGTTTGCTAGAAATGCAAACTTAGGTATTTAACCAAGCATGTTTGGACACCAAAGAAATTCCAAATCAAAGTATTCTCAAGATATGCAATGAATGACAAAATTCGATTTTCATAATTCCAATAAATGCTTGTCCAATATTTCGAAATCTCTCAATAGAAAATCTCCAATTAGTAAATGCATATTACTAATTTTTATTGTCTAGAGCTACTACACATTAATTGCTGGTAATTAATTTATATTAAATAAAAAACCTTAATTAAAAGATTCTTAATTTATTTTGGCACATAATCACCTTGAGTACTAAGGAATATCTTTGAACAATAAATGATAAGAGTTACTGCTCGTGTTCAAAGTATGTTGATATCTTTTCACTGCAAATCCTCATTTCATATTTACATGGATTTGCATTCTTGGAATCGATTATACCACACTTCCAAGCAAATTTAGAATTGGTTCACTTGTATTCCAAGACTACTATGTGATTGATCAAATACCAAATCACATACATGGGTTCAATCGGTTCTACCAATCACTAGGATCGGTTATACCTAATTATGGAAATACTTTTGATCGGTCACATCAGTCACTAGGATCGGTTACACCCGTTACAAGGATCGCTTCCATCTACACATGGTATTTCTTGTGATCGGCCATACCAGTTACCAGGACCGGTTACACCAATTACAAGGATCGATTACACATGCTCATAATCGGCCACACCAATTACTAGGATCGATCACACCAATTACAAGGATCGATACTACCAACACATGGTGATTACCTAGGATCGGTTACACCAATTAATAAAAACAGTCATACCAAATCATAAGTTAGGCATTGTGATTAGTTATACCAAGATACATAACATAAGTTAAGATCGGTTCTACCATCTCACACATATTGGTCATCAAAGATTTGCAATAAATAACCGGACCAATAAGCCTCATGATTTCCCTTCGATTCATAAAACAAGTTCATGAATGTACTTCCTTTAAACAAATGTAAAACATTGTTTCCTAGGATGAAATCTTCAACATAACACATTCATATAATCATAACAATATATACAAGATTATGTCGATGTCATATCTATGAAGTTCAAAAGATAAGTGTTATATTTCGTAGTCTAATTCCCTAATACTATGATCATACTATTATGATCATGTCACATCACTAGAGTATTATACAATATGTACATTACATATAGCTTAGCAGTTATGCTTTCAATATAGCACAACTTGAAAGATACGTTAGGAATGAAACAGTTTAAGTCAATATTACTAACCTCATGAGGAAGGTTGGTGTCGTCGTTGTAGTTTGATACTTCTTCACATTTTTTAGGTCTTCGGAGTAATACTTGTATGTCTCAACATTCCTAGACTTTCTAGTGTAACCTAAATGAAGTTTACTTTAGTATTTAATCAAGCGACTCTAGATGAGTTTTGATACTAAAATATGACAACCAAACTTGACATACCAACGCTTGGTGAGTTCAACCAAGATATGCTCTAACAATCGGGATACATAAGTTATCAAGATAAAAGATAAGCTGGACCTGGCTTCATGAATCCCAATGAAGTCTTTGATAGTCGATAAACCCTAAAATGGTTTATGGACAGGACTGACTCTAGATACAACTAGGAAACACCAAAAAGTAGTGTCTGGATTCAATGATCCCGATTGCCAAAAGTTCCCATTATATAGACTTCAAAGTATAGGTTGCTTTAGGTTTAAGCTAAGGTAGATTTGGAACCAAGCAAACAATATTCATCGTTAGATGAAAGCTTTGAATCTTATTCGCATAAAAAAGATATACACTCTAGTTAGGTAAACCGTAACTCGAACCGTGTATAAATACTATGTTCAAGCATTGTTAGCCGAAACTAGCCAGTTTGAACTTAAAATCTTAACACTCATTTCCATGAACACAGAGACATTAATCTTGAGTCACAATTATGTGATCATATAAGTCTAGTGTTAATTAGATAATTGATCAAATGCAAATCATCTCATAGAAATAATTTAATCGCAATTGAATCATAATCGACATAGTTGGTAAATGCACAAAGTACAAATACTTGAGTCGTTCGTGAATCGGCTGAGTCATGGTACGCAGATTGGTTTGCAAACTTATGAGCAAAACTGAGTTCCGGAGTTGACATAACTTTTCAGTCCACGTACCGGTTTTCAAACTTAGGTGCAAAACTGAGTTCCGGAGTTTACATAACTTTTCAGTTTGTGAGCGGTTTGGAAACCTTAAGACTTTACCTGTTCAGGTACTAAGTTGGTTCTAGAACATAAAACCGTATTCGGTTCAGTATACCGGTTTGGATACTTAAACCCGGTTTCCTTACCACGCTTCCAACATGGTTTGTATACAAATATACATACCTATCTAGTTCACGAAACAAATAGATTCTCCCATGATGTGCATACGAATATGCGTATCACACAAATCTACAAGTCGATATATATATATAGCCACTCCGCTACGTGTACAATTACATGTAATATAACTTCGTACATATAACAATTATCTCAGTTTGTAAGACTAATAACATTATCTTGTATTCTGAATATAGTAGTTCTATATTCTCTAAATCAATTAGAAACATTCCCGAAAAATATCAATGACACATATCACTGTTCCAGGCTATTTTCGAATGATAAACTTGAATCATGATTTCGTTCCGAACAATAAATTGTTCTCCACCGAAATTGATCAAGTATGAACAAATGGTCATCAAGCTTAGTCATTATATTTCGAGAAATTCGTAAACTAAATAATTAGTTCTCGACTCAAAATTCTTGTCTATGCAAGCTAGTCTAATTAGTTATGCGACAATCGTCTCGAGGATAGAAAGGTGAGTATAACTTTAGAAATAGGTGGTTCGATCTCCACTTACCTTTTGTTGATGCAGTTCTCCAAAAGCTTTGGTTAATCTTCGCCTTCAAACGGTAGAACGCAAATGATGACTGGTTCGTTTCTCAACTACCTCTATCCTAGACCAAGACTTAACTAATTGTAGACTAGAAATCAAGATATAGTTTTGATAACTAAATTTGACGACAAGCTTGATATAACAACGATTGTGGGTTCGACCGAGCAATGCTCTAACACATAGTTTAACATTTTGACATAACCATAATTAATGAAAATTGGGTTATTTGTAATGTTTATTCCCCTTGTGGGTTTGATGAAAGGGTCTTTTTTTTGGGATGATTTGGTGTTGGTTAGAGGATGGGTTTGATGAAAGGGTCGTTTTTTTGGGATGATTTGGTCTTTTTTGGGGATGATTTGGTGTTGATGAGCGGACCAATTTGCTATGCAGGAGATGTTAATGCTGTCAGATGTCATGAGAAGAGGAATAGAGGAATAGAGGAATATAGGAGAAGAAAATGACAGAAATTCCTCTTTTTTGAACAATTTATCTCAAGCCAGGGGCTGGTGGATCTGCCATTGATTGGAGGATCATACACTTGGTCATATATGCAAATTGACCCCCTACTATGCAGGTTAGATAGATTCTTACTGAGTGTGGATTTGGATATTATCTTTTCTGAAGTTATGCAACTTGCCCTTATAAGAATTATTTCAGACCATAAACCTATAATTCTTATCAAGCCAAAAATAGTGAGTAAACCTTATTTTAATTTTGAGAATAACTGGTTATTGCGCAGGGATATATTGAAAAAGGTGGAGGAGCTAGTGGTGGGAGATTATGGAATATAATGGTCCAGCTAGTTTTATATTCTTTAAAAAACTACAGAATCTGAAATACTTCTTGAAGAATTGGAGTAGGATAATATTTGAGAGTTTAAAAAGGGAGAAGTCTGAGTTATGTGAGAAGGTGGATGTTATGGACAACATGGAGGAAACAAATGCACTCGTTGAGGTGCGATTTAAGGAGAGGCTGCACTGCTTGAAGAGGTCAAGAAAATAAATACTTTGGAAGCAAGGAAATGACACACTAGGTCAAAACAACATGAGTTCGAGTGGGGGTCTCAAACACTTCCTATTTTTACGGAAAGCAAATGCAAGAAGAAATAGTAACACAATTGTTAAGTTGGAGATAGATGGTGCTTGAATGTTTTGATCAAAAGAGCATAAAGGTGGAGATAAGGAATTAATACTCAAATTTGTTTACTAACAGAGTGATGTTGGTTTTAGGGTTATTTTGCGTTTCCTCCCTATAAAGATAGCTAATTAGGGTTTCCTCCCAAATAGATTCAAATTAGTGTTTCCTCCTATCGTTAGGAATTCCGTCCGTTGCTCAGTTAGCTGAGTCAGCACCTGTACACGCGTGGCATAAATTGTACATGTGTGGCATGAAATTCCCAAAATACCCTCTCTTACTTCGATTAATTAAACCCAAACCCCATTACCGTGAAATCCAATTTCTGTATGCAGTCATCTATATGACACTCAAAACAAATCAATTAATCAGTTGCTGAGAGCTAGATCCATGAATACAATAACGAACCATTAATGCTCACTCGATCAGTTGTTGATCCTCCATTAATAACAGTTATACTGCCCTAATTTCTTAATTGAAAATTGCAGCTGAATTTGTTGCAGTATTTTCAACCACCGCATAATCCTCCATTACAGCAACATCAGCCAGCTTCATCAGCAGCAGCAGATTCAAGTCCTTGGTTGTTCAAGTTCGAATCAAAATGAAACCCATATCTTATGCAACTCAACAGACCCATCCGAATTCCCCTTTCAAACTTTCAAATAACCATCAATTTCATCATAATCTTCAATGTCAGCAACAACAAACCTTGACCAATTCTCAATATGAACTTTTTTCTTTTGTTTCACTTCTTCTTTAACATGTCACTTCAAATTAATTCAAACTCATCTACTTCTCTACTCATAACCCATGAACATCATCGTCTCTCAGATGCAATCGAGCTGAACATCATCCGTCGCCTCTTCTATTTCTCATATTAACTGGAATAAATTAGAGAAATCGTGTTGGATTTGGATTTGACGAGAAAGTAGATGAGAAATAGGGTTTGAGCGATTCGGGGATTATTGTTATGAACTGCGATTGGGTTCGATTGAGAAGGTTGATGAAGCTATGATGATATGGAGACATGGGTTCTGTTTGATTTCGCAGATCGAGAAGGTTTAATCGTGAACAAGGATTTGAAATGAGTTGTTAATGGTGTATGTCTACTGATTTCGGAACGAAGTTTGGGGTTTTTGATGTCAATCAATCTTGAGTTTACCACAAAGAAGTATGGCTTAATTCATGGAGTTGTTAGCCTGGATGAGAGATGATGAATAATTATACGGTGTTTTGAAGATTAGCAGCAATAGGAAGAATGGGAGACGATATGATGATGTCGATCTTAAATCTCTTCCTTTCATTATTTTACTTTATCTTTTCATTATTTAACTTTATCCACAATCGTCTGATTAAATTGGTATGTGAGGACACTTTGGGTACTTCTATTTACATGTGTACAATTTATGCCACGCGTGTACAGGTGCTGACTCAGATAACTGAGCAACGGACGGAATTCCTAACGATAGGAGGAAACACTAATTTGAATCTATTTGGGGAGGAAACGCTAATTAGTTATCTTTATAGGGAGGAAACGCAAAATAGCCCTTGGTTTTAATATAGAAATTTTGGATTTTCCTGAAATGAGGAGAAGATGGAAATGGAATTCACTGAAGATGAGGTGTATAATGTGGTTAATAATTTTGGTATTAACAAATCTCCTGGACCGGATGGGTTCTCTATGGAGTTTTAAAAATCTTTTGGAATATTATTAAAGGTGATTTAATGAGGTTGATGCAAGAGTTTCATAGATTTGTATCTTAGGATTGGAGGGTGAATTGTCTTTTATTTCTCTAATCCCTAAGAAGGATGACTCACGTACTTCTAAAGGCTATCGACCTCTAAGTATGTTAGGTAGTGCTTACAAAATTCTATCTAAGATGTTGGCAAATAGTCTCAACAAGGTAATGCATACTTTGGTTTTTGACTATCAAGGGGATTTTGTGAAGGAGAAACAAATTCTAGATGGAGTTTTGATTGCTAGTGAGTGTATTGACAGTAGGTTGAAGGTGAAGAGACCTGGAATCTAGTGCAAGATATATATGGAGAAGGAGTTTGATAGTGTTAAGTGGAAAGTTCTGTTTAGAATTTTGGAAAGACATGGCTTCGGTAGGAAGTGGATTTGTTGGATGGTTTGGTGTATATCTTCTTCCCACATCTCGGTCTTGGTGAATGGTTCTTCTATGAAAAAGATTAAGCCATCTAAAGATCTGTGACAAGAAGATTCCTTGTCTCCATTTATGTTTTTGTTAGTGGTGAAGGTCTTATCTAAGTTGATAGTAGATACTACTCGAGAGGGACCAACCGAATGGCTTTCAAGTAGTTGAAAATGGTGTTATGATCTCCCATTTGCAATTTGCAGATGACACAATCATCTTCATGGATGCTTCAGTAGAGGAGGTAAGGAGATTATTTCTCATTCTTACTACTCGTTGAGTTGTTGAAATGTACTGAAGCTACAACTTGGAGAAAAGCTCAATGTTAAGTGTTAGAGCTGATGAGGTGGTAAAGGACTTAGCCATGGAGTTGGGGTGCAAGGCCGATAAGCTTCTTATTAAATAATTAGGGTTGTCATTAGGAGATACTTCATGGTGCACATCCGTGTGGGATGAGGTGTGATAGGATCCGAGATACCTATATGTAATAATCGCAATCACACGGTGTCTAGCTAGTAGACGAGAGGCAAGTACTGGTCGAATCCACGAGGAGCGGTGGAAATACTGTAATCAATTTCTCCAATAAAACTAACACGAAACAATATTTTTGAATTTTTATAATGATAAAACGAAATATGTCTTATTAAACTACTAAAATAGAATAAATGGGAAAAGATGTTAGGGTTCGGAGATCCGTTGTAAGAAAACCTATTGATCTAAGGATATATTAAACTCATGTGAAGCAGTAACCTAACTACTCATACATGGAAGATATTGCATTTACAGATGAGTGAACTACAGATGTAAAATGAATTATTTGTTCTCACCTAAAAGTAGAATTTCCCTAAGCACTAATCCAAAGTAGAGTCAAGGAAAATTCATAATTCAATTATCGCTTAGGTTTGATGAGTTTTTACTAATCCAACGATGAAGCTATACATGGCATAGCACATGAAAAATCTAGCTAAATAAACATTGATAGAGAGACAAAATTATATAATTAAAGTTGATTGGTGAAAAACTCTTATTAATGAAAGCAAAATAAATCCTACAGTTCATCCTTTAACCCACCAACATAAAATTAGCTAGTCATGGATTTAAAAACCATAAACAAGCCCATGAATAAATCCCCCAGCTAATTGAAATCAAATGGGAGAAAGCAACAGAACTTCAAACCTAATCTTCTTTCTCGGCAGTTCGGGTACGATGGCGGCGCCTCTCTTTCTCTTCTCTGGTTTCGACCTCTCATGAAAGCTCAGCAGGCCTCCCTCTCCAGTCTGTTAAATCGATTTTATATAGAGCGGGTTTTTGGGCCTTACTCCAAAAATGGAGGGACTATTTCTTCATTTTTGGGTGGATATTTGAAGTAATTTTGGGTCATCCCTTATCTAATTTTTAATATACAAACTTGCCCTTGGTAATAAATCAGTTAGTGTATTGATTAATGAATTAATTAATGATTAGTGAGATTAAATTAATAATTTGATTTTTTCAAAGAAAATTATTGAGGGAGAAGAAGATGATGAAGATGATAATGAAAATGAGTATTTTGAAAAAAAGTTAGATCTTTTTCTTTAAGAGCCACAACAAGAGTATGATGTTTTGGGTACTCACGGATACTTGGAAATTTAGTTAATGGTGCCAGAATGGCCCGCTTATTCGCAAAAATGAAAAAATTACAAAATGATTTCGGTTTGGTTAACAAAGTTGTTCTGAAATTTGAAAAACAGTGGCAGAACTCATGCAATTACAAGTGTAGTTCAGCTAATATTTCTAAAAACACGACGTGAACTCAGTTTAATGGGTTTTTCTTTGGAGAAAAGTTCGGTTAGGAGAAAAAATTTGCGGCGACCGAACTCAATATATAGGTTTCGAGGAAAAGTTTGGTTAGGAGAAAAAAAATTGCGGCGTAGCCAGAACTAAGTTATGAAAAAAAGATACTGGCAGTAACCGAACTTTTCTATGAAAAAAAATCTCCATTAAGTTGAGTTGGGTAGTTCGACAAAGTTTTTGGAGATAATTCTCACAGAACTTCTCTCTGCAACTTCCATTTTCAACTGTTTTTTCATGATTACTTCTCATTTTCAGCAAAAGCAGGAATGACAATTAAATGGGTTTGTTATAATTTTGATTTTGATTTTTTTTTTAATGATTTAAATTAAGTTATATATAAGGTGACTTGTGGTGGTGGTTGAGTTGTTAAGGTGGTGGTGGTGGTCGGTGGTGGTAGGTGGTGGCTTGGCGTGGTGATGGGAGGAGGTGGTTATATATATATATAGGTGGTGGTGATGGGAGGAGGTGGTTAAATATATATAGGTTAGGGTAGGTTAGTCATTTCCCCTTTAGGACACCCCTTATAATTATAGGGTAGATATTTTATCACTTAGTAGTCCCCCACCATTTTTAGTAGTGCAAAAAATCATTGAAAAATACCTCTCATATTTACTAAACTAAAGTGTCAGCTTGATAGTGGCTTACCTATAATATACGAATCACGATAGGTATGGCCTATCAATAATGAATCGACGTCGTTATTTGTCAAATTTCCCAAAGGACCACAATCGATTTATCCCCCCTTTGGAGTAGTGCTAATACAAAAATGGTCGTCCAGTCGATCAGTCATGAAAAGGAAGAATAGGGTCGTCACGTCTTGAAAGCTGAGAATGTGTGAAATAATTGGTAATTGATGGATTATGGATGTGTTGGTGATGTGAAGATGATTCTATATGTTAGACCAAGATAATGTACATCGTTTGATATGGTTGTTGGATGAATATGCGATAAGATAAGTCGATTCTTACTTTGTTAAGTTGTCCGTATCATAGGTCGACGACCTATTTATTGCGAACGACGATTAACATATTGATCTCCGGTAAGTGTGACGTTTGAGGAGTGGAAGAGTGTGGAAGTGAAAAATCGTGATTGAACCAATTTCGTATTACGAGAGAGACTTGGTCGGTGTCCATCAGTACTTCATTTACTCCTTGACTTCAGCATGAATTAATCACATTTCTCATCGTGGATGTATTACTATATATCTCACGTGATGTAAACCATGCAGACGAAAACCCTGAATATCCCCTCATGTGACATGATTGATGTCAATGTGAAGTTTTTACTGAGGCAATTATTTATTTGATCAATTGTTGACTTATCCTGGCTCGTGAGTCTTAGTTTCATGAGTGTAGCATAATTTTCGGTGAATGTAACATGTTATGTGAAATATCATTTTAAATGAGTTTAGCATATAGGATATACGATGGGACAATAATGATCTTAGACGTTGGAGTACGATGGGTAATGATGATTGTACATATCATCATGCCCGTGAGACGCCGTATGATACTTCGAATAATTTGGATTGATGAGCATATGTCTTATGCGATTAATGGATCGAACATAGACGATATGTATTTTGATATGTCAAAGCGTCGTATATTTAAGTTATTGTAGAATACTCATCGATCCACCATGTCATGAGTATGTCGGTGGCGAAGTGGAGAAATCATAATATTAGAATATTGGTAGATATTGGATGATCAATCAATTGGATGGCCGACCATGAAAATATTGGATGATCGACCAACTAGATGGTTGACCAATGAAAGGTTGCCGATTTGATAGTCGAAAAAAAAAAATGTTTGGTAAAAAACAGAACATTAAATATTGATTAAAATATTGATAAGCGGATCAATATGAATGTTAGAGCATTTCTGGTCGAACTCACAAGTGTTGTATCTCAGCTTGTTGTCAAATTTAGTTGATCAAAACTATATCTTGATTTCTAGTCTTAGTCAAGTCTTGGATTAAGGATAAAAGTCGTGTTTAGAATGGGATAATAAATCGTTCCCAGTTTGAAGGTGAAGATCAATAGAAGCTCTGAAGACTTCTAGCAACAAAGGTAAGTGAAGGCCCGAACCATATTTCTCATGTTTTCAACTTTCTATCTATGAGACATTGTGTATGACTAAGGTATCTGAGTTGTGACTTGCTTCCATAAGAGGCCCGGAAGAATCCTGTGCGTGCGATCCACATTGTGAGGTCCTGATAACCTCGACTCATCGCACACGACAACACCAATTAGGTTCATCTTCATTCCCGTTCAAAGACCCAAAGTTCATTTGTTGTTGTTAGTCGCGATTAAGATCGAAATCACTTCTTTTCGAAAACGACTGCGCCATTTCCTTTATTCCTTTCTTCTACAGTGGACGTTAATGTCTTGGCAGTGAAATGTGGCATATTATCCAAGCGGTGGCTTTGCAGTGACTTTACTCAATTTGGTGACAAAACTCATTTAGCTCCCAACTTTAGTTTATTTTGGGATGATCAGAATAAGCATGTACTTTCTACAAAGCACTAAAATAGTGTGATTAGTCAAAATATTGAGTCCTAGTTAATATAAATATGGGTATAAAATGTAGCACTTCTTGTGCTTATCAAGGTGATTATAAGAATGGAAGTTAAGTTAGCTTCATAGAAAGAAAAGGTTCTTAAAGAAATGAGGAGGTTGAGTACTATTAAAAGTTGGTTATCTAGTCTTCCTATTTACTTCTTGTCACTGATAAATATGCTTGTAAGTGTGAAGATGAAGATCACTAAGTTGATGCGAGATTTCTTATGGGACTCGACTAATTTTAAAAGGAAAATGTGTTGGGTTTCTTGGATAAAAATTTGTAAGACGAAGTGGATGGGTGGGTTAGGGGTGAGGAACCTTAGGTGTACTAGTAAGGCTCTAAAAAATAAGTGGATTTGGAGATATTCAAGAGAAAAGGCGGCACTGTGGGAAAGAATAACTGAGCAAAAATTCAAGAATAATGCAGATGTATTTATTCCTACAAATGATACAACTCCTCAAGGTAGAAGTATCTGGAAGCATATTCTGAGATTCATTTGCTCCTTAATATGAATGAGCACATAATTTTTGTTCTTAATAATGAGATGCAAACAAGGTTTTGGTTAGACAAATGATCTATAACAGGGCCTTTAAAGGATAAGTTTCCAGCTACATATAAGGTGTGTTGTAACAAACAAGTTTCTGTGGATGAAATGGTACCGGTGGAGGGTAGATTGCAATGTCAAACAAGAAGAAGGATGTACGCTAATGAACAACTAGAGTGGGATGTAGTAGCAGGAAATCCCACACTACACCCCTCATAAGAATTCACACAATCAAGTCATTTTAAGATGAACAATTATAGTCTTTATTGATTAAAACTCACAAATGTTACAAGATGGAAAGGAAATAAGCTAAAGAATTTACAACCGCTCTAAACTTTCTCTCTCTTAATAACTTGCCCAACACTCGAAAAAGATCTCTCTCCTCTCTCATAAGCCTACTCTGGTCATTTATATAGGACATTACATAGTGGGTGACATCTAAGCTTTCCTTTATTTTCGGATCCGACTTGCGACACGCTCGCAAGTATTCAAATGTAAAATCTCGCCAGAGTCTTCACATCTTTCTCATGTTCAGAGCTGTCGTCATCCGTTGCGTCATTTATATTACTTATCTGCGATATCTTCGCAGTGTGTCGTTTATGGATTTCGCAAGGATATTGGTGTTGCGATATTCTGATCCTACATCTTGCCTCTTCTCATGTCTTCTCTGCGAAGGAGAGAATGTCATGAGAACTAATACTTTCAAAATGCCACAGCTGTTCATTTCTTTCCCTAAATTCTCTGCCGACAAGATTCCATGAATTAAGCATAACCGTTTACACGTGTTAAATTTTCCCTATTCACCAAGCACATTAAATGCTAACCGGTCATCATCTTTTGTCTATTTAAGAAGAAATCCATCATAAGAATGTCTTCTTTCTTTTACTTCGTCTTCTTCATCTGTAAATTCTCTTTTTGTCGTCTACAACTTTTTCATTGTTCATCTTTCCGTAAATCCTCTCCATCTTTCTGCTACTGTTCTTATGGAGCCATCAAGGTTTGTTGATTTTGCTGAAACTGATCTTCTTAAAATTGATCTTCTCTACTGAAATTATTTTATTTGATATTGCTCATCTTTAGATAATTCCCATACTGTTTCTATTTCAGCAAAAACACTTCCAGCACCAAGTTTACTATCCAAAACCCTAATGTTCCCAAGAGTTCGCAGCAAAAAGTCGTTGTGAACAAAAGAAAGCCTGCGAATAGCAAGGTATTAAGAAACACTTATTCTTTTAATAACAATATTGTTGCCTCTGTTTCTTATATGACTTGTGATTCGCAGAGTGATGCAAATGTCGAGAGGCCCCCAAAAGACCTCGCCATCCTAAAATGTTGAAACATCTGTTCCATTTCCTTTGTTTAAACTTTCAACTCCTCCTGCGACATCTTCGCAAGTGGAATCTCCTCTTCTTATTTGCGAAAATGTCGCTGCAGATTCATCCCCTGTAACTAATCTTTCTATTAATGAAATTCCTCATAATAACCCTATTGCGAATGAACCCTTCTCTTCTTTTACTGTCAATGCTTCTTCTCTTAACACTTCCTCAACTCCAGTCATTAACCTTCATCAAATCTCATCTTCCGATGACATATCTATGGCGAAAGATGATTCAACTCTCCCACCTTATGCCATCATTGCTTCATCATCCGAATCTCTCCCTTTTACTAAAGAAAATTTGGAAGGGATGGATATTGCTTTAAAGGTTTTATCAGACCTTCTGGATGATGTCAAGAAAGCTTCCACTGATCCCATCAGATTTGGTGTTTGCGAAATTTTAAGTAAATATTTTGGATCTGACAGAATGGTTTCACAAACATCCTTAAAAAGGAAGTTGAAGATCTCGAAAATAATCTCCAAGCTATGACCTTGAAATGTGACACTCTCCATCTTGAGAATCAAAAACTTCAGAATGTTTCGCTGGATCGTGATAATCTTCGTAAGAAGAATGAGGAACTAAAAGGTAAGATTTTTTTTTTTTTTTTAATTTCTGTTTGCCCTTTAAGCTCTAAACCAGAAACGAAAAATGGAGATATATCGGTTTGAATCCAGTCTCGAAGAAGCCCGAATGGGTAGAGATGCTTGGATGGATCAATATAACCAATTAGATAATCTTCATACGTATTACGTTGATCAAATAGATAATCTTACCAAGGAGAATGCTCAATTAGTCCGAAGCAAAACTTATTAAGTAATGAATTATCTCGCCTCTCTTACTTTTTGACTAAAGCTAACTGGAGTTGGAAACTTTATCGATGAGAATGAAACCCTATCTCGAGAAAAGCTAATCCTTTTAAATAAGATGGCGATCTCTTCGCAAGAACTTAATATTTACCAAAAATTATGTAGTGATGATGGTTATTTTCAATGATGTTGTAGAAAGTGGTAGTAAGGTTGTCGTTCACTCGGACTTGATGGGATTGATTTTAAGAATTAATAAAAGAAAAATATATACAAATATTGTCACAGGATGAAGAGACACTGAGACGCAGGATTTCACTACTTTTCATATTGTTGTGGTTCAGTCATTAACTCTAGACAATATAGCTCAAGCAAAAGAAGTTGTGACTCTAATTCTTTGCCAAAAATAGATTTCATAAAACATTATATGTAAGTCGTAAGCATGACGCATCAAAAGTAATTTAAACTAAGCATGCGACATCAGACAAAATAACAAATAATTAATAGAAATCATAAAACAATTAAATCTATGCAAAAAGTCATATAAAGAATTAATTCATTTACCACAATCATGAAAAGTTGCTTCCTCCGTTGTCCCAGTGATGGGTTCTAGCTTCGCATATTGGAAACACACTCAGAATAATTTTTCATTGCTCAAAAAGTGTTTACAAGAGGTGAAAATGGAATGAATATTGAAAACCGGGTTTGTAACAATTATATCTGTTACAAACCAAATGTTACAGAGAACGATATAAATGATATGTCGTCGGTTCCGTTGATTTAAGTCTGCCTCCAAACTACGACCCACGAGAGCGAGTCGTTAACACTCGTTGAAGAACGACGGTTTTGGCCGTTTATTCTTCGTGTTCTTCGACTTCCACAGAGCGTAAAAATATGCTCCGCAACTCGCGATTTCTCACCTCGTGATGCTCTAAACTGCTCCGTAACTCTCCATCCCCCTTTTTCCGAGACTCGTACCTCCCCTTTTATACAAAAACAAGCACAACAAAATCTCTCCATAACTCACAAAATCTCCGTGATAAATAAAATATTTTCTTACGGAATATTTCTTTCTATTGATTCTTCACGTGTTTTCTGATGTCGACACACCCCAAACATGCTTTCAACATATCAAGTATCGATTAAAACCTTCTCCATACATACACGGATGCACATAAATCTCGTGTAGGAGTAAAAATATCTCGGGATTTCTCGTGTTCCCTGTTTTCTTGAAGTTGTGAATCAAACCCCTTTTTCTCGAATCCAAACGTATTACCAAGCCTCGTTTACCCTTAACGGGCCCAAACCAAACTGAATCCACGAACAAATCCGAAAAGAACACGCTCGAAATCAAGCCTTAAGCTTACGCAGCAGAAACCGTGAACTCCACACCTCCGCTTCT